>OX101812.2:70528631-71128631 GCA_944452925.2 Chrysolina oricalcia
TTGTAATAGAAGATCCTCTACCGCTAACACATATTACAGATGTGTTTTTCAACGTGAGGAAAAAAGGTAAAAAGAGGACCAAGTATCGCTTTAGATGTTTTTCGTTGAGGAAAATCCTCGTTATTTCAGATTTAGGAGTTTGTCCCCCTTCATTCTGGTACACCCTGTAGAAAACTACCCAAATGCAAAAACAATGTTAATTTTTCTCATCGCACATATATTAGTGCCTATATTATATTAATTTTAGGCGTTTAAAATAATTTGAAGTTTGGTGATTTTGGTGATTGGTTAGTTTCCTATGGCTCTGAATTGTATTCTTGCTGAAGATTCCAAATATATGCGTGGAAATGCTGAGTGTTGTTTACTGAATAGAATTCAAGGCATGACTTTTGTTTTTCATTCAGATACTGAATTTAGGATATCAATAAATCCTTTGGGCGCGACTGCAACTAGCCCTACGGTTCACTGTGGTCCTGACCTTACTAGAACGCCTAGGAAAAACGCAAACAAAAAAACTGTGATTCTGAGAGCCCCCACTGTTGAACTCAAAGCAGTTTGGCAAAATTTACTTCAACGACAGATGTAAGTAGAAACTTTTTTCATTCATATCAGACTGATTTTTATTGCAATTCCAACTACTTGTAAGTTTAAGTTGACCCTACACATTCAACACAGAGAAAGGTCAAACTTTAGACTTAGATTTTTCGATTGATTGTTGTACAGGGCCTGTTGGAAATGTTTTTCTTATTGCATTTAATGAACAATATACCAAAAATAAACTAGAAGTAATACGAAGGAAATGGAAAATCAGACGGTATCATTTCTCAATATGTCAGAAAGATGAAGAAGTATTGAAATATCGTTTGCAATTTGATCTTCAATTCTTCCATCTTTCAATATAACTTTGAATGATGCTCATAGGACCAGGAAATTTTGATACTGATAGAATAACTGACCAACAAAAATATCATCGTTCTCATCGGAAGGTTTGAATTGTTGATTTCTCATGACAAATAATTTTTATTGATGATCTGTGATGAATTACTGATATATTCATCAAAATAAATCAAATAACACCTGCCATTCTTGGATTTATTCCATCAGAAATCAGAGCACTGTTGTTTTGAGACTGCATTTTCATCATAACTATTTTCCTCATGAAAAAAACTTTCTGGGCCCTGTATGTTTCAGACTTTTTGATGAAGTAGTTTTTTCTGTAGGTTTTGAAAACTGTGTTGTAGATAATGTTCTGTAGGTTAGAACATATGGACGCAATTTGAGGTTAGTTTTTCAGTTGCAGCTGAGATAGATTCAGTTTAGGTCCTAAAATTACAAATACTTTCACAAAGAAAAATAAATTATATTTACATACTTTCAAAGGACACTGGAATATAAACGTGCCAATTTTTCACAACTATGCATTTTCAGATAAGTCGATCTCAGCTAATTTTTCAAATTCATTTTCAAATCACACATATTGCAACTGTAAGAACATTGTAAGTTTTGCATGAATGTTATTATTTCTCTGTAACCAAGTGGGTTCAGTCAGAAAGGTTAATAGTTTATAGTGTTTATTTAGTGTTAATATACTGACAGATCGTGAACATCTCGAAAAGATCGCGCAAACTCTTTTTGATTTCGATTAAAAAACAAAATTTCTCCTATTCATTTTATTATTATTTTTAATCACAAGAATAAACTACCCTTATTTGGGGCTAATCTCAGTTTTTTCCATGTTTGAATAAAAAATACATTCTGAGAAATCACAATTCAGTTTCAACGAAATATATTCGCTGGAAACTAACGGGCAGCAAAGTTCTTCAAAAAATTACACGAAGAAAACTACTCAATTTTTTTCATTGTCTCACAAAAAGTATATTCTGAAGAGTCATAATTCACTGTTTCAATAAAATATCTTCACAGGAAACCCTCAGTAACCAAAGTTCTTCAAAAAATCACTACAATAAACAACCCTTATGGAGGCTGATACAAATTTTTTCTTGTTAGCACAAGAAGAATATTCTTAGCAATCATAATTCACTGTTTCAATGAAATATCTTCACTGAAAATCCACGGTCAGCAAAGTTTTTTTTTAAATCACAAGTATAAATGAAGTAGATTTCTGTTTAGGCCGATCCAAATTTTTTCTATTGTGGCACAAAAAGTACGTTTTGAGAAATCATAATCAACTGTTTCAGAGAAAAATATTCACTAGAAAATCCCGGACAGCTAAGTTTTTCGAAAAATTACAACCATAAACTACTCCTAAATCGGAGTGGATTTGAATTTTGAATATGGTGGCAAGAAGGTATTCTTCTATAGATATCTCTATTGCATTATCATTTTGATATTCGCAGTTCAAGTCTGAAATCAACGAAATATAATATTTCGGTCAGCATAGTATTTTTTCTCTTCTTAAATAACTTCAGAAAAACATAAACACAAAAAATATGTACTATATGGGAAAAAAGTTTATTATAAGAGTATTGGAAAAAAAATTCTAGGGAAAAGTTTGTGCGTGTCCGATATCCTGAAAATCGATTTTGACACATGTCACGTGACCACTTGTATGGCGGCTAATTGGGAAAAAATCCATGCCAAAAGTGGGGAAGATGACAAGATATCGAAAAAAATTATTTGAAAAAGTTGATTGGAATTAATTTTTATGCTCATATATATAGTTTCAAGCAATAAATTGGAAAAATATGAAATTGCAAATTATTTGAATATTCTCCGATCTCTTCACAAAAATCATTTTTTTTTATTCTGAATGGCTTGACATTAGTGGAAAGTTTGTATTTTGATGATGATGACAAAACTTTCAAATTTGATTTTTGTAAAGAGATCGGAAAATACTTTTAAAAATTGCAATTCAAAATTTTCCGCTTTATTACTTGAAACTCTGTGTGTGAGTATAAAATCAAATTCCAAGCACCTTTTTCAAATTACTTTTTTCGATATATTGCCATCTGACCCCACTTTTTGCCTCTCCATGGTATTTTTTTTTTCAATTTGCCGCCATACTAGTTGTTAGCTGACATGTGTCAGAATCGATTTTTAGGTTATTAGACAAGCACAAATTTCTCCCCAAAAATATTTTTCCAATACTCTAACAATAAACGTTTTTCTCCATATGGTACATACTTTTTGGCTGTCACTGTATAATAATAATACTAATAATAAATCGACTTTATTCATCAAAAAACCAGATGAAAATGGAATTTGGTGAAAAGGCGGAGTGTCAGCACATGCTTTATTTTTCGAATATATCAAAAAGTAGAGAAAGGATAGTCGTTGCTGACTAGTTAGAAATAAAAGCAGTTGATATTGGGGATAACAGCAAGTCAAAAGTGTACTCTTTTACAATTCCTACATTTGCTTCACTTCCATATATAAAAGATATTACACCAAGATTGTCCAGGCTTCTTCATTCAGTGTGCAATATCAAACTAGTAAATAAAACTATTTTACCAATTTATTCAAAAGTAAAAGATAAAATTCCATTAACTTGTACTTCAAATGTAGTGTATAGCATATCTTGTCAGGACTGTGATAAAAATTATATTGGCCAGACTTCTAGATGCCTGAAAAGTAGAATTTCGTCACATAAAAGTGATTGTAGACTTCACCCTGAAAGATGTGCTCTTCCTGATCACATAAACAAATTTGACCATCGAATAAATTATAATTCATCAAAAATATTAGCTAAAGAGACACATATGACTAAGAGAACTTTTTTAGAAATGGCCTCAAGATAAAAAAAACTATATGAATAAAAGAACTGATAAAAATCATTTGAGTGAGATTCATTCCTTCTTACTGTCGTTAGACCACACTCTCCCGATGAACAATAATATTTCCATAACTACTCAATTGGAAATGTAATTTTTTCCTAACTTACAAAACAACAGTCATATATATATATATATATAAGTGAAAATAGAGTATATTTCGTTTTAATTTCGAGAGCTCTAACCTTTGACAGCTGTTTCGTGCTAACGCACTCATCAGAAAGGATTTATGGAGCTCTCGAAATCAAAACGAATCCACTCAAGAATTAATACCGTGAGGCAAGACAGGATATAACAGGAAGTTATTCATGACATCTACAGTCACTAGTTGAAACTTAATTTGACACGAACCTCTACTTTTGGATTCCTTGGTTCGTGTCAAATTAAGTTTCAACTAGTGACTGTAGATGTCATGAATAACTTCCTGTTATATATATATATATATATATATATATATATATATATATATATATATGTATATAAATAAGAATGGATTTAGCGAGGGGCAATATATGAAAGTATAAGTAAAAAAATTATTGGGTATAACCCTCAAAATATTGTGCAACCGTAGACACGTGTTTCGAGCTTAAGCTCTCTTCAGTACGATAAAATCAAGTGCGAAGATATTTAACGCTGGTAGCTATAGCTACCTCCGTAGCGCCGTTAGTTGTTGCCTTGTGAGTACAAGGTCTTCTAACCGATACCACAAATGTGTAGTTGGCTTCCTGTTGTTGACTTCCTTTGTTTCAATTTTTACATCCAAGTGTTAAACATCTTCGCACTTGATTTTACCGTACTGAAGAGAGCTTAAGCTCGAAACACGTGTCTACGGTTGCACAACATTTTGAGGGTTATACCCAATAATTTTTTTAATAATGTATGTATATATATATATATATCAATTTTTAACAGTTGGTACAAGATTACAGTTGGTAATATTGACTTGAAAATTAAAGATTTCTTTTCTATTGACACATGATGTTTTTCGACTAAAATTTCAAAAAATTCTGTTATTCATATTCGTTAAGCCGATTTTTATATATTATTTACAATTTAAACTATTGAATGAACTAAGAACTCGTCAACCAACCTCACTATAGTTGTGAGTAAAATTCAAAAACATCAAAATGTAAAATTGACATGAATAATTCTTTGTAGTTCCCTGAAGATGTAAATAAAATTTACGAAAGCTTAGAATAAACTCTTTAAAAGAGTACACTTTCGACTTGCTGCTATCCCCAATATCAACTGGTTTTATATCAGAAAGTATAAATCATTTTTGGGATTTCTGAACATCTCTTCTACTCTGTTCGTGCTTATCTTGGGCGCACTGTATTTCGAACGTCGAAACAACCACGATCACTCAGTATATTAACGATAGTCTGTTATTGCGCACGCAGCTTTCAAGTGAACTCAGGCATGGACGGCAGCTCAGTTAGTTCTCCGCTAGAATCTCCGGACGCTCCAATCACCTCATCCGTCGTCACTTTACAGTCCGCAGAGTCGTTTTCCGTACGTCGGCAGGTGCGTCTCGCCAACGAAATTTTAGACACAACCCCACCACGCATACAAACTCAAATATCCCTAGGCAAAACACCAGACACTCCCAGCGCGAGGATCTCCCAAAGCTCCTCCTCAGAGCTGGATAGCTTTCACAGAATCCCCACCCGGATATCCGTCGATAAGACTCCCGATACTCCCAGCGCTCAGGTCTCCTCCCACTCCTCCTCCGAGTACTCCCAGGCTTTCACCTCCTATTTCACTTCAGAGGCCAGCTTGTTGCCATTGCCCAGGCAAGGGTTTCTCGAAGATCCACCCTCTCCGTCTGCTCTGCTGACTCCCACCGAGGTTTGTTCAAATATCGGTGGACACGTCGACGAAAACAATTGCTTCGTTTTTGGAGATGAGCCGTGGGATGTCACTCAGTTCGATTACGATATGAGCTGTCTGAATATCGACGGCTTGTCCCAAAAGAGTGAGACTTAGACTTGCATTCGACTGATGAAGATACAGTTACAGATACAGTCTATTATGATAAATACAGAAGTCAATTACGAAAAGTAACTTGTGACATCTACAGTCACTAGTTGAAACTTAATTTGAAACCAACCATGGAATTTGAAGTTAGGAGCCAAACATTTTTTTGTTCTGACCAACCCATGGTTCAATCAAGTTTCTAGTAAGTTATGAGGAACGCAAGCAGAATCTAAGTGGAAGAGATTATTTTTCAATTTGATTCCGAGAGATCCAACATCCTTCGACAGCTGTTTGGTGGTTATCCACTCATCAGGAAGGCTTCATGGAGGCTCTCGAAATCAAAACGGATCCACTCTAAAGTTAGTAGCGTAAGGCAAATACAGTATATTAATATCACAAAGGTTAAATTAAAGGTTAAATTTGAACCTTGGATTGGTCAGAACAACAAAATTGTTGACTGCCTGTCGATGAGTAGATAGGTAGGTAATCATCTAACTTTGGATATCAGGATTCATTTCAAATTAAGTTTCAACTAGTGACTGTAGATGTCACAAGTTACTTTTTGTTAAATACTGTCTTTGCTTTACGGTAATAATTTTCGAGTGATTCGTTTTGATTTCGTGAGCTTCCGTAAATCCTTCCTGAGGAGTGGGAAACCCCGAAACAGCTGTCGAAGGATTTTTGATCTCTGGAAAACAAATCGAAACATACTATCCTTTCACTTACAGAAGTATATATAGAAGAACTAAAGAAGCTGCTAAAGGTAACTATTTTAGTAACAGAATTTCTAACTGTGAAAATATTAACAAAGAAACTTGGCAAGTTGTTAATGAATTCAGAAAAAAACATAAAAAAATTAATAGCGAAATTTAAGATACAAATTAAGATGTCTAAAAACCCTGGTGTGTCGACTCATACCTGGAAAACTATGAGATAAAACGGAAGACAATTCGCCAGCTTGATCAAGAGAAAACAAATGAAATCGTGATCTGTTGTATCCCAAATATTCCGCATTTGCGTGTACCGCCACGGTCGGTTTTCTTGTTAGGGTAAATTTACAAGAACAGAAGTTTTCAAGTATTGCCGACGAATGAAATTAATAAAGAATCGTAATTATTGGAATTTACTGAATCGCTATAACCAATTAGTTTCAGTTGTTACATTTTCGACTTGGTTAAATAATTTTTTTACAAGAAAACAATTAACTACAATAATAACCACGCAAAAATATAAACAAAATCGAATCATTCGACACACTAGGGTTTTTAGGCATCTAAGCTTCCATAAAGCCTTCCTGAGGAGTGGAAAACCACGAAACAGCTGTCGAAGGATGTTGGATCTCTCAGAATCAAATCGAAAATTACACCATCCTTTCACTTACAGAAGTATATAAAGAAGAACTATGAAAGCTTCTTAAGGTAAATATTTTGATAACAGAATATCCAACAGTGATAATATCAACACGAAAACTTGGAAAGTTGTAAATGAATTCAGAAGAAAACTTAAAAAACAATAATTTCGAAAATTCAGATCCAAGTGTACTACTAATGATATTGAAGATGCCACTGATGCTCTTACTCTGAGCAACATTGATATGAAAGAGAATTTTGTATTGTATGATACAGATATGAAAGAGGTTATGAAAACCATTCGGCAAATAAAAAATAAGAGTTGATGTGGCAGTGACAACTTATCGGTAAATGTTCTTGAGAATATGGCGATTTTAACTCTGAAATTACTGATGCAGCTCAGCAACAATTATTTTGCTGCTTATACATTTCCAGTGTTCCTGAAGACGACCGTTATACTGATTACTAAAGATGGAGGTAATTTTAATCTTACAAACTTTAGACCCATATCAGTGATACCAAAACTGGGCAAGTTGATTGAGAACTAGTGAATATTCGGTTGATGACGTATTCGAATATCCTCAATTAGTTCACATCAATCTGGATTTCTGCGGAAAAAAGTACGGGAGATGTCATCTTTTCCTTTCTGCATAAATTATAAATTGAACTCAATCGGAAGGAATACGAGGATATATTAAAAAATTCTTAGCCTAATACACGAGTATATGGGGTCAGAGTCTCAAATGGATCCAATCCTATTTTAGTCAAAGATCTCAGATTGTTAGAACAGACAAATTTTCCTATAGCTGTCAAATAACATGTGGTGTTTCTCAGGGTTCAGTTCGTGGACCGATATGTTTTTTGTTGTATTTCAATTATTTGACTGCTTTCAAAATTGAGGGTGTGTTACCACAATATTGTGGCACGATAGTGGCTCAAAAAACTTTCCTTTTTCCTCTTCCTTGAAAACAGCTCCTGATACGACAAGTTTCAGAGAATGGTGTAATGCAAATTACTTGAACTACAAGCGTATATAACATTATGATTTTATAGAGTTTTGTTAAATGGCACTGTAAAACAATTTTTCGAAAACATACCTGCCAAGATTTGATTCATTTCAGAGGTTGCCATATATTGTTTTTTTAGTTCACTTCGGGGATACCAAGATACCAGAATATTTTCAATGCCTTTATACAGCTACAAAGCCAATCTCTGGTTAACATAAGCCATTTTCGAATTGTTCTTTTTTCAAATCCGTTTTCCCATCAACAAGTTATAAATCGGTCTTAGATTGTGCTTAGAACTTAACGCCATTAGATTCACTGACTTCACTAAAACTACAATTATCTAAAACCTGCAGATACTTGTTCTTACATTTCTTTTGAAATGGCCACTTTTTTTTATACCTTCCAGAGTGATAAATCCATATTATTTAACTTATTCAATTCAGTAAATTTTTAATTTGAGATTAGTTGGAACGTGAAACGTTAAAAACAGTATGATGCGGAAATTTGGACCAATTTAGTTCTTCGAGTTTTTTAAAAGAATGCAAACTTGGGCACCTAAACGGCTATTTTAAAAATGTTCTATATAGTGTTTATAACGGAGATACTGTAACGATTTTGAATCAAATACTACAATTTATTTTTCTCATGACCGAGTAAGCAACGCTCTTATACAGTGTCCGCCAAAATGTTGGTACCATATGAGAATTTTTTTTAATAGTTTCTCAGAAAATTTTATTCTTCATAAAAGTTGGTATTCGATTGGATTGAGTACGCGTTTGTCGGTTATTGCCAGTGGCGTGCGGCTAAGCGGGAAACGGCCGATATTCTGAATTCACTATAAAGTGACATTACTATGCAAAATATCAAGAAATGTTATTGAAACAGTAGTTTGCAATTGAATGATATTTTCAGTTATCTTTCTGAGAAACTATTAATAAAAAAGTTTCTCATATGGTTCCAACTTTTTGGCGGACACTGTAGATAGACTACTAAACAATTTTATACTTATTTTATAAAGCAATCCTAATTTTTTTTGTTTTCAATTATCAACTTATGAAGCTTTTATACAGGTTATACAGAATCAATATAATCAATATAGAGCACTCTTTTACAGCTCTATAAAATATTGCTCAATTCGGCATTATAAGCTAATTATAGAATATTTCAGTTTAACAAGCAATTATTTTGCTACCTGGGGCGAATAACCCCGTATGTATGGGATTGTCTACTGTGTGGAGCGTTATTTATTTATTTATTGAGTGAATACCTTTCAGACAGAACAAGTTCTGGTATGAGGAAGTTGTACATATAATAATAATAAAAATTATTAACAATTGCAATTCAAACAAATATATCATAAATAACTGATAAACAGAGTAAACATATACAATAATGATGAAACCAACATAAAATCATAAATTAGTGAACAAAGATTGATAGCAGGATGTCAATTCTGTAAGGAAATTATGTATTTTTACAGATATTTTGAATTTGGAAAAACTTCTGCAATTTGTTATATTATAAGGTAATTTGTTAAATTCATCTAAAGCAGCGTGAGAGAATCTTTTTTGGCCAACTGTAGAGGTAGCAGAATCGAGGTGCAATAAGTTAGTCTAGTGAGATGACTATGAATTTCAGAGTTTTTCTCCAAAATTAAAATTAATTTTAATTATTCATTTATTATATTGAATGCAATTTTTAGGGTATTCATTTTATACAATTCATCTAAAGAAAATTTGTCTGAAATTGCAAATAGTTTATTATTTGGTATGTCAAATGGGAGACGAAACAGTACTTTCAAAGATTTCCTATACAATGCTGATATTTTATTGAAATAATTTTTGGAACAAGATCCCCAAATGTTCGTTAAATCTGTAATACGACTTAGTATGTGAGAATTTAGAATCATATTTATAATTTTTTTATCGAGTTTAAGACATCTTCTCAAAGCACCAATGATTGGATAATTTTTTTTAGTTAAGACCTCAATGAGTTTGTCCCATTTCAATTTTTCATCAATCCAAATACCAAGATACTCTATTTGTTCAGTTCTTTTCAATATATTGAGGTTGAGGGAAATATTCTGTTTGTTTTTTTGCTGAAAAATTATATACTTAGTTTTATCAGTATTTATTGATAAAAGGTTGCAATAAAGCCATTTTTACAATTTTGTCAAGTCGTCATTAATAATGTTTTCTTGAATAAGAAAGTTTTTTTTCATATAAAAATACTGTATCGTCTGCGGATATGGTATAACGTTCTACTAACCCAATTTTAGAAATATTTTGAATATATAATAGATACAAGATGGGTCCCAAAACAGATCCTTGTGGAACGCCCGTATTTATTGGTAGTCTGATGGACATTTGGTAACTGATTGTCCTATTTCAAGATAGGATTCCAAAACATTTTTCACGGTATCCCTGAATCCCATTGTTTCCAAAAGTATTTTGTGATCAACTGTTTCAAATGCCTTCTTAGGGTCAATGAAAACAGCTACCACATAGTTTCCTATGTTTAATTATTGAGAAAGATTATTGAAAAGAACCGAAATAGACAAAAATATCGGCTACATCGCAAAGAATAACTGGATTTTTCTTTGGTGTTTTTTGGTATCGACTGCAATGGTCATTAGCCATATTACTGGATTTAATCAACGAATTCTGTGACTGTATCTTCGGAAATCGTAGCAACTGTCAAAAAACGTGCCACCGGTGTTTTTCTTCACAAACACACAAACGACTGCCTATTTCATATGAGTACCTTCATTGAGTCTAAAATTGTTTAAGTACATTTTAGTAAACTGACTTCATATAGTTTTTATTTTTATTAGAAGTGAGATTATTTATACTGTTATGAAGAGATATGTAATTTATATATTTGCAAATAAAGCTTTAGTTATTACATTTTGCTTTTTAATGACCTTTTGCCTTGGCTTGAAAGTAGGTTTTTGGATCAACATACGTTTCTCTTTCAAGTTAATCTTTGAGTCAATAAATAATTTTTTCTACAGAAAGGAATATTCCAGATAAAAATGCCATTGTGATACGTAAATTTAATGAAAATAATGGTAGGTATATAAAATATTACCGGCATTTTTCACTTTGTCCATACAGTTGCAGTAATTGTATGCTTCTCCTCTGTATCGAATAAATATTCTATGAATGGATTATTTTGAATGCATTATGAAATAAAATTGAATATTCGTCAAAATTTGTAATAATTTTTCCAATGAGTATTTAAAAAAAAATCGAGGATATTGGGTACAGCATCAAAGAAGTGCGTTTCAAAGGGGAGCGTAAATAGGGTGTTTTAAAATAAGTGCAAAAGTTTTCAGTGGGTGATTCCTTTTCAAAAATTAAATAATAATAATGATGATTTTCATTGGCAGTCTTCAATGTACACATAGACTTATGTATAAATTTATACAGACTGGTCAAAAGGCAGAGTTCAGTGTAAATTTGTAAAAAAAAAATGTTGTAAAATTTGTTTTTACGAAACTCCCAGGTTTTCGGAGAAAACCCCTCAAAAGCAGACCTTGTGCGAGCAAGGGAGATCCGGGACCTACGTTTAAATAAAAGTGGAATCCGAACCACTTCAGCTCAGTGACACACGACCGGGGATCGAACCCGGACCGTCTGGGTGGAAGCCAAACGCTCTAACACCTCGACCTCTTCGTGTAGTTGAAGGTTACACGAAGTGAAGTCTAAAACTTATGTGGTAATGAATAAAAGATAACATATTTAAAAAATATAATAAAAAGAAAAAATTACATCAATAATAATAACTTATACCTAATGTTCATTATAACTGTATAGCGTGAAAACCAAAGTATTTCATGAATGATATATTGCGAACAAAAGGTCTCAGTCCAGTCCTTGAAAAAATTTGAAAACTAAATTTTTTATGCTTTTGTGTTGGAGAAATTGCATATTATGGGCGAGTTCTGCAAATATAAAGGCTACTTACGATTTTTTTTATTATGTTGTGATCTTTAAAGTACGTGAAACATGCAACCCCGATTACATTTTTTACCAGAGCTTTTTACCAAAATAAAATTTCGTGATTTAAAAATATCTGTTGAAAATAATGATCTAGTTCTAATTTTTTTTAACTCCTGTTGGCCCTTGTATTGGTAAAACGCGCCGACAAAATTCAATTTCTTCAAGTGTCCAGAAATTTTATGAAAAAAAAAACAGACCAGGCCTGGGAGCTTTTATTTACATGAAAAATCCCCTTATATTTATGACAAAAAAATCCCCTTAAAACTTTAGTATTTATTTGTCACCACCCTGTATATATATATATATATATATATATATATATATATATATATATATATATATATATATATATATATATAAATGATTGATTTTGAAATTCTATTCGAAAGTAATAGTTAGAATGACAGTAGAGTCAACGTTCACCAATATCTTTGAGCGGGGAAAGGGGATTTTGAGTTTTTTTGTTGTACATTATCGATATTAGATGAAAAAGATGGTCGTGTACAAAACTAGAATTTTTGAGGGATTTGATAGATGTTAAATACCACAGTTATACCAATAAAATTCTTAATGTTTGATGAGATGAGATCTGTATAGAGTTCTCTAAACTACAACGTGTAAGCAGGTGATCCTGGTGCATCGTTCAGACCCAAAACTTGTTTTTAATATTTAATTTAATTTATTTATTTTAATTTTACTAAATTCAATTTATTTTCCGAAAAATATGTAGTTTACGAGAGAGAAAAAGTCCAGATAATGCAATTAACATGAAAGTAAATACAACATTAGGAATTAATAAAGAAAATCAAGTCAGAATTGAAATGGATTCAATGGAGTAAGTAATTCTTTAGATTATTTTTTGAATTACAATTCCTTTTCAAATAATTTGCAAGTTCATGTAAAATTTCAAATTTTCAAATTTCTTTCCAATACTTGTTTTAATTTTGTTAACAAATAATATTTGAGATTGTCGGGTGAAATGATTGTGTTGGTCATTATTCACTTTGAAAATTAAAGTGGAATGTTTCATGTTATTCTTTTGAATGAATGTGCATATTTTCAATTTGTATAGGAAATGTATTTCCAGTAGCTTCCTTGATTTGTATAAGTTTACAGTTGGTTCTTGATAATCAAGTTTAATAATACATTTAATAATTTTATTTTGTAATGATTTCAAAGGTTTCAAATACGTCAAACCAGAGCATAAAACCGAAATCAAATATTGAAATTTAGACTATGCTTACGAAAGATTTATGGAATTTAGATATTTGAGAGGAAGCGAATTTCGAATATTAAAAATAACTCCAACTGACTGTGAAATGTGCTTGTACAGGGTGTCCCAAATTCGAGCCTCATCATTGGGATCTCGGAAACCAGAAAAGATACGAGGTAGGTTAAATAGAGGCAAAGATGCGCAATTTGGTGCTCATTGTAACGCCGCTTTCATATTTGAAAAATTCCGAATACTTCCGAAGATTTTTGGAAAAAACCGATTATTCGCAATTTCATTTTTATTTTTTTGTGACTCTATTTGAATAGATATAACAAAACAAATTTCACATTCTCATTGCTACTTTTTCTGTTCTACAAGATGGTGTTATCAGATTTTCAAACAGACGTTTCGTATTTGAGCTGCCATCATCAACTTTGTTTTTTTAAATACGGCCCTGGATTTTTTATTATAGATTTTAAACATTTCTAATGTCCCAAAACAAAAGATGTATCGCACTTATTCTAAAAGTTTATATTAATAGCATTTTTCATAAGAACTCATGAGTTAGAGAAAGACAAAAATTAGATTTTTAATAGGGTTAAAACAAACTTTTTTTGCAATAACGCACTGCATAAATCTCAAAAACTAACATAAAAGTGGGTGGTTAATAAATAATATAATTGAAGTGTCATCCCTCAAACTCTAGGCCCTGGCTATATTTACAAAAATAATTGCATTTTATTAAAGTGGCTGTGCATCGTGCATTCTGGCTATATTAGTTCATTTGTTAATGTTTAAATTATCCAATATTTTGACAGTTCACTGTGCGTTCACTGATCGTTAACACTTATTAAACGAAAATTATTTTTTCTAACGAAGAAAAACGAGACATGATAAGGATTTATTATATTTCGAATCGAAATTCAAAAATGGCTTGTGAGCGCTATTTGTTGGAATATCCAGAAAGACGGCAGCCGCATTATAGTTATTTTGCTAATATTGATAATAATTTAGGTCAGTACGGAAGTTTTTTCAAGCCAAGGGTTGAATATGGAACACGAATCGATCCAGAAAAGGAACAAATTATTATGAACACTGTAAGTTTGAAAACTGTTACAAAGTAGAAAGTAAAATGAATAATTTTAAATTATTTTTTAAGGCCAATAATAATCCTCGAGCTTCAGTTAGAGTTTTCTCAGAAGAAGTAGGATTACCGCGAATGAGAGTTTGGAGAACTTTAAATAAGCGTGGATATAAACCTTATGAAATCCATATTAGTCAAACACTAAGACCTGGCGATGCTGAGAGACGATTAGAATTTTGTAACTGGTTGCAAAATAAAATTAATGAAAATGATGACTTCCTAAATAAAACTATATGAACAGATGAATGCAGTTTTTCAACAGATGGACTATTTAACAGACATAACGAACACTATTGGTCAATAGAAAACCCAAGGCAGAATCAAGAAGTAAGACCTCAGAGACGACAATCATTTAACGTATGGGTCGGTATGTGGCACAATAAAATTATCGGCCCGTTTTTTATTCAAGGAAAATTAAATTCCGATAGATATGCAGAATTAATAAGGACCAATATATTGGATTCCTTAATGGAAGAACCTTTGGGCGTATTACATCAACTATGGTGGCAACAAGATGGTGCACCACCTTATAATGGGAGATGTGTTAAAAATTTATTAAATGAATTATTCCCTAATAAATGGATTGGAAACCAAGGTCCCGTACGTTGGCCAGCTAGAAGCCCTGACCTAAACCCTGTAGACTACTTTCTTTGGGGATTTCTCAAAAACCGTCTTTATCGAAACACGCCACAAAATCTTGAAGTATTACTACAAGACCTAATAAGAGAGATCAGGGCTATCCCTGCAAGGACCATTCGGCGTGCCATTCAGGTGGATTACAATTTGAATATTTGCTTTAACTTTCATTGGGTATTCAATTTTATAGTTTTTGTTTGACTTTTTTTGGAATAATTAAAACATCATGCCTATTGTTGAACATCACACATTGTTTTATATCAATTTTTAGGAGCTTCTGAGGTCCTTAAAACAATGATGTATCGTTCTTTTTCGAATAAATTATTTTAACGATGTCCTGCTAAGATCTTTCCAAAAATCTATTCTCTGTCTCTCTCTAACACATGAGTTCTTATGGAAAATGCTATTAATATAAACTTTTCGAATAAGTGCGATACATCATTTGTTTTGGGACATTAGAAGATTTTAAAATCCATTATAAAAAATCCAGGGCCGTATTTAAAAAAACAAAGTTGATGATGGTAGCTCAAATACGAAACGTCTGTTCGAAAATCGGATAACACCATCTTGTAGAACAGAAAAAGTAGCAATAAGAATGTGAAATTTGTTCTGTTATATCTATTCAAATAGAGTCACAAAAAAATAAAAATGAAATCGCGAATAATCGGTTTTTTCCAAAAATCTTCGGAAGTATTCGGAATTTTTCAAATATGAAAGCGGCGTTTCAATGAGCACCAAATTGCGCAACTTTGCCTCCATTTAACCGACCTCGTATCTCTTCTGGTTTCCGAGATCCCAATGATGAGGCTCGAATTTGGGACACCCTGTACATACAAGCTTCAAGCTTCAGTGATTCATCATGTTCATTTTTCCTGTTTTCCTACACTTTGTAAAAAAATATTTTCTGGAAAATAAACATTATTATCATTATTAAGTATTCATCTATAAAATCTATCTATAAAACAGTCCTGAGAATTTCAGGATCAAACAATATTTTATGTATTCATTATTGAATTTGATAGGATCATTCAAATTATTAGTTGTTTTCTGTCAGGTACTTGCCTTAATAAGCCTACTTAGTAGGTGTATATGGGAGTAAAGGGTTTATCATCGGTCGGCAACCACTGTTCGTTATTAAACGATCTCCCAAAGAATTCTGTTTTATTCAAATTATTGTTAGACGATTTTTTGTAATGAACATGAATGATACTTTTTTGGTATTTAATGTCAATTTATGACAGATGAGCCGTAATGATATTATTCCTAGATCAATTTGCATGTAATTTTGGATATTACGTTGACTTTTTCAGCCATATACTATAGTGGTTTCATCAGTAAACGTTTAAATTTTTTTAGATAACTCTAACTCAGCTTAAGAGTTTATATAAATAAGGTAAAGGATTGGTCCCAATATGGATCCTTGTGGAACTCCACAAATAACAATATGTGGCTAATAATAAAATACTCAAATATGTCTTCTAATGATCCGGAAAGATAGCTTGTAATAGTCCTTAGCAGGCATTTAAACATTTAAATAATGAGTGTTTTGTGCATACTCCAATCCGGGAAGTAAAGCAGTAGAGCAAATGATGACTATCGGAAAGTATATGTTTTGCTACATTTACGATCCAATCGAGAAAATAAATGTATTTTGGTCCAAAAACACCCGCTTCTTCCGCCAGTAAAGTACACATTTAATGATACAACTTTTTCAGCATACCCCCCAAAACCTAAATCAAAACTGTCGAAGCGAAAATTTCGAAAACAAAGAAATTCAAAAGCAAATCGATGCGCTGATAGAGCTCAAGTGCAAACAGTTAGGGAAAACCAATACAAACGGGAAATATAACGCCGTCCATTTGGAGCAATGGATGAAAGGCCAGCTAAATGGAGAAACGACAGCGCCGGGAACCCCGGAATTCGAACCGATGTACGAGGAATGGACGAAAGAGATGCTGATAAGGAGATCAGAGGAGTTACAGCTTATTGATTCCGAGGGAAACGTTAAAAGTATAGCGAAAGTTATCAAGGATGATAACGATATTTGCGATGAAGTTATTTTGTCCGATCTTGAACATAGTCCGTCCAAAAGTACGACTACAGAGAGCCAAGTGAGTATGCAAAACAGAAGGTACCCTCGTGGATCTTGGGTTGATATTTCACAATACCTACTCAAATGCATCCGCATTTTCTATTCCAAATATTTATTGATGTTTGATTTATCTTGGATAGCATTCTGAAGGTTATTATCACTTGCTTCGAGCAGGGTATCATCAGCAAAGAGATTGGCGAATTCACAGTCTTTGATATAGTTGATGTTGATATCGTTTGGTATACAAAGTCGACCCAGAACGCTCCCCTGTGTTAATAGCTCTCTTACTAGATTTATCGTTTTCTACTTTTGTCTTTTGCGATCTGTGAAACATCAATGATCTCTTGAACCATTGAAAAACTTTCATAGATATTTGATTACTTATATTTCGGACGTCCATCATCTTAATGGTTGAAAGATTTCTATCTCTTTCAAATTTTTCACAACGTTTCAATTGCTTGAATCCGCAATTGTCTTCTGGTGAATAATAACAAAATCAGATGCTACGCGACCGTTTATAGGTCTATAATTAAATTGTAATTACGGTGTAATTACGCGCGGTCTTGTGGCGCGCGTAGTTTCGCGCTTTATCTCCCTCCAAAACGGTCCATGAGCGGTTTCCATACGTTTTTAATTTCCACGCTTGGTTGACTGAAGGCACTATTGGCTTCTATATGGGTGGTTTCCATAAATTTCCGTTTGCACCAATGTTCCTCTCTATGAAGAACACTAGCTTCGTCCCAAAGAATTCGGTGCAGGCGTGGTCAGCAATTCCCAATTTTGATGTTTCTCCTCGTTGAGTCCACTTTTTGTGTTCGGCTATTCTTACTGATAATGGCCTCTTGGTCTCTCCGATATTCCGACATTCACATGGGACTTTGTAAATACAGTTTTTGCTGGATTCTGTTGTGTTCTCTGGTTTTGTCTTGGTGAGGAAGCTTCGTAAGGTACTGCCGGATTGAAAGCCACTCTTGATGTTGTATTTATTTCCGATCCTTCTGATCTTCTCGAAGATACCCCTAATATAGGGAAGAATGAGAACGGTGTTTTGTGGTCTTTCTTCGGTTGTCTTGGTCTTTTCGAGTTGTTTCCGAACTTCTATGAGTTTCTCGGAGTATCCGTTTCGGCGTAGTTCCTTTTTGATGTGGTTAATTTCCGCCTCCAATGACTCCTGGTTGTTGCAAATAGACATTGCTCTCTCCACCAACGTTCTTACGATTCCCCTCTTTGTGGAGTTTGGGTGATTAGAGCCTTAGTTGAGATACTGCCCTGTGTGTGTCTTCTTCCTGTATACAGAGGATTCCAGTGTCTGTTCTTTCAGCTTTCACATCGAGAAACGATAGGGTACTATTAGTTTCCTTTTCCATTGTGAATTTGATTGAATCCCTCATGTTATTCATTCTTGCGAAGAATTCCCCAAGGTGTTCATCTCCATGGTTCCAAATGATAAAGGTGTCGTCTACGTATCTTAGCCATAGTTTTGGTTTGTATTTTGCCTCTCTGATAGCCAATTCCTCGAACCACTCCATGTATATGTTGGTGATTACTGGAGAGAGAGAAGATCCCATCGGCAGTCCATCAACTTGGGAGAAGAAACGGCTCTTTTCTTGAAAGCATGAGTTGTGTAGGCAGATATATCATATCCCCATTGGAAAAAAAATGTGTATGCCTATTATTCAAAAAGTTATACTATTCTCAATCAACAAATTTTCTTGCAGTCTCCGTTTTGATAAATAATGACGTAAAAGTTTAATAATTGACCTATAAATCCTTGGTTTTCTGGAGCTCTTCTTATATACCTACTCAACAAGATCACTCGTTAAATGTTTATAAAAAATTATTATTGTGTTTATTATAAATGTTGCTGAATAATTTTTTTTGACGAATGTTTTATTATTGCTGTTTTAACATCTAACAATAGCAATAATTAATACTGGTTACAATTTTTGGCGTCATTTTTTTATCACTTAGTTATAAATTTTTTCATTACCATAATGCTGTCCTGGAAAATCAATGATTCATTTTTTTTTCTTAAATACATTTTTCGATTGTTTATAATCTTTTTCATATATTTCGATTGATTAAATAATTAATTGGAAAATTATTTCCTTCCTAAAAATCATAATTTGTTCTTATCAATAGGTAAACAAAACAAAAAAATGTCTTCATAAATAATTTCATTGTTCATTAACTTAACAATTTGTTTTAAACAAATTCTGACTACGGTTTATTTTTTCTGGGACTAAAAAAATACAAGAACAGCCATTATATAACAAAGTAGGGAAATCATTTTTTCTGTTCTTTTTTTTAATACACTTTTCAATATTATTTTCAATTTATATATGGCTATTTTTGTAATTATATTAAGTGTCAGAACAAAAATAAAACAAACATATAACAAATTATTAAATTAATAAACAATAATAATATTTTAATTTTTTTTTTCGTTTACCTATTGAGAAGTACAAATTGTGATATTTTGGTCATGAGTATTGACATTTTCCATCTTTTTGTATGGATCGAGTTGCTTTTATGGATAAATGAGCCGGTTTCAGAAAAAATGGCACAATACAAGTAAACGTACATATTCTGTCCTTCATCAATCTTCAAAAAATAAACAAAATCCCCTTGCTCGCAAATGCTTTTATATTAGCTTCTGACCAGTTTTACAATAAAGGGTAGATGAGAAACAATATATTAAATGTTCTAATAAAAATTTAAAATTTTTAGTAACTGCTCTGATTATTTCTAAAGATTTTCAGACGTTGATAGTGAGATAGATCTACTTTCCTAGTTAAGTTAATACCATGATAGACAATAAATTAAATACTCGTACGATTTCGTCTCCTATGGCTATTCATAATGCACATCAGATTTTTCAAAAAAATTTCAGTATGCTGTCCTGGACAGATTCATGTCCTACTTTTATGAACACGACATATTTTTAAAACACCTGTACGGCTTTATTGGTAATATATCAACAATGGCAGCAGTAACATTATTATTATGAAAAACTTGTGGGGAATATTGAAGCTGGCGAGTGCCCTGTCGAAGGCATTCGTCTGTGTCAATCAGGAAATTCTGCTAGAAAAATCACAAAGATAAGGTGTGAGAGGGAATCCACATCAATGGCTAACGAGTTATTTGTGACAAAAATATATTGTTGTAAATAGCACGCCTTCCGACCGCTCAGAAATTAATATCAGTGTGCCACAGGGATCGGTATTGGGACTTATACTTTTCATGCTACATAATAACGATCTGGATAAATTGCCAATACAAGGCTCACTCACAATATATGCAGACGACATATCTGATAAATGCAACTATATACTTGCTGCTAAATGTAATCAAGCCTTGCAACTGGGCCGTGGTTGTCGAGCTGGTAACATGTTATCAATTTGGTGTGCAATGAAAGTGTTATTATTATATTATTTTATTTTTAAGGTTACTGTAAGATCCAGTCCTCTAGTGCCAGAAACAGTGCCGGTATGTCGGCAGTGCCATAAAAATTGCCTTAGTAGTAATGGAACTGTAAATGGTAGTATACAAACCTTCAAAGACTGCAATAGTAATAGAACTAGTAACTCAATGCTGGATACCTCTGGTAGGGATAGAAATGACAACGACGGAGACGACTGGCAAGCTTTTCTGCTAGTTGGTAAGCATAATTTCGTATACGAGAACAATTTACATTATAGAGTGGTATGCAAATTCTTACAAAATTAAGAACGTTCAATAAGAAAACGTAATTTTGAAAACGTCTTTGACAAACATTGATGATCGGAAACAGTGTTGATCGCGATTCTACAAATCAGAAACTGATTTTCCAGTGTGTTTTCGGCTCTTCAAGGCAAAACAATGAGTCCCAAAATGTCGAAAACAAAGAAAAAATCATTCCCCAATTTTTCGATCATTTGCAAGTTTGGCATCAGAGTAAATAAATTGATTATTCATACCTTTGTTAATAACTCGGCCGAAAAAAACTAAAAGAGTGGAAAACGCAAAGAACCGTTCTCTGTGTCATAAGTCTCGCCGAAACTTTGACAACTCCACCGTTTTTTTTTATTTGTTTTTATTACACTAAAAAAAATAGTTTGCAACCTAAATTAATTATGAAACTTACGCAAAAGTTTTTTTGATTTGTCGGGAACGTAGGGAGTAATTTCCCAGGTAATATATTAAATTGAAAAGAATTTAAAAAATGCATTTTTTTTTTTGGTTGGAAACAAAATTTTTTTGTGTAAAATAACCAAAACAAAATATGTTGCTGATATAGGTAATACCAAATTGAGCGTAGCTTGATATGTCGATCTTATGGACTCCTGAGTTCAATCCAATATATCAAATCTGTATTATTTTCATACAGGAACCGTCAATAAAAATGTGTTTGTATTTTTAGGAATGATGGCAAATCCTGCCGCCAGTCTAGTGAATATAGATCCATTTTCGATTCCCCCAGTTCCTAACATAGAAGTAGAACCTGCAACTCCCGACAGTTTTGTCAGTAGAACCTCTAGTTCCGGTAACAGAATACAGGATCAATCGTGTCAGTGCCAAAATCATAATCACAATGCGTATAACGACTTGGAGAAATTTGAGGTAAGGAATCATTGACGTTCTGGTTACTATTATAATAATAAGAATTCATCTTCCTGTCTACACAGTCTTTACAGTCAACAAATTGAAAACCCCAAGCAGGACTTGGCACTTTTCACGAGAATGTCTAGATGCATACCGACCTTTTGAAAGGGTTGATAAATTCATGAATAAACTTAGACCTCCCTGCGGAATCTCTGAGAGGTTATTATTAGGATCTTTCGCGGACTCATAATTGTGAGTTTCCACAACAAGCGAATTCTTCACTTATGTCTACAGTAGAAATCTTGGAGGCCTCACATTTCATTTGCCAGATGTCATCTCATTGCGAGTTCCTATAGATGTCCCGAACGGAACCAGAATGAGGAATTCTTGTTAGCAAGTTCCTAAAGTTAACCTGAATGTAACCAAAACAAGAAATTTTCAATGCAAGCTCCTAAAGTTGTCCCGAACGTAGCCTGAATAAGAAATTCTTATTAAGAGTTCCTAAAGACGTATACACATCGCACATTGGGAAATTCTATGATACAAAGACAAATCGTGGTTCGTGAGTCGTGTCTATCATGGAGATCCGACAAGTGACAGAGGTTCATGAAACCATTTAGATGTGGAATCATATGCGACTGAAAGATACATTTCATTAGGCACTATATTTTTTCGTTCAGGATGACTTCTTAGTAGGTCTATCATTTAGAAAAAGGAAATTTTGTCGACTGAAAATTGGAAAAAAAATCAGCAATAAAAGAAAAGGTACTATTTGTAATATATGAGAGAAAATACTACTTTCCTGTCACAATGGTACGCTGGACATTGAACAACATCTGGTAGATATTGGCGAATCCTTAACTTCAAAGATGAAAAAATCAGACAATGAAAATTTGCATTTCCATTCAGATATTTCATTGAAAATCTTTTTATCCAGTCTTGATTGAGAACGTTTTTATTACCAGATGTTTTCAGTAGAAAAGTTAGGGAATTCACAATATCTTTCAGATGTCAATGTCCAGGGTGCGATAGGAGCGGGGGATTAGTTGTTTTCTGTTGTATATTACAAAAGGTAACTCAAATTTTCCATCGTATGTTTTTCTGATTCTGAAAAATAGTTTTTTCCAATTTTCCTTTTTCAATATGTAAGAATATCTTGTACAACTCTCAATGCGAACTCTTGAAGATCACGCCAGAAGCACTGCATGCGAATATCGCAAATCGACCTCACATAGATCTCAACAAAAGCAGTTGACGTGAATTTCTCAAAGAAATCACCAAAAGGCTATTTATGCTAATTTCCCACAGAACTCACCAGATGCACTGCTTGCAATATTCGCACAGCTAGCTTTCATGCGAGCTCTCAGAGACCTCGCCATGAGCAGTAAATAGGAACTTCCTAAAGTACTCACGTTAAGATTTTGCAGAGAACTCGTCACAAGATTTTGTAGAGAACTCGTCAAAGTGTATTGCTACAGAATTTCCACGTAGGATATCGCTCAAAACTCGATGAGGATATCCCGGCATAGGACATTTGGAAGATATACAGGGTGTCAATTTGAAAACTTCCCACCCTTAATATCTTCCTTCCAGTAAACAATATGAGTAATCGAAAAAACAGGTCAATTTTATTGTCAAGGGGGACACTTTCACGGACTATTTGTAGCCCTCGTGGTTCAACCCCCTAGGAGGGGTAGATGTTACCCTTAGAATTTTAAATGGGAAGGGGGGTCAAGTGGCACATCATTTTGATGGGCGTTCAATTCTTGTTCCAATGGTACCCTGACTTATTATTTTTTGATGAGCATTTTCCGAAAAATTGCGTTCTAAACTAACAGAAGTAATTATTAGAACGCCTATACTGAGATGCATGGTTTGGCCAGAACTGGTTAGAATATTAGGTGGTACCGTTCCAACCCTTTATTAGGGGTAACATTAGCCATTAGCTCCAAACACTTTACATAAAAAAGTAGTCTAATAGTAAAACGTAGATGGTAGTAAAGTTGTGTTTATTAAATGCTGAATTTTTAAGTGTCATCGCAGAAATTGTACAGATATCCTTCCTTTTTTGCTACTTCTGCTGTAAAAAATTTCTGTTTTCCGGCAAAAAATTGGTTAGCAAATTTGAACTATGTGGTAGTATTGTGAATACCGTTGTACCTGTTGGGCTGTTTAGGAATTACTTTAATAAGTGTATAAAAGTGTAAAAATGGTTTACATTCTTCAAGACAGAATTGAAATGATTGTAATTTATGGCGAAGTTGGAAAGTGCGCACGAAGGGCGGCATGTCTTTTTAATGAAAGACATCCAAATTGTAATGTAAGTCACCGGTATGTGCTTGATTTGGTGAATAAGTTTTACGAAACTGGTTCAGTGACAAATAAAAAAAGAAATAACCCCAGAGTACTAAATGAAGCAGCTCAAATTGAAGTTTTGGGAACATTTGCTGCAGAGCCCACGAGCTCCTTACGATCAGTATCAGAACAGACGGGAATGTCACGCGAGACTATAAGAAAAGCATTGAAAATGCATAAATTTCATCCATATAAAATGCAGATTCTTCAAGAGCTCCACGAGGGTGATTATGATAGAAGAATAGAGTTTTGTGAAATCATGTCTCATCGAGTCAATACCATCCCTAATCTTCTGTTAAACATCTGTTTCAGCGATGAGTGTTCATTTTTTTCTGAATGGCAATGTTAATAGACAAAATTGTCGCTATTGGAGTGACGAAAACCCACATATTTTTCGGGAAGGGCATACACAACACCCACAAAAAGTTAATGTTTGGGCTGGTATTCTTGGAAATGCCATTCTTGGTCCATTATTTCTGGAAGAAAACTTGACTACTGGCAATCTGTACCTTGATATGCTTGAAGAGACTATCGATCCTCTTATAACTCACGAGCTAGAAACTCAAATTGATGCAGAAGGTAATTCTAAGGGTAACATCTACCCCTCCTAGGGGGTTGAACCACGAGGGCTACAAATAGTCCGTGAAAGTAACCCCCTTGACAATAAAATTGACCTGTTTTTTCGATTACTCATATTGTTTACTGGAAGGAAGATATTAAGGGTGGGAAGTTTTCAAATTGACACCCTGTATAGCGCTCGCTTTAATCTCTCAGAGAAGTTACAATAAGCGTCACAATTTCCTAGAAAGAAGTCGCCGAAATATCCTTTCAACTGCACAAATGAATAATTAATATCTGGCAATGGAATGGGGGTTAAATGGCATTTAAAGTCGCATATATCTTCAAATATCAGTTGATTTTAAGAATTGGCACAATAATAGTTTTCCATTCCAAAAATTTCAATCCAAGAATTCATTATTTTTTATTTCAATGCAAACGGTACTACACTATGGCTCCAAAATTAGACTTATTGAAAGTTTATTGAAAGTGTCCAATTGATTTCAGCAAAATCATAAAGACATTGCCAACGGAGTAGACAAGTCACCAGATGACTCTCCCGAAACTGAAGAACACCCCTACCATTCTCTGAGCAGCTCCGTAGCAACCCTCCGTAGATTCGGCACCGTATCCAGCCTAGAAAGACTACCCTCCGAAGATCGCGAGGATATGATGTGTCAGAACAATTTATCTGATAGCGATGAAGAAAACGGCCTGGACGGAGAGGACGAGAATGGGGAAGACGATGAAGAAGAAGATGAGGAGGGTGACGATGAGGACAGTGTGAGAGGTATCGATAATGAAGCTTTCGATCGTTCGTCATTGAGGCATTGGACCGTTAGAGCTGGGTGCTTTGTGGCCGAAAAGATGACATTTTTCGAAAAACTCGGCGAAGATTACAGAAGTGGAGGGTTATTTGACAGGTAATCAAAACAGTTATGCATGCATGTGCCAACGAAGTTATAGTGATTTTTGAACTCAATCAACTTTATTTTTTAAACGATTTCGAGAAAGATTCTCTATAACGGGTGAATCAACTGCAGAAGTTCACTATACTGTAACTTTCTCATTTGAAAAAATCGTAACTCACCTGATACAGTTTTTGAACAGTTTATGAATGAATCCAATTGGCAGCATTTTGTTACCTATCAAAGTCTTACATTTGAATTTTCATTAGTAACACTGTTTAAATAGAAGTGAGATAGTTAGTTAATACCTGTGGAATCGGTATTGGACCCAAACGCAAATGTCATCGCGTGATTAGTTACAAACTTGACTATTTTACTTCATTTTACAGCGAGGTTTTTCAAGGAACCCTGATTTTAATGCTGTACCATTGTTCCAATCAAGTTACGACATGATTTGAAGGCCAGATTTCTGAAGTTACGACATGACTCGGAGGCCAGACCACTGACGCCATTTACATGCCGCCTCCATTTGAATTCAATATTAATTCCATAAGGTTGGCTAACTACCTCACTTCTATTTAAACAATGTTAGTAATAACCCAAGAATATCGATAATCGAAATAATTGTATACCTAATAGTTCTCTAGCTCTTGAGAGAGTTATTATAAAATTATTAAGCATTTGTCAATATTCGAGGATTATTTGTAAATACATTTTGTGTCAAAATAATGTCATTGAATAATATTTCATGGTTTATTCAACACCGCGCCGCGCCGTTCCAAAAAACTTTCTACCTTTAGCTTATGCAACGAAGAATACAAAATATTGATATGTACATTGCCTGTGCGTGCAGGTGATGATTCTAATAATTGTGATATTTATACAAAAGTTTTCACAGATTTCTGTGATTAATTTTGTAAACTGATCTAAAAGTGCAAAATATTTCAATGAAATATTCTTTTGAAAACGGGTATGAATGAAAGAAGGCCACAGAACTTAGTTTAAGTTATGTGAAGAGAGCATAAAAACCCCTTCAACATCATTGAAAAAAAGTGTTATTTGTTGAAACGTTGCACAAACATTATTTCTAGATCCTCTAGCGAAGAGAATTGATACCATGACAAGTGTTAAATGCTAATTCAAATATAAAGTTTGAAGAATCTCGGGTTCTATGACTTGAAACAGAATTGAGAAATACTAAATTCAAATTACATAAACGGAATATTGATGATGAAAACTTATTCAATGAATATAAAGTTCAAAGAAACAAAGTCAATGCTATGATCAAAAGAGCTGAACATATTAATAGAAAATTTGAGTCCTCCCAAGGTAATAACAAAAAAATTTGGAATACAATAAACTATTGCATTAGAAATACTTCAAAATTGAATAAAAATAATGATATTCAAGTAATAAATTCAAATGGTAATATTATTACGGATGAATTGGAAATTGCTGAGGTGATGAATAATCACTTTTCAACTATTGGTGATAATATAAGTAGAGAAATGGTCGCATATTACAATAATATTCCAAGAGAAGATTTTCCTCCAGTAATTAATGATTCTTCAATGCTTCTGTTTCCCACTGACGAAAACGAAATTTTAAATTTAATGTATACTTTGAAAAAGCTTGTCCTGATCCAGATGGTTTGGTAACCAAAGACATTTTTGAGTTGAAAAATATCATAACAAAACCTTTATCAAAAATTATTAATGAATATTTTTCAAGAGCAATATTTCCAGATGAATTGAAACACGCTTCTGTTAGAGCTATTTACAAAAGTGGTGATCCTCAAAATCCCGGTAATTATAGACCAATAGCATTATTGAGCATTTTCTCCAAAATTATTGAAAAACTATTAAAAAAACGCATAGTTAATTTCATCAATGAAAAATATGGTTTTGATGAAAACCAGTTTGGATTTCAAGAAAACAGTGGTACTCAATCAGCAGCATTACAAGTAATTGATAAAATTCGAGAAGGACTTGACAAAGGAAATTATGTAGTTGCAATTTTCATGGACCTCAAAAAAGCATTTGATACAGTTGATCATATAACACTGTTGAAACATTTGGAGTCAATGGGAATCAGAGGCATTATAAATGATCTCCTTAAATCATATCTATCTCATAGAACAATAAGTACCAAATCTTGTAACTTTGAAACTGACAAACTTTTCATTAATAAAGGAGTTCCTCAGGGTTCTGTTTTAGGTCCAATTTTATATTTATTGTATATTCAGAATATTTCTAGAATGCATTTAGAGGGTAAATATACCATTTATGCAGATGATACAGTGATTTTATATGAGAACTCTAATCCTTCAGTTTTAGAAACTATTATCAATGAAGATATGAAAAAATATGAAAAGTTGCTTTATTCTAATCTTTTGTCATTAAATACTAGTAAATCTGAATACATAATATTTCAACAAAAAATTAGACAAAAAATTAATCTGAATTTGAAAATAAAAAATGATTTTTTAAAACAAACTCCACATATAAGGTATCTAGGAATATGGATTGATGAAAATTTGAAGTGGGACAAACATATTGAAGTGCTTATAAAAAAAATGTCTTCCTTAATTGGAGCCCTGAGAAGATGTCCCAAACTCAATCCAAAAATTGCAGATATGATTCTACATTCTCATATAATAAGTAGAATGACTTATCTCATAAACATTTGGGGAACATGTTTCAAAAATAATTTCAACAAAATTTCCATTTTATATAAAAAAGCCTTCCATATGATACGCCAACAATTCAACTCTGTACAATTACAGAAAAATTTTCCTCAGAAGAACTCTATTCTATAGAAACTTTCAAGATGTCTTTCAATATTGTGAATAAAAAAGTTAAATCAAACTTCATATTAACTAGAAATTCTGAAATACATAGTTATCGTACTAGGCAACATAACATGTTCCATATTGATCCTGCTAACTCAATTTTTGGACAAAAGAGATTTGCAGATTCAGCTCTGTCAAATTTTAATAAATTACCAATTGAGATCAAGAGTTCCAGAAACATCATTCAATTTAAAAATCGATTAAAAAAATACATGCTTGCACAAAGAAATAATCTCAATTAATATCGATTTTCAGTATGTGACATAGTCAAGGCCTCCTTTACTTTAAAATTACCAAGGACTATTCTTTGTATATCTGGATTCTTATTTTATTTTATTTTTTATTTTGTCCGTATTGAACTTTTCTACTTTAAATTTATAGAATATAAATTGTTTGAAATGTTCATAAACAGTCTTCATACCAGTTTTACGTAACTGTCTGACTGTTTTATGATATTCATTTTAGAAACGTTATTTTACTAATGAATAATTTTTTTTATACTCCTTGTATTTTGATGTATTATTATGTATTAATAAACTTATTATTATATTAAAAAAAAAACACTAGTAATTGGATTGATCTTCCAATTATGTAGATTTTCTTGGGAATTCACATTCCAGTTTTATTGAAAGCCTGATGCACTTTTTCTCCTTTACTAAACAGTCTAATCCATATGATTTACAAACGTTGCACTAAATTCATCATATTTGTGGTAACACTTTTCACAGTTTTTCATGAAATAAGCTGAAAATATGCGCACTATTTCAATCAGTCAAGGCGGTACATCAACTTAGGGTAAATTACCGAGGGTTTAGCTATTACTTTTCAATAACTAAAAGCATTGTTTATATAGAAGTAAGATAGTCAATGCCTGTGTAATTGGTGTTGGACGCAAACGAGTGTCATCTAGCGTGATTAGTTACAAACATGAATATTTGAAGTCATTTTAATGCAGGTTCCTTCAAAAAACCCTGGTTTTAATGCTGTCCCATTGTTTCAATCAAGTTACGACATGACTTGGATGCGAGCTCACTATTGCCATCTACATGTCGCATCCATTTTGATCCAATTATAATCCCAGGTTGACTAACTATCTTCTATCATTGTTTATATAGAAGATAGTTAGTCAACCTTATGGGATTATAATTGGATCAAAATGGATGCGACATGTAGATGACGATAGTGAGCTCGCATCCAAGTGATATCGTAACTTCAGTGATCTGGCCTCCAAGTCATGTCGTAACTTGATTGAAACAATGGGACAGCATTAAAATCAGGGTTTTTTTAAGGAACCTGCATTAAAATGACGTCAAAAATTCATGTTTGTAACTAATCACGCTAGGTGACACTCGCGTTTGCTTCCAACACCAATTACACAGGCATTGACTAACTATCTTACTTCTATATAAACAATGCTTCTATATAAACAATGCTAAAAGCTATAGGTAAGTGATATTTTCTAACGAGATCAAATTAATTTTATAATGGCTGTGACATAATCCGAAAGTATGAAGGGAGAGACGTTACCATGACAACTAACAACAAACTGGCGTCTATTTCAAAAAGCGACAATTGCATTATTCAATTCCATCAACTGTCAATTGAAAAGTCACTAATACCAACAAGAGACAGAACAAAAAATGAGTGATAGAAGGGCATACGAGATTATCAATAAATTATATACAAAAAGGAATTATGAGGTAACAAGTGAAATGTATCAGGGGTGGGATTATGAACACTCGATAAGAGAGCTGTCACGATACGTAGGCTAGAACGATGGTTGTTCCCGATTCGAAACGAAGTCAAAATTATGAAATTTCTTTGAATAGAGATAGAATGGAATTATATCTACCATATAGACCATTGATATCGACTCAAGTTGCAATATATTTTGAATTGTATTCGTTTTAATAATTGATAAAATCTGACATATGTCAAACTTACTACGGATCGAGTGTTCGTAATTGCACCCCAGTTCAGGAGAAATCTGAACAAAGTTTGTTCACTGAAAATTTGCAGGAACATGATCCGTCGAGTTGTTCATCAAGTTTCATTCGCTCTGCATTCAGATTTCAGGTTATACAACCAACAATACTAACTAGTGAAGCTCCCTACCAGGTTATATTTGTATATATTTTGAACTATTCGCCAAATTGAACAAAAAATCGAATAACATGTCTAATGTGGTACGAATCAGGCAACGTTCCCCTACGTGTGCTCCAAAGAGTGCAAACGTAGATTTGACTTGAGGGAATTAATTTATTTATTCATTGGTTTATTGAGCACATACCTTCCAGTCAAAACAAGTTCTGTTGTGAGCAAGTTGAACAATAATAATAAAGCATAAATAATTGCAACTTAAAGAAATATTTCATATATCAGTCAAAACACAGAACAAATAATATACCCAATAACGATAATATTACAATCATAAGTTACTGAACAAAGATTGAAGCATTCATTAATAAAATTTATGAGAATAACGCTCTTTTTCACAAAAAAAATTAATTTTAAGAAATAATTATATCAGATTTTTTCATCAAAATGAAATTTAATATTCAGTTTTTATTTATAATATTGAATGACAGTTTTAGCCTATGTATTTTATATGATAATTCATCTAAGTATAATATTAGTCTGAGATCCGGAGTTCGAGCCCCAGTTGCGGCTGGGATTTTTTAATTTAATTTGACCGATTAAATTATTCAAATCTCGTGACTCGTCTGGGGTGAGTCCTGCACGATTCACTGTTGCGTTCCAATTAACAGTGCTGCTCCTAAGGTGGCGTATGGAGTTAGTAACAAGGCCTACCCAGAACACATGGCTAATGACCATAGCAGTCGATGCCAAAACACCAAGAAAAAAAAAATTGTCTGTAATTGTATATAAGTATTCAGTCTATTTGTTGGTGTCTCAAATGGGCGGCGATAGAGTATTTTCAAAGATTTCCTCTGTAATGCAGATATGTTATAAACATCATTTTTCGAACCTGATCCCGAATGTTCATCAAATAGGTAATAATAGTGTACGAGGATGTATTGATATCTAGTTAGCCTAGACCAGTTCCCTGCATAAACAAAATATTGCGTTACCATAGCAACGAACAATAACTTATCAGAAGTGTCAGTGTAAAGTTTGACGTCAAAAAGGTAAGCCAGAGTTACGCAATAAATTAAAAAATGTGTCCACCGAAATTGTGAAAATCGAAAAATTGGAGTATCGAGCCATCATCAAGTACCTGTCTTTAAAAGGGTTAAGAGGTAAGCAGATTTAAGAAGATATGCTTAATACCCTTGGTGATCAATGTCCTTCGTATGCGACTGTGAAAAATTGGACTGCAAGCTTCAAAAGAGGTAAATACTAAATTTTCCATTGAAGATGATGACGGATCGGGAAGGCCAGTTTCTGTGTCAGTCCCCGAAAATATCGATGCAGTTCATGACATGATTTTAACAGACCGTCGAATTGGGCTAAAACGGATATCTGAAGCACTGAATATTTCATACGCACGCGTTCATCATATAGTTCACGTCAATTTGGACATGAGAAAAATTGCTGCAAAATGGATCCCCAAATGTTTGAATGTTGACCAAATGCGTGCAAGGGTAGTAGCATCGCGTTCGATTTGTGCTAGATTTGAAAACGATGTAGACTTCTTAAACCGAATTGTTAATATGGATGAGACTTGGGTACATTTCTACGATCCAGAAACAAAGCAACAATCGATGGAATGGCGACACTCCGGTTCTCCAAGACCTAAGAAGTTTCGTGTCCAAAAATCTGCTGGAAAAGTTCTTGCTTCAGTTTTTTGGGATTGCCATGGAGTAATCATGATTGATTCTGACCACTCTACGGGAAAAAATTGATTGAAGAGAAAAGACGCGAAAAGCTATCCAAAGGTGTATTAATTCCATTTCAGATTCAAATACCATTTGTTCAGTTCGTTTCCATACTTCAATTTTGATATTCAGGTCGAGGCAAATATTTTGTTTGCTTTCTTGTCGGAAATCATATACTCAATTTTATATCAGTGTCTATGGATACAAGGTTAAACTTAAGCCATTTTTCAAGTCTCCATCAATAATGTTTTCAAGAATGGAACGATCTTTGTATTCATATAAAAGTACGGTAAAAATCGTGAAATATTCTATTTCTTTTTTGAAATTGAAAGGTGCTCTCAACTTAATTGCAGATGATACAACAATCATATATTCTGGACCCGATCTAAAATAGATTGAATGTGATATCAAGTCCGACAAAAGTATCACCAATAATCGGCATTCTTTATAAAATTAGAGGGTAGAAAGAAAAATTTTGATGAACATTTATTTCAGTTTCATATATTCCAGATTGCAGTATTTGGTTTCTATGTGGGGATCTGCTAAAGCTTCTGTATTAAAACCACATAAAAAACTTTAGAACGAATCAATCAAATGTATTTAGATCACCTCATCTAGAACCTGCTGAAAATTATTGTAGACCAAAAAATTCATTGAATTTGGATTCACTTTATAAATTGGGAGTATATTCATTTATTCATCCTAGCAGAATCAAAAAAAATATACAAGTTCAAATCTTCACGACAACATTTTAATTCATAATCATGAAACATGAAATATTCATGAACTGCAGAATGATAGAATCATGACTGAAACTAGAAGAAAGGGTAAAATGCATGATGATATTCTTATTTATAATAAACTACCAAACACATTGAAAAGTATGACGGTCTTTAAAATTGAAGTATTGTAATTTGATTGGACAATTTATTATATTATTACTTTTTTTCTTTCTTGTTTGTTCATCTATTTACAATTTTCATTTTTGATATTTCCCTAGTAGAAGCAGAATATGTTTTTTGGGAATAATAAAGTTATTATTTAGTTAGTTAATTGTAGAGATAATTTGAGTGAATAATGAATAAATAAAGATGAGTACCAAAACATATCCTTGTGGAACGTCCTTATGTATTGGTAGTCTAGAAGACTCAGACTGGTCAGAATTGCTTGTACTACTTGCAGTACTGCCGAACTGATTATTATCAAAGCCACATTTTTTGTTTTTAAATCAACAATTCGTTTGTTGAGAGTCTTAAGAGTAAATTTCAGAAAACAGGCTCAACTAGGCTGTTGGTCTATAATTTTCTGGATCTTCAGCATCTCTATTTTTGATAACAGTGCGGCTTTTTATTGTTTTTCCCTTCTACTAACTTTTGAACGGTTCGACGTACAAAAAGGGGACTTTTTGAAATAAAAAACATTGTGATTGCTCGATAGATGGCGTACATCAACCCAAAAATTTCAAATAGCATGTGGGGTCAAGTATCTTTGCAAAAATTATTCAATTCTCTTTTCGTATTTCAAGTATGACTCCGAATCTGAATGCTACCGTACCTCAATAAATTTGAACTTGATTTTCCATAGTAGATGAAATTGTTGAAAAACTTTCCAACGAAATTCCAACAAATTTAGATGGTTGAAAAGAAAATTGAATCGATTTTTTCATTTATTTTCTAAAATTTCAACTTATGTCGTAAATAAATTGCCACGTCACCTCCTTGTCTATCATCACGGTAATGACGAATATTTAAGATTATATTATTAAACAATTCCCGTCCATTTATGTTTTTGCTGTTGTTTGTCTATTTCAATCCTAGGAAGGAATCGAATTAATCCCACAATTATATCTATTTCAGGTATCTCAGATCGCCTGAAAATACAGTAAACGGCGATGATCAACAGGAAGACGAAACGTCGGGAGCCACTTCTGGGGAAGAAATATGGGGGACGCCGACCAGTGGTGGAGAAACGGATGATAATCTCAACTCTCCTAGTTATGAAGGAAAACAATCGGTTAGTCAAAAATCTGAGGTTTGGCATGTCAAAATTTGAATTTGTGACTGATGCATTGCACTTTTTTCCGGATAATATGCTGATAACTTGCAAAAAGGTTGTCAGTTTCACAGTTCTTCAAAAGTAAAACGATTTGTCATTATATAGAAGGTTTGAGGCGTATCATCCTGTGAATGTATAAGTGCCTATACGCATTGCATTCGACAAAATTAGTTTTCAGTGTAGGAAACAATACCTATTCATAAGATAACGTTGTAATAGTAATTATTATCTGAGAGAAAACAATATATTTGTTTGGAAAATGAAAAAAGTTTGATAACGAATATAACATGTGGTGTACCACACGGTTCTATTCTTGGATCTTTATTATTTCTTATATATTTCAATTCAATATCCAATCTCAATTCACATGGTGAGCTCAAATTATTTGCGGATGACACATCATTGATTTGTTTTTGGAAAAATGACAATGAAATAGCAAAAGGTATCTCGAGTATATTAATAAATCGTTTTGAAAAAGTGGAGACACCATTCGTGAAATTACATCTTGCCATCAATTTTTTTTTTTATTATTATGCAAGAAATATTGGGCATATTTTCTCGAAGAAATTTATCAGTTTAATTTACGTAAATAAAAAATTCAAGTAAATAATTGATAAATTTATTTGGCATCCATTACTTTCGCCTCAAAATTGTTTTCTCTAGTGTAACGCGAATTGCTATCGCATGATTATTGTTATTGTATGTCACAGCTTTAATATTTTGAATATATAAAGAATTGAAAACAAGTTCTTATCAAAATTATCCTCTGTCAGCCGAATGACGGGTCCATATCTTCCGACTACGGTGACGACACCGAAATAATGATGGACGAACTCTTGATGACCCCCCCGATAAGCGGCGCCATAATGAGAGGCCTCCTGCCTCGAAGGACTTTGGAACCGCTCATTGAAGAGGAGTGTTCCGAAACGTCATCGACATCTTCGATTGACTCGACTACAACAGATCCTTCCGTTTCTCCAGAACAGGTAGGTAAGAATAACTTTATTATAAAATGCCTAGGATCGGTTGCATAAAAGCCAATGAAATATTTGATGTCTCGTTGAATATTCAACATGGCGTTAATATTCGAAATTAAGTTGCATAGAACCACTGACCATTGAGTTGATGTCACGACATAATGATGATGGTTATCAAACGTAAAATTTCGGATGCATAAAAGCCAATCAAGTTCTTATGTCATATCAACTAGGATTTAATCACCACTGATTAAATTATCAATTAGGAACTGACAGATGAGAATATTTCTGAGTTTTTGTAAAACTTAACGACATTTTTCGTTCTTGCTGTACTTAAGTTCATATGAGGTAGGCTAGGTATTTAATCTTTTGGCACAATTAAGCAAGGTGAATGTATACAGGATGTATACTAAATGATGTCATTTATTTCAGGTGGTGATTCCTTGTCATATTTTATGAAGAAAATTTAATATAAACGTGTGTCCCAACTTGCTTCGTTAAAAAATCGGTATTTCATCAATTAGTCAAAAGTCTTTTTGGCGATTTTGATGAAACCTGGTGTGATTATTAGCAGTTGCAAGGGGCTTCTTTTTTTGAGTTATATTTCAAATTATAGGTGGCAGATGGTAGCCTGTTTGATATTTATAGTAAAAATCATTGTACGCCACTGTTTTCCCTAAGTTTCATATTTCTTCAGAATAAATAATTAAAAATACAACTTTCTCATAATGCCGTGAATTTGAAATAGCTAAACTTTGTTAAGTCAAAGTCAGTGGCGTAGAAATGGTGGTTACGCACCCTCAAAGTTCAGAAAGTTATGTGGATTTTCTTTTTTTTCAGATAGATAATCCATAATTTTTCGAAATCATATTTAATTTCATGTACAAATGTATTGTTACATTTTGATAGAAACTCTTGACAGTAATAGGCCCAGGAACACAACAAACAACCAGTCCATCAACAATGAAACCAATAAAAGAGTACAGGTAGAAATACATTTGTAGGGGGATTCTATCAATTGATGAAATGTTGTTATTTCAAATTCACGGCATTAAAAGGAAGTTTTATTTTTCAAATCAAATCAAATCAAATCAAAATTATTCATCCAAAGACCACAAGTGGTATAGAACACGTCAAGAATTTTGAGTATGGAGACAATACAAAATTACAGGGTAAAGTCAAATATTAAAAGAATAATTACAAGTACACACATAGTACACTACAATTTGAATATTAAAATGATAAATACAATTTCACACAGAATACACTAACAATAATTTATATAGTAAGGTTATTCTGGACTTTCATTGTCTAAAAAAAGAACAAAGAAAAATTCAATTCTCTGCAATTTTTAATCACGACGTTTTAACTGTTAAAGTCTACAGTCATTATCAAGTGTATAGTGCGACAATCCCAAGGATACTTCTTTTATATGCTGTGGATAATTTTGTGTCATTAGCCTAGGGGTTATTTGGCGGTATTCAGGTAATCTTTTTAATTACAGTGCCCCTCCGGTACAGCATTGTTGATTCTTATCGCAATTTCAATTGATCCATGCCACGAATTAAAGGTTTCCACACATTACGGATTTCTATGCTAGCTTGACTAAAGACTTTGTTGATCATAATATATGCACTCTCTTTAAACCTCCTTCTATACCAGCCCTCTTCTTTATGGATGACTCCGGCTTCAGTCCATTTTATGTTGTGTTGGGTAGTCCAGAAATGATCCGCTATCCCTGACTTTGATGTTTTTCCACGTTGAGTGTTTCTCTTGTGTTCAGCGAGTCTAACGCTAAGTGGTCCCTTAGTTTCTCCAATATAAGCTTCGCCGCATTCACAAGGGATGCGGTAGATGCAGTTTTTGGAGTCAATGTTAGCGTTACGTGGTCTCGTCTTTGTGAGATGGCTGCGAATAGTGTTACCTGACTTGAAACATGTTCGTATATCGAATTGGATAATATCAAGAAAGATCTGCGACGAAAGGGGTACCCAAAAAAGCATATAGAATAGGTTCTAGCCCGCAGGGGGGATAAGAACAAGAAACCAGATGAGCCGACACAAGCCACCTTAAGCGTTCCGTATGTTAGAGGTCTATCGGAAAGAATAAAGCGAATTGGGTCGAAATACATAATACGGACATGTTTCAAGTCAGGTAACACTATTCGCAGCCATCTCACAAAGACGAGACCACGTAACGCTGACATTGACCCCAAAAACTGCATCTTCCGCATCCCTTGTGAATGCGGCGAAGCTTATATTGGAGAAACTAAGAGACCACTTAGCGTTAGACTCGTTGAACACAAGAGAAACACTCAACGAGGAGAAACATCAAAGCGGATCATGTCTGGACAACCCAACACAACATAAAATGGACTGAAGCCGAAGTCATCCATAAAGAAGAGTGCTGGTATAGAAGGAAGTTTAAAGAGAGTGCTTATATTATGATCAACAAAGTCATTAGTCAAGCTAGCATAGAAATCCGTAATGTGTGGAAACCCTTAATTCGTGGCATGAATCAATTGAAATTGCGATAAGAATTAACAATGCTGTACCGGAGGGGCACTGTAATTAACAAGCTTTCCTGAATACCGCCAAATTACCCCTAGGCTAATGACACAAAATTATCCACAGCATATATAAGAAGTATCCTTGGGATTGTCGCATTATACACTTGATAACGACTGTAGATTTTAACAGTTGAAACTCCGTGATTAAAAATTGCAGAGAATTGAATTTTTCTTTGTTCTTTTTTAGACAATGATAGTCCAGAATAACCTTACTCAAAGTGAAACATTGTCAACCACCTTCAACCAAATAATTTATATAATAAAAAATTCTTCCAAAGTATAGAATACACCCTCCATTAGTGCTTTTTTAAGCGACTTCTTGAATATGAAATAGGTAGGTTCATCTCGAATCTTTTGAGGTATTTTATTGAAAATTCGAATTCCGATGCTTAGAGGTCCATTTTGCGCTAGATTCAATTTATTTAGAGGAGTATTCAGCAAATGCTGATTCCTAGTGGAATGACTGTAAATATCATTACGACAGAGTAAAGCGTTTTTAAGTTTGTAAATGTAGCAGGCAGCTTCCAATATGTAAAGTGAAATTAGGGGTAATACTTGTACTTTCTAAAGAGCGGTATACTAGATTATGTTTGAGGTTTGCGAAACATGGCACGAATGCACTTTTTCTGGGTAATAAAGAGACGTTTGACAGCAGGTAATTGTCCCCAAACTATGATTCCATATGCCAGTCTAGACTGAATTTCTGCAAAATAGAAGTTTTTCAGTACTGGAGTTGTCAGGACTTTATACTTACAGCGTATTTGAAATAATTTAGTTTTAATATTTTTTATAACAGAAGTTATGTGGATTTCCCAGTCTAGTGTATCACTTATAGTGAGACCTAAAAACTTAACAGTGGTATTACGATTCACATTAGTGTTGTTTAAGGTCAGATTGATATTTTTAATTTGTTTTTGTCTTGCATGAAAGATAAGAAATTCTGTTTTCGCCGAATCTAAATACAGCTCATTTTTTGAAAAACATTTTGCAATATTTGACATCAAATCAATACCAGCTTGTTCATTCAAATCATGCGATTCTTTAGATAACAAAATTGATAGATCATCTGCATACAAGATAACTTTAAATTCTGATAGTTCACAATGTCTGCCATATACAGGGAGAACAGAATTGGAGCTACTACACTTCTTGACATACTCCTACTTTCACAGGTAATGTACTGAAATAGTGTGAAGTGATAAGACCTATCCTGTTATGAGATATTGATAAATATTGATTTCTATTTGCAAGAAAAGATCTGAACCAATCATGTGCTCTTCCACTTATACCGAGTTCCCAAAGCTTGTCTAGAAGCCGATTGTGTGGTACCCAATCAAAGCCTTTGCTTAGGTCACAGAATACTCCAATAGGACATTTTCTTTTGTCAAGCTCTTCCAGAATGTTGTTTATAGACTCAGTGGTAGCAGTAGTAGTTGACCGTGTTTTTCTGAATCCATACTGTTCGGTTGGTATTAGATTAAATTTCTCTATAAAAGGATTGATCCTCTCTAGCATGCAATTCTCAAACATATTTGAAAGTGATGGTGTTAAAAAGATTGGCGTACAGTGATTTTTACTATAATTATTAGTCAGGTGACCCTTCGCTACTTATTATTTAAAATCTAACCTCATGAAAACAAGCCCCTTTGTAACTGCTAATAAACACACCAAGTTTCATGAAAATCGGCGAAAAGACTTTTAATAAATAGCCGATTTCTTATTACAACTTTAACAATCTGTCACTTCTTGAAAACAAAGCTAGTTACGACACACGTTTATGTGAACTTTTTTTCATAAAATATGACAAGGAATCATCACCTTAAATTGATGACATCATTTAGTATACTCCCTCTGTAATACAGAAAATATGTGATTTCCAACGGTACAATCTGGTCTGCTTGTCCTCCCCCAGTTCTTTTTATTTATCTCTAAAAATTCAATGTTTTCATTTTGAATGTAAGTTCAACAAATTGGTACATATAAATTGTACAGTAGGTAAACACTACACAAGCAATATGTTATGCTCACTTTTCAATTGCTGCCTCTCTTTTGGCAACCTGACAATATTGCTCATTTTTTTGGCATCGAAAAACTAGGAAAAAATTTGAGGGGTTTTTTCGTTTTTTTTTTGTTGGCCTTTCGTACTTCTATCGATACAGGTTCAGGAAGTGATTTGATCCCTTTCATATTTTTTGAAGAAATACTTTAACACGTTCTACAACGGTGTATAGTTTTTGAGGAGGAGCGGAAAATGCTAACATTTTCTTTTCTGCGATTTTTCCTAGTTTAAAAAAAATTTAAATACGCCAAACCGTTAATTTAATTTGAATTTCGAAAAATTATAGAGGAACAGATCCTATTTATTACAAAAATGATCAGAAAACAGGGAAAACTCGAAAAATCTGAAAATCTAAATTTGAATTTTGAAAAAAACAAAATATCTCAGAAATGGTTAGTATTTTCACAAGTCACCAAAATATCTTTTTGAATTCCACAAAAGATTTTCAAATACTTTTTCCGTAAAAACAATGCTTCGGGAAATTTTCAAAAAAATGGAAAATCGCGATGAAATGAGAAAATTGAAATTCTTTGAATCGTTCTGAGTACGTCTTAACAATCCAAACCGTTTTTTTACGATCCGATTGAACATTGTAAAAATGATGGAAAAATTGAGAAAAATGTGTAAAATTTGTACTTTTCTATAACATCGCCAAAAACTCCAAAACGAAATGAAAAGAATGTGTGACTTCACTTTTATTTTGCTTGAACAGGTCTACAAAAAGGTACCAATAACTTTTTCCATATCTTGATAAATAAACTGACGAAACTGGCGAAACTAAAAAATAAGCAAATCGCGGATGGACTTGTAAAAATAGTGACAAAAATTTTAAATTAAAAGATATCAAAAAAAATTATGGAAACAATTTCATTGTCCTCAACTACGTCTGAAAAAAAATGTGAATAAAGTTTTTCCGTAATATCAATGCTTGATTACTAATATTTCGGACGTCCATCATCTTAATGGTTGAAAGATTTCTATCTCTTTAAAATTTTTCACAACGTTTCAATTGATTGAATCCGCAATCGTCTTCTGGTGAATAATGACAAAATCAGATGCTACGCGACCTTTTATAGGTCTATAATTAAAGTGTAATTATGGTGTAATTACGCGCGGTCTTGTGGCGCGCGTGGTTTCGCGCTTTTTCTCCCTCCAGAACGGTCCATGAGCGGTTTCCATACGTTTTTAATTTCCACGCTTGGTTGACTGAAGGCACTATTGGCTTCTATATAGGTGGTTTCTATAAATTTCCGTTTGAACCAATGTTCCTCTCTATGAAGAACACTAGCTTCGTCCCAAAGAATTCGGTGGTGTTTTGTCCAGGTGTGGTCAGCAATTCCCGATTTTGATGTTTCCCCTCGTTGAGTCCACTTTTTGTGTTCGGCTATTCTTACTGATAATGGCCTCTTGGTCTCTCCGATATAGGAATCTCCACATTTACATGGGACTTTGTAAATACAGTTATTGCTGGATTCTGTTGTGTTCTCTGGTTTCGTCTTGATGAGGAAGCTTCGTAAGGTGCTGCCGGATTGAAAGCAACTCTTGATGTTGTATTTATTTCCAATCCTTCTGATCTTCTCGGAGATACCCCTGATATAGGGGAGAATGAGAACTTGGTTTTGTGGTCTTTCTTCGGTTGTCTTGGTCTTTTCCAGTTGTTTCCGAACTTCTCCTATGAGTTTCTCGAAAAGACCAAGACAACCGAAGAAAGACCACAAAACCCCGTTCTCATTCTCCCCTATATCAGGGGTCCCTCCGAGAAGATCAGAAGGATCGGAAATAAATACAACATCAAGAGTTGCTTTCAATCCGGCAGTACCTTACGAAGCTTCCTCACCAAGACGAAACCAGAGAACACAACAGAATCCAGCAAAAACTGTATTTACAAAGTCCTATGTGAATGTGGAGATTCCTATATCGGAGAGACCAAGAGGCCATTATCAGTAAGAATAGCCGAACACAAAAAGTGGACTCAACGAGGGGAAACATCAAAATCGGGAATTGCTGACCACGCCTGGACAAAACACCACCGAATTCTTTGGGACGAAGCTAGTGTTCTTCATAGAGAGGAACATTGGTTCAAACGGAAATTTATAGAAACCACCTATATAGAAGCCAATAGTGCCTTCAGTCAACCAAGCGTGGAAATTAAAAACGTATGGATACCGCTCATGTACCGTTTTGGAGGGAGAAAAAGCGCGAAACCACGCGCGCCACAAGACCGCGCGTAATTACACCGTAATTGCACTTCAATTATAGACATTATAAAAGGTCGCGTAGCATCTGATTTTGTCACTATTCACCAGAAGACGATTGCGGATTCAAGCAATTGAAACGTTGTGAAAAATTTGAAAGAGATAGAAATCTTTCAACCATTAAGATGGTGGACGTCCGAAATATAAGTAATCAAGTTACTACATCGTCTAAAACATTCAAACAGTCCGGGAAATATTTCAAAAAAACGAAAAATGAGGGATTAAATAAATTTTACATTTTTTTTCTAAAAACACCTATACCTCTAAAACGGAACAAGATATAGAAAAATTCCATGAACAGTTTTATTGCCCTCGAGCAGATCTTCAAAAAGTTCCTATTAATTTTTTTAAATCTTGAAAAAACGTATTTTCATAGGAAAATTTTGTTTTTCCAATTTTGGTGTTTTTAGGTCAAGTTAGGTTCCATAGGGTTAGATTTGGTGACAATTTCAGGATTGCGATTAATCAAAGAAGAAAAATACATTTCTTCACCTTGAACTGTCACGTTCCTCATTCCTGATTACCAGTGTGTCCAAAAATGGCAGCTGTCTGTCAACTTCCATCTCCACCGTTAATTTAATTTGTTCAAATGTTGAATTCAGACTATTCAGGAAGTGATCTATATTCTGATTTTTCATATCGAAAACACAAAATACGTCATCCACATACCTGATCCTAATTCTCAGAAAATAATTGTTACGTGATCTATAACCTGTATCAAACCTGGTCATGAACAGATTAGCGATAAAAGGTGACATACCAGTTACTCATGGCAGTGCCTTCTAGCTGCTGGAAGAATTTATCTTGAAAGATATATAATTCTGCAGCATGCATAAGGCGGTTAAACTGATGAACTCATCAACTTTTTCTCTTTGAATATTATTGAGATTTAATAAATCTCTCCAATATTCCAAGAACCTATATCCGAATTTTTATGAATATCGTTGCTGTATGGGATAGAAGTGGAAAACTGTAGATCTGAACTAAAAAAGAATATTCATGGGGTGCCGCAAGGTTCGGTCCTTGGGCCGACACTCTTTATTATTTATATTAACGACCTATCACAATTTTTAGCTCCGAAAAAGTGTACTTCATTCGCAGATGATACAACTCTGACTTGCTCTGACAATGATATGCAACAATTAAAATTATTGTCAGAAAATATTCAAAATCAAGCAAAACTGTGGTTCCAAACCAATAAATTACAATTGAATGATGGAAAACCCCAAAACATCATTTTTTCTACAAACGCCTCTATACTTGAAAATAAAAGCGTCAAGCTACTGGGACTAACCATTGACGACAAACTGAGCTGGAATTGTCATATCGAGCAATTAAAACACAAACTCTCGAGTTCACTTTTCCTACTACGTCAGCTTAAGCACCATATCAATGTAGAGATACTAAAATGCATGTACTTTGCATTGTTCCATTCCCATTTAAGTTATGGTACGACTTTATGGGGCAACTCCTCGAATTCTATACAAATTTTTCGTCAACAAAAAAGGCTTTAAGAATTCTGGCAAAGTGTGGATTTAGACACTGCCATCCCCTATTTGTTCGCTTCAAGATTCTACCATTACCATCAAATTATATTCTCCAGAATCTGATCGAAATACACGAAAAATATAAAAACTTAGTGACGCATTCTCAAATTCACAACTATGGTACGAGAAATGCAGATTTAATCAGGACGCCTAGGTTCAGGTTCTCGGTATCCCAGAGAAACTCGTTAGACTACAGGCTATATAACATCTTACCAACAAATATGAAATCTCTAGATGTGGCTTTGTTCAAGAAAAAAGTTAAACGATTCCTCTTAGAGCATTGCTTTTACTCAGTTACAGACTTTATGGAACACTTTCAACACCCTTCAATGTAGGTGTCAAAACATACTCACCCCTACATATTACAAAAAAGTAACTTCAATTTTATCGTAGGGTTTTTCCATTTCCATCTTCTACTTTTCTAAGGGTTTATTTTACCCAAAATGACTTGCTATAAATGTACCTATGTGCGTAAAATAGTCAAATAAACATTCATTCATAACATTCAATACACGGGAGAATGGTCATTGACTGGACTTCTTGAAACGTTTCGGAATCGAATCGAGTAAATAAATCTTCTTCTTGCATTGTGGGCAGGGCAACGAAACTGGAGATGTTGCTGACACATGTTCGGCTGCTGTCGAAAGCCCCACGGAGGAGATGGATCGAGAGGTCTTCGAAAAGGCGGAACGCGAATCGCCTACTCCACCAGCTGCTATTTCGACTCCGACGGAAGCAGCGAAGAAGTTCCATCGGTCGGAAAGCTATCGCCATATTATCGAGGCTGCCGAAAACGAAGGAAACGACGAACTAAACACATTTTCCTTCAGTCGATTCAGGCCAACAGCCAAGTATGTAAATATTGAGAGGGCGCCGAGGTTTAAGAGTATCAAAATGTAAGTAAGTATGATAATAATAATATAAGTTTATTCATAAATAAATACGTACATAACTGTAAAGTGTAGAATACATCCCAGGTAGCACGGTGTCGTCAAATATACGTCCTAATTTGGACAAATAATTGACCAACTGACGTCAGAAATTGACGTCATTGTGACATCTGAAAAGAAGACTATAAATGACGTCATTTTGAAGACCTACAAGACCATTAATCGACGTCAGTCAAATGACGTCTTGTGAAGGACTTCCACAGTCCCTAGTTTTCATGTGGAAATTGGTAGTTTTAGGGAAGTAGAATAAAATAAACTAAAATACAATATTACATTTAATAAATTTCAAATATAAAACATATAACAGGATGTTGTAGTAAACTTACATTCAATATAAATCAACAGTGCATGAAATATGATAGACCTTGGGAAATAGTTTATTTTTGTGAATAGTAAATCACCAATTTGTATTCTCTTGTAGGAATTTGGAATATCACAAAGACGTCATTACTTCAGCAATCCTGGGTGCTCCTACTTTATACCTGAATCGCAGTTTTTCGAATAACAAATAGTTGACCTCGCAAGGACGTCATTATGACCTCCACGAAATACGTCATGAAATAAGACGTCAATTTGACGTAATGAAATAAGATGTCATTTTGAGGTCTCATTGTGGTCGAGGACGTCACGGACCAAAAGGAACTTTAATAAGACGTCATTTCACTAACCTGTGCTACCTGGGACTGTATGAATAAACTGAAAATAAACCTTACTAAGTAACCCTATTCTACTATAGAACTATTTTGAAACTTTTTTTTTCATTTCCAATCTTGTTTCTGTATAATTTTCTTTTCTAATCAGAATATTTCAAAATTTTGTATCATCATCATCATCATCGTTTATTCACATAAAGTAGTATGTCGAAACAAAATAAATTTACCCATTAATTAATATTATTTATCAAATTATGAAAAATATGTCTTTCTGTAGTATTCAACCAGTCTTCCACTTCATTTTTGGAAGAAAATATAGATTTAGTCATTTTCTGGTAGTATGTCATACAGTTTTGGGATAATGTGAATGATATTTCTTGTTCCTATTATTTTATTCTATCTAGTTTTAACTGTGACTGCTTTATACCTCGTCTCATAAAGATGATCTGAAAAATTGATATCCTTTTTATTTTTGAAAATGTGGATTAGAATTCTGTACATAAACAATTGGACAATATCAAATTTTCTACTTTTTGTACATAGAAGATCGGAAGGAAACAAATGATTTTGATCATATATTATTTTCAATTATTTTTTTTAAATCACTTCCTAGTTATAAAGATGTCTACTTTTTTCACCGTGAAGTTTTTTACTGACAAAATAATTCACAAAATAAACATGAAATATTACTTTTTGAAGGATCTATTTTTAATAATAATTGATAGTAAAATTTGAACAATTACTTCCAACATAAATTCCCGAAGATGTTCCATGTAGCTGCTGATCAGAAATGTTAGATATTTCTTGAAGAGTTGATTCCACAGGGACCAATATTATTTTACAGCTAATGTTTGAATCAGAAATCACTGGCCCTATTTTTTTAGAAAAAAATCTTAATTGTCGAAATTAGTTTTTAGATAATATTCCACGAATTCAGCGAATGAAACTGTATTTTCAACTCAACTCTAGAAGTCAGGAAATCGTTGGATAGTGAATTTGGTGAAAAGTGCATTGGGCGCTGTTCAGTCAATCCTTGGCCAGCTAGGTCACCTGACCTCACCCCTCTAGAATTTTTGGAGGGCTATTTGAAAAGTATTGTTCACAAATTCAGAAATACGTAAATTTGGAATAATGTATGAGAGAGTGCGTATCGATAATAATGGTGCAGAATGTTCGGAGATAAATGTCGTCTAACAATCAAACAATCTAATAATAAAATAGATTAAGCAATCCAGACTTCTGCATTTAACCTATACAATAGGTATAATCGTCGGCAAGTCTCCAACAGAAAACAACTACTGCCCCCTACGACCATTGAATTATATCTGTTAGATTCTTGGCAAAGTATTCTACAGGACCTACTTTGCAATGTTCTCCCAATCTCAACGCCAAAACATGTCTCAACCCACACGAGGGAACACCTACGGACCGGTTTCATGGTTCCTTGCCAATCATCAGCGCAGGGTAGCTCACCCAACACAATCGAAAAATATCTTGACCCCAAGATTCGAAGAGCACTCCGACTATGGTGTCGACTTCGTCTGAAGCCAAATAAATTCAGAAGAAAATATTTGATGACACTACTTGGCAGAAGCCCATTAACCTAATAATAAAATGGATTAAGCAATCCAGACTTCTGCATTTAACCTATACAATAGGTATAATCGTCGGCAAGTCTCCAACAGAAAACAACTACTGCCCCCTACGACCATTGAATTATATCTGTTAGATTCTTGGCAAAGTATTCTACAAGAACTACTTTGCAATGTTCTCCCAATCTCAACGCCAAAATATGCTTCTGCCAAGTAGTGTCATCAAATATTTTCTTCTGAATTTATTTGGCTTCAGACGAAGTCGACACCATAGTCGGAGTGCTCTTCGAATCTTGGGGTCAAGATATTTTTCGATTGCGTTGGGTGAGCTACCCTGCGCTGATGATTGGCAAGGAATCATGAAACCGGTCCGTAGGTGTTCCCTCGTGTGGGTTGAGACATGTTTTGGCGTTGAGATTGGGAGAACATTGCAAAGTAGTTCTTGTAGAATACTTTGCCAAGAATCTAACAGATATAATTCAATGATCGTAGGGGGCAGTAGTTGTTTTCTGTTGGAGACTTGCCGGCGATTATACCTATTGTATATGTTAAATGCAGAAGTCTGGATTGCTTAATCCATTTTATTATTAGTTTAATGGGCTTCTGCCAAGTAGTGTCATCAAATATTTTCTTCTGAAATCAAACAATCATTGACGAATATTCTTCCATATGATTTAAAACTTATGACTAATGACTGCTGCATAAATCCACCATAAGACAATAATATTATGTATGGATCGAAGGTGGACAAGTGATAATAATTTTGTTCAATGATTACAATTGGAATTAGGGTAATTAAGAATAATGTTGACTATGTTTTCCTAATTAGTGTAGGATTCTAACCCTCAGTAGTCTGATAGACATCAAGTTCTATTTTAAATTTCGACTTAGTTCTGGTTCCTAAAATAAAAAATTATTTGTTATATTTTTTACTTTAAAAATAGTATTAGGCGGAAATAAAAATGGGAATATTTTTTGAAGAAATAATAAAAATGAAATCTCAAGTTTCCACTAATACATATTGTTTTCCTTCTTTTTCCACAAAACTTGATTGCGGCCGAGAAAAGTGGTCAATGTTGACTCTTCAAATTTTAATAGTTATAAAAAAAATCAAACGAAGTTGGAAGATACGAACCGTTGCAACAGCTAGAGTAATAGTAAAACCAGTTTTTGAAATTTTGAACTACGATTTGGAAACAAACCTGAAAAGTTCCATTTTATTGATAACATAAGTTTATAATGATCCCTTTAAGTTATTTGCGGTAATCCAATTGTTCTATTATGTTTATTTAATAGAGTTTAAAGATACTGGAAAAAATACTAATTGCTCTATAGTTATCCATGTTATTTCAGTCACCTTTTTTAAAAAATAGATACACTAGCGAATTTAAGATCGTTCGAAAAATGCCTTTTGAGGTTGAGAAATTAATTGGAAAAAGTAAGTACGCCACATAATTCAGCAGGGTAGTGTTTCATTAAATTGTTGGATATTTCATCCATCCCGTTTGAGTTAGAGTTTTTCAATATTATCATTTGTGCGAGTTCCCATTCAGTAATTGGAAAAATGAAAAAACATTCGTTATTTATAATGTCGTTACTCTCGAAAAATGTTTTAATTTTTAACCCCTCAGTTATGTTCCAGATTGTATTTGTATTTGTTGTATTTGTAATTGTCTTAAATTCACCACTTTTCTGGAGACTGTGGAGAGAAGGATATTTCGACAACGTCGAAATTGTTCGTTCATTTTACTTGATACTCTCCAGCACACTATCAATATCATTAAAAAAATACTTATTGATAAATTCAGTTCAACGTTACACCAAACAACATGAAACTTCTTGGTTCTGTTACATTTTTGCGAACAATGCATCAGAGATAAAAGTTCGATTTTAATAACATATTTTGTGATTTCGCATGATTGGAAAAATATTCAGATTTGATATAATTAGTCTATACGAAAACAGTTTTTTTTTTCACACGATGTTCATTTTCATTCACAAATATTTTGAACAGTATCGTAAAATATCCAATTTGTTCAGGACAGAATTCTAAAAAAAGTTAATTTCAAAGTCTGCCTCTAATCAAGTATTCAGAGGCACTGCAGCCAAGAATGCTCAATATGCTCGTAGAGTGATTGTATAGAAATATTGTTATGATAATTAATGTCTTTTGTCTTTTGAAGAAGAGGTTCATGAAAATATAATAATAATAAATAAACTATCACCCTTTTCGATCTTATCTGCAGTGAGTACAGGTATGAGAAGCAACCTCCCCATATAGTTTGAAGTGTTAATGCACATTGTAAATGTCTCAATTAATCTCCCAATGTAAAGTTCTCACCCTGAAAATTAGTACACTTTCTTTTATTTTTCATGGAATTCTCGTATTTGGGATTTGAATTTTAAAATTTTATTCAATTATTTATTTATTGAAAATACACCTTCTAAACAGAACAAGTTCTGGTATAAGGAATACAAAACATTGAGGTTTAAGAAATTTCAAAAGTAATGAAAAATAAAAAATTCAACAACTTTGCATATTTATAGATTGATGAACATCAGTATAATAGCAAATTTTGTTTTATTTTTTTCAAGAAAATATTTACTGACTTTTTTATATCGTCTGAAAGTTTGTTGTTAGTTTCTATAGACCTAGATACAGCATTGTTATTGCCATTATTTGAATGAATACTATTTAAATGGAAGAGTTATTTGCATTTCTGATATTATAGTCATGTAATTTTAATTTTTTTGTAAAATGACTCTAACTTTTATGAATTTTTTGTCAGTTTTTATGCAAATTTTGTTCTTTCGATTTTCATTATTTAACGAATGTGAAACTTTAACCATCCTTTTAGCATATAATTCTGAAGAATGTGTTACCCACGTTTTTTTATTACTTCTATAGCTTTATTCATTGAACGATAAATGATTCCTTTTTGTTTTTTATTACATGATATGCGAGATAAATGGGCATTATAAATGAGATTTTGGATTTGAATATTCAGAAAGTAGATTCTTCTTATTGCTCCAATTAAAAAAATAATTGATTTCTTCATTTTATTCACATGACATTCAAAATTTTTATTAATCATCAGGCCTAAATATTTCTGTTCTTCAAATTCAATTAATATATAATTCTTTATTGCCACTTTCAATTTTATTTCATCTACATATTATTTTTGAAAATTCTGTTAGCTGTTTTTTCTAAATTAATAGTGAGATTCATTTCATCCATCCATTTTTCAAACAATTGAATATATTTGTCGATATTATTTCCTAAATTTTTGTATTTTTGGCCGAATCTGTAAAAGAAACATGTTTACCTATCAATTTCATTTTGATGATACTATTCACATTGATCAAATAGAAAATTGGTGCTAGTACTGAGCCTTTGGATTGTTTTTAAATAATTTCATTTCAAGAATAACAAGATTTTGAATAGGATTTTCAAAATAATTTTCGAAAAAGTTATAAAAGTGCCCTCCACTTCTAAATCAAAATGTGTCTACAGAAAACATTTTTCACTAAAAAAAATTGCACTTATGACAAAAAGATGCATTTCTCACAAATTGATCTTACTCTATTTATTACTAGCACGTACACATTAAAGAGACTGTCAAAGAAAATGCTCAACTCGAAAAATCGTTTCCGCAAAAAAGATGAAGCAGAGTTTTTGTATCTTCGTTGAACTTCTCTCGCCTCCTAGAAAATTCTTTGTTTTCATTGTGAGATCAATAACAATTTTAAAACATTTTGAGTCATTACAATTCGTATAATTTCCCTCTTTTTTTTCAGTTTTGAGTTTTTCAATGTGCGTAAGCCTGAAAGAAGAGTTTATGAAACTTTTCCAGAAGGTAAACATTTAATTAAGGTATTCAATAAGGAAACTGAGATGGATGACGTCGCTCCTCTATATTCTCAGAAACCAGTATCGCCCAGGAGGTTGAAGGTTATTGTTTTACTAACAATCACTAGACGTGATTCACAAATTCTCTTTTGAACTCAAGCATCACAGAAGTAAATATACACAAACGTTTTAAAAATAAGGACAATATTTGTAAAAAAAACAACAATTATTCGTTTTGAAGATTTATTTCAGTCTAGTCACACCACTGTTTGATTTTTTGAATTTGTGAGTTATCGTATTGAAAGAGCAATGTAATTTATTTCATAGACTGAGAATTACAATTAACTTTTTTCAGGATAAACAACTAGATAGGAGGTTTTGGAGACAACTAAGTAGAAGAAGAGGAAGTAAAGGAAATGTACCGGCCTAAACTGAATCTCAGACCATTCGATTGTACTCAAAGAGTTGTTAATATAAATCTTTGTTTGTTGTTCAGAGCTCAATCGTCGTAAAAAGTGCTTCAAATTAAAATGTACAGATTTGTTAAAAATATTGTTACTGCATGGTGCATTCTTCTTAAGATTCAGAATATAAGTGATAGGAAGAAGTTGTGATGAATTGAAACTGTCCTTCAAAATATTGAATTTTCCGCAAATACTGTACAAGTTAACTATGGTACCCTACAAAATATCTAAAAGAATAATAATGAAAATGTGTATGTATGTAGGTAAGTTTGCTAAATGAATATTTCGGTTATTCCCAATATGTCAATATTGGCTAATAACCTGCAAATACGAATGATACAATGTAAATGTGGATCGTCGTTCTGTCCAAAATCTATTCATAATTAAAATAAAAGTTGACTAACACTGCTGAAATAGTTAGGGTGTAGCTAGTTTGCTTGACAACCCTATATAACATAGTATTAAACAGCAACTTTGATTCAAATCAAATTACTGATTGTGCAAAATGTTTCCATCCTTTGGAATGTTGATATCCTTGACGATAATTGGAGGAATAAGGTCGAAAGTAGAAGCTGCTGTTATTAAGTAGGTATATATTTGTTGAAATTCTGAACAAGAGATCATAAAAAGGGAATTTTGCATATGATTCTTAACAAAACATATGAAAGGCAGTCATCAAGGGTGGTATTTTGTACTTTTACGAGTTGATAAAATGATGGTTTGTCATGGAACATTATTATTAGACATACATTCCCAAGATGTTTCGAATTATTGTATAAATATTTCTATGCTGGAAATAAAATCGTAAAAAACTAGCTTTATTCCGCACTGATATAGGAGAGCCCAATGGTGTTTGACGGAGTTGTTTTCGAAAACAACTCAAAACGACACTGCAATAATTTCTCGTTCAACATCTTCATCATACTAAAGATTCATCCAATTCCACCGACACATGACTGACATAATGAGGGCATGAATCTTGATAATTTGGAGAAAACATCACAGCTTCTTCCTATCATATCAACGGATATACTTATCATTTTCATTGACATTGAAATTTTAGTCACCTAAACTTGGATTTTAGGTTATTTCATATCAAGTGACAAGGAATGCAGAATCAAGACAACAAAATCAAAGTACGTACATTTATATAAAGGGTGTCACAAAATTCAATCCAAATTACTAGGGTCAAAATAAGACTTTTTTTCCCATAAATGTGTTTCCCAAAATTCACCACATCCAAGCTACAGATATCGCTATAGCTGCCCTAAAAAAGCTTGAACCATCTTCAAATAGGGGATGCAAAGTAAAAAGTCATAGCTCACCAAGTATTTTAGTTTGTTACTTTGATTTTTCCCTTTCTTTTACTAGCGATTTTCTCGAAAATGATTAGCTAATTCAAAAAATGCCAAAATGGCCCAAATTTTGGGCTTTTTCTAGGCCAACTCAATTGAAAATTTTGGCAATGAAACTGTAGTCAGCCTTCATTTACCGCCTTCAATTAGAGTAATTTCATTTTTGAACTGAATAGAGCTTCCAATAAACCAAGGGCCAGTGAATTTTTCCAACATTTCATGCATAATTATACAGGGTGTTTCTTAAGTACGTGTAGAAACTTCAGGAGCATATTGCTGACGTCGACACAAGAAAAAAAGTTCCCATAAACACATGTCCGCAAGTTGTTCGTTTCTAAGATACAGACTGTCAAAGTTTAATTCTTATATTTGTTTTTTGTGAATAAATTCCAAAATATTTGTGATATTCGAGTAAAGTTTGCTATCTGGGATAATTTTTCAATGACAAAAATCAAATTTTATGTTAATTGTGAGAAAACTAATTTCTAATTGAATTTATTTTAAATTTAAAAATCGTGTCGTTCAAAATCACTTGCATCAATTATTTCAAATCTCAATAACTCGAAAACAGTTGCTCGCAGTGACCTCTACCAAGAATATATTTTTTACACAAACTAAATAATAAATATTACCAGATACAAAACTTTCCCAAATATCAAAATTATTTTGAAATTATTCACAAAAAATAAAAATTAGAATTCAACTTTGACACTCTGTATCTCAGAAACGAATTACTTGCGGACTTTTCTTCTTATTTCGATGTCAGCAATACGCTCCTGAATTTTCTACACGTACTTAAGAAACACCCTGTATATTGTTGCCTCAATTAAAAATTTACAATTTTGTTTTTAGGACACATATTTATGGAAAAAAGTCGTCTTTTGACTCTAGGAACACGTCCTTGAAATTGTACTGTATTGAATTTTGAAACACCCTGTCAGAATCCTCAAAACAAGTACTACACCAGACCATAAAAGTGTGGGTGTTGTCAGAATACACACAATAATGTACTAAAAAACTTTGGAAATTACCCATAAATCCAAATATTCAATTCTGTACTGGAAAACAACTATTTGTAAAATGATGAATATATCTGAAGGACATTAAAAAACAGTACAAATGTCAGGAATGATACTATTTTCTTATTCAGGATCCCATCGCAGTTTTATTCCTCATGGCTTGTTAGCTTATTTTTGGCTCTAACTTAGCATGAAAAGATACTTTTAATCGGGCTTTAAATCATTGTAACTGTCCATTTTTTATAATTATTATCTATTCAGTTCGATAAGAACTACTTTCTACATTTTTAGAAATAGGTCTTTGGCGAAAAACTGCATTGTTGTAAATTATTCAGTAATGAATCCGTCACACTCAATTGTGATATGAATACAGATTTTGTATACCTGATGTTAACAATAAACGATTGAAAAACTCATTCGAATGACGTGTTTTCATCCATTTTCATATTGATAGTTTCCAGCTTGTGAATAATTTTTTCCAGAAAAATTAGTTGTCTGAGAGAGTGATAAAAATAAAAATAAAGTTCACTCAAAATTCAATAAAAAAGCACTACATCAATTTGTATGAAAAGGTAAATAAACGGTTTAAGTATACCAGCGACGTTTAAGACATGTTGCCAAAAAATAACAGGTAAGAATTACATATAGGTGTGTTTTGTCAATTTTTAAAATTGAACAAAATGATAATAAAAAATAAACTACCAGAGTCAACCGAAGTGAAAGATATCATGAAATAAATTTCTACGAGACTCTTGAATCCATTTTTTTATTTGTTTTTTTCAAAGGGAATAATGACGATTGGTTTTACATGATTTGGAATCAAATCATAACTAGTAAAATGGCAATAAATATTTGAAATTTTTCTGGGCATTAGGTTGTGTCTTATGTCCATTTTCTTTGATTCTTTGTACAGTTATTTTTTTTTCCTTGGTGTTTTGGCATCGACTGCTATGGTCATTAGCCATGTGTTCTGGATAGGCCTTGTTACCAACTCCATACGCCACCTTAGGAGCAGCACTGTTAATTTTTAACGCAACAGTGAATCGTGGAGGATTATTCCCAGCCGACACGAGCCTCAGTCATTCAGACTTTCACATCTGAAAATGAAAAAAGATCGCACCGTCTGGGAATCGAACCTGCAATCTCTCGATTACCAGGCGAGAGCTTAACCACTGCGCTAATCCCCGCCCTTTGTACAGTTATTACTTGGATATAAATAACTATTTATTTATTGATTGATTTATTTATTTATTGTTAATAATAAAGTATCGATTTATAATATATAGATATGAATTTCTCATGAAAACATGATCAAATAAGTAAAAAACTTGTCCATGATCATGTGAAATTGATGATGAAATAATCTTATTTATATCAAAATACACATGATGAATATCCATAATATATACATACAAAGAAGGAAAAATAGCAAAATGAGCTTAAATATATGTCTTAATAACATTGGTCTCATTTTGTATAAATAGAAACAATAACAGAAACTAAACTAAACTAAACTACTTAAACATAAAAATTCAAAATTATTTCACATACTAATTATTTTTCAATTTTTCAGAATTCTCAATCAACCCAAATTAGATTTTATTTTTAAATCCCAAAAATCTAGATTTTCTTTTTAAGAAACTGGCAAATTATCATGAATCATTTTACCTAGGTATATAAATGGCATGTTGTTGCATCAGAGTAGTAAAGAACTTTTCAGTTGAATTCCAACCATCCATTTTATTCCTCGTTTCAGATTTATGTTGTATATGTAAATATTTTCTTATGTAAGCTGTCGATGCTTTATAAAATAATTGTTTGACTCCTACTATATTTGATTTTCGAAAAACATTTCTGAAGAACCTCAAAATTTTTGAGATTTAATTTCATGACTCCCCAAGCCAGAATCCCATAATTCAATTGAGACTATTAATAAAAATAAAGAATGTCAAGGATGTTTATGCCCATGAATGATTTGAGATACTTAAATTTGATGAAAAACATCGTAATTTCCTCCTATTTTAGATGTCTGTCAAGCATAATCCCCGAGTACTTGATACTATCAGTATCTTCGATTCTAGTATTATTATAGATGTAAATAATCTTTCAAAATCCTATTTCGAAAAAAGAGCTATATGGACCTACACTAAAAACGTGAAGACTGACAGATTGAACATTAACAAAGGCGTTCCCCAAGGGTCGGTTAGGTCTAATTTTATACTTATTATATATACAAAATTTATCCCAAATCAACTTATCATGTCATTACACCATATACGCGGACGATACAGTGCTTTTATATGCAAATGAAAACCCTTGAGTTCTAGAAAAAAACGATAAATGAGGACATACAAAAATTTAAAAATGGCTTTATTCCAATCTTCTCTCCGTTAATTCTAGAAAAACTGAATATATGATTTTTCAAAAAAGAAATAAACAAAATATTGAATTAAATATAAAAATGAAAAATGTACAGTTGAAACAAACTTCTCTGACTTACCCTGGCTTTTGGATTGATTATAGGTTAAGGTGGGAGAAACATATTGATAATCTGAAAAAATATCTTCCATTATTGGAGCCCTGAGAAGATATCCCAAATTGAATGCCAAAATAGCTAATATATTTTTATATTCACATATTCTCAGTAGAATCAAATATTTAATTAATATATGGGAAACTTGTTCTAATGTAGGTAATCTTGTGAGTATATATGTTGCACTTTAGATAATTATATAGAATTACTTCGATAAAAAACAAAATGTTCAGAACTGATATCTCAAACTAATTAGTCTATACGATCCATTATTATAAAATGTGAATGCATATATTTAAATTTTTCGAAAGAAAGATTAATCAAAATATAAATAATCCAAATGGGCTATAGAAAAGTCTAAAAATTATTAACGGAAAACAGGATCACAGTGAACTGAAATCCATTACTGCAGAAGACGGTAATGATCTAACAGACAAAAAGGAAATCGCGGAACGCTTTGCGGACCACTACGCTACAATCGGTAAAAAACTAGCAGAAAAAATTACCCCGGCATCTCCAACGAATAAACAAACAACTCGAATACCCAATTCAATATTCATAGAGCCCGCAACTGTCAATGAAGTACTACAAATTATTCAATCGCTCAAAACAGGAAAAGCTCCCGGACTGGATAACATAAAATCCGAGATATTGAAAGAACAGTCAGAAATTATTGCAGCTCCTCTGACTTATATTATAAACAAGGCCATCGACACTGGCATTTCCAAGTGTTTTAAAAAATGCATCAATAAAACCTATATACAAAACAGGAAACAAAAAACTGGTAATAAATTATTTCTTTACTAAGCAGCGTTGCGAAAGTCTTTGAAAAATTTCTGAAACTGAGATTCGACAGCTTCTTCAAGAAATACAATGTCATGTCTGAAAAACAATTCGGTTTCAAGGAGTCCAAATCAACTGAAGACGCAATGGTGGACCTGATAGAAAAAATCTATAATTCTATGGATAAAAGTAAACCATGTCTCTGCATCTTCGTTGATTTAGCAAAGGCCTTTGATACGGTCAACCACCAAGAACTTCTTCAAAAGCTTGAAACTGTAGGTTTCAGTGGAACGCCACTCAAGCTAATGGAAAGTTACCTTAGTGAAAGAAAGCAGGTGGTCAACATTGATGGCACGATAAGTTCAGAAAAAAATCTTGAATATGGCGTACCACAAGAGACCGTGTTGGGACCTATACTATTCAATGTATACGTCAATGAACTATTCAAAGCAACAACACAAGGCAGCATCATCGGTTTTGCTGACGATACTGCGATTTCCTACGAAGATTCAACCTGGCATACCCTAAAAAACAAAGTTGAAAAAGATTTCACAAATGTAATGAACTTCTTTCAAAACCGAAAACTAACCATAAATTTCCAAAAAACTTTTTTTCTACCTTTCACTTGCTACACCGATACTCTCCCATCTTACAGCCAACTGGAATTCAATAACGGCCTCATGAAGATCCCTTCAGCTTCCCACATTAAATACTTGGGAATAATCATAGACTGTCACCTCAGATGGAACTACCACTCAGATTATGTATCCAAAAAACTCAAGAGCATGGCCAATAGATACAAAATTTATAGAGAAATATTCGACTTGAAGTACATGACAATTCTATATGACTCGTTAATTCAGACACACATAACATACGGTATAAAGGCCTGGGGGGTATCGGAGACGTCTACCTAAAACCAATAGAGACATCACAAAAATGGATTTTGAAAATCTTACACCGCAGAGATTATAGATACCCAACTGAAACATTATTAATTCACAGAAGCAAAAGCACTTGACACCCGACAACTATACTACCAATCATTAATTCTTCATCATCACAAAAACAAACACAAACACGAACACATACAGCACAAACATGAAACATGCTTCAAAGCCGAAACAACAACTATTCCAAGAGTTAATACACAAAAATGCCAAAGATCACTTACTTACCTCTGTCCAGTCTTATACGCTGATATACCCGATGACTTACAGATAATTCAATCGCTCAGCTTACTCAAAAAGAAACTGAAAAATTGGCTGCATACGTACCCGAGAAGTGAAATACATCGAGCAATTGATAGGAAAAACTTGAAATGAGATTCACTATGCCACCCTCCTCCTACTTAACTGTTTTTAAAAATGTATTATATATTTATTTTTTGTAATATTCACGAATAGTTTATTACCATGCCTATCTTTACACTACAGATAAAATATTCCTATAGTAAAAAAAAATTATGTAAAATTTAAATATAAATGTAAATGTAAAAAATGTAAAATGTAAAATGTGAAATGTGAAATTTAAAATGTAAAAGTAAAGTGTATACGCTCATGCACATGGGAAACCTTTTTTTTGGGCGCTGTGTATTTATTTATCGCCATTTTCTATTGTTTATTGTACTAATGTCTAAGGTAAATAAATTGATTGATTGATTGATTGATATTTCGTTTTATCAAAGTTTATTGTGAGTAGGTTATTCCATATCCAGTTTTTGTCTCCATATAAAATAACTGTATCATCTGCAAAACTATGAATAGTATTGATATAAAAAAAGTCGTTGAGATAGAACGTAAATAGTAGTGATCCCAAAACTGTCCCCTGTAGTACACCAAATTGAAAGATTTTTTGTTCACATCTACCTCCATTACTTTCAACATTTTGAGTTCTATTTTCAAAATAATTTTTTTTAATAGATCATATTATAGACAAGCTATAGAGATTTTTTCTCCTACAAAATAAAAGACACATATAGCCTATACAAATTTTTATAATATAGTTCAAGCAAAATCGCTTTGTGGAATTTTTTAAACAAGTGATACTGAAAAAATTTACAACTTTTTTGGTTTTTATGGAAATATCTCAAAGATTATTCAAGGGATCGTTTTATAGTCGATGGAACTTTTGTAGAGATTTATAAAATCTACAAAAAGGATTTACATACGACCGGATCAGTGCATTTTCCACTGAGAAAATCCGGGAAAACCTCGAAAAAGAGACCATTTTTCAGAAATTCATAATTTTTATAAATCTGAAGCAGGACAAACGATATTGCAGAAACTGATGGATAATAATATGTGGTTCAACTGTGCGCAAGATGTTTTCTGTGCGATGTGTAGTTTTTGCACAATCGTGTTATAAACAATTTAAGGGCACATCTTGCAAGATGCGCCGATTTAAGGGAAATCGTCGTATTCAAATTCTGTAAACGGCATCTGGAAGTAGAGATGAATATCTACAACTTGTACATTTTGCATTTTCACCTGAGAGGTGGGAAATTTGTTGAAAATGTCACTGAAAGTTGATCAAAACGCTTCAAAGTGCGTCCGAAGTCACCCGAAGTCGCACTGAAGTTAATTCGAGTTGAGTTCAGGCCACTTCGGGTGCTCTTTGAAGCATTTAAAAGAAATAAAGCAACTCAATATTGAAAATGAAACAACTAACTCTAAAAGCCTACCTCCTGAAATAAATATACCAAATGAAATCAACGACCATTTCCTTTTATATTCTGGAACTTTGAAACCAGTCGATGATGATTTGCTCTCATTTTATAACAATAATTCAAAAGAGAACTTTGATTCACTATTTTATTTTTCTCCTGTTGATAGCAATATTGTCTATAAACATTTAATCGACATCAAGTCGAGAGCAACTGGTGTTGACGGTCTTCAGATTGAAATAAATGCTACTTCTTTGTTGCCCGCAAGTTTTGAATATTCTTACTCATATTTTTACACGTGCTTGCGACAAATCATTTTTCCTGAAAAACGGAAGGTGTCAAAAGTGATTCCACTCCCCAAAAAGTCTAATATTTTGAGCATCAATGATCTGAGACCCATATCCATTTTACCAGTGTTATCTAAAGTGTTAGAAAAAATCAAGAAAATTCAAATTAATTCACATATTGAGACATATAATATTTTACCTGTTCACCAATCAGGTTTCAGAAACGGATATAGCTGTACTACTGCTTTGTTAGATGTAACAGATGATATTTTTAGAGATTTAGGTAAAGGATACGCTGTAGCGCTTATTTTATTGGATTACTCAAAAGCATTCGATACCATAAATCACTGTTTATTGTTTGCGATACTCCACTATATCGGGTTCTCATATAGTGCAATCAATTTACTTAAGAGCTACCTAACTGATCGTGCACAATTCGTCGAAACTAGCATAGGCAAGTCAGATATAAAGAACATCCACTGTGGAGTACCACAAGGCTCTATATTAGGACCTATGCTATTTTCATTATATACCTGTAATATTACTAGCTGTCTAGTTGGATGTAAATCATACTTGTACTGGTCGACAAGCCTAAGGATGCCTGCGAGAATTGGTTGCGCAGTAGACACAACCCTGGAGTGGGGCAGGAGCTCAATCGCTCTGCATTATTCAAGCAGTTAACGTCGTGAGTGTACAGTCAGTGGAATAAAATTATTGTGGCGTTATTCTGATTGTGTATTGAATTTGAAATCCTTGTGTTGTGGTTGTGTTGTGTATAGTTTTGAAATATTATTAGATAGGTTATAGTGTAGTTTGTTGTGTTTGAAAATGCATTCAAAGAGTAAAGTGAGAAATAAGATTCTGAGTGGACAAAGTAGGGAAATTGTCAGTAATTTCATCAAATTTATGCAGGCAGAAGCAGTGATTGGTGAAACCAGTATTCCTCTTGTGAAGGTTCAAGAACGAGTTGCTGCTTCAACGGGAGTTTGCGTTAGAAGCATTAGGAAAATTAATTCAGAAATGAATAAAATTGAAAAAGGTGAAATGGAACAATTCTCAACTCCAAATAAAAAGAGAAACAAAAAATCAAAAGTTACCATGGACAATGCTGATTTGGCAGTGGTCAGAGGTCTTGTGATATTGTTAGTCAACTTCTGTAAGTATGTTCCTCGTGTTCTTTATTATATTTATTTACCTATTTCTGATATTGTGTGGTGATGCATTCTTTTTCTAGTCGTACTTTATTTACACTTATGGCTTCGGGAAAATTATGCAATTTTCATAAACGGTCCAGTGATCACAGACATTTATATTATTCGAACAGTTCATTAGGAATTAATGAAAATTCAGATAAGAACCTACGTTCCTACGTGTTGCAGAAAAATTTCTCTCCCGATTGTACATTCCGATGATAACCAGCCGTAAACAGTTGTCGATCTTTGTCGCACATCTACTCACGCTTTCTATCGTTTGCGCATGTCAGAGGCATCCTTACCCTTGTCGACCTGTACGCTGATGATACTCAGATCAAGTTTACTATATCCCATACTGAAATAAATTCAACAATTCAAGTAATTAATTCGGAATTATCTAAGCTTGTTTCATGTTCTCAAAAACATCAACTTTCTATTAATCCCTCTAAAATTCAGATTTTGATTTTTGGTAAAAAAAAACTCAAATTGAAATGGAAATTGCAATTAAAATTGATGGTAATGATATATCTTGTGTTAAAGTTGCCAGAAATTTGGGATTAGAGTTAGATACAGATCTGCGATTCAAATCTCATATAAGTAAATGCGTAAAACGATCATATGCTAACCTGAAAATGTTATTTCCCCATCAACAAGTCTTAGAAAAATCCATCAAAACTCTTCTCACTGATTCTCTGGTACTATCTCATTTCAACTATTGTGACGCTATATATACTCCATGCTTAACAAATACAGAGATTAATCGCATCCAACGGGTTCAGAAATCGTGTCTCCGGGTCATTCATGGGATAAGAAAATATCAGAATATATCATACAAGTTGAAAGAAACAAAATTGCTCAGTATGTCTGCTAGAAGAGAACTGCATACCGTAACCTTATGTCACAAAATATTATTGCACAAGACACCTCCATATCTTTATAATAAAATAACGTTTCGAAGTGATGTCCATAATGTGAACACTCGTTTAAGGGGAACTATATCTCCACCATTCCATCGAACTTCTATCTTTGAAAGGTCCTTTACATATACAGTTTACCAGCTTTACAACCAGGTTCCCACAGATTTCAAAACACTGTCTACTACTAAATTTAGAAATAGTTACAGAAATATGCTACTTAATTCAGATGATTGAATTGGAAAATGAGTAATTACGCCATCTTCATTATGTTTATTCACATGCCGACATAGATGTATTTTTTTGTTTGTAAGCTAGTCACCAGGAATGGCACTTGTATCAGTTTTACTGCCTGCCATTTCTGTTCTGCAGTATGATTTATATGATTTGAAATGTTTTTTATGTAATCAATGTTATCTTCTGTTCATTCTGCGAATAAATATTATTATTATTATTAAGAGTAACTTCCACTGACATTTTCAAGACATTTCCCACCTCTCAGGTGAAAATCAAAAATATACAAATTGTAGATATTGATCTCTATTTCCAAATACCGTTCACAGATTGTGAAAGGCTTTCGCGGCCATCGTTAAATTAATGATGGATTTTCGGGTTTTTAGGCCGACGTTTATTTAGAGACAATCTCGACGTTTCGCCAACACGAGTGGTTGGCATTTTCAAGAGAAATGTTTACAGTTTCGATCACTGAACACTACTTGTTTGGTATGCGTTGTCTCAAGTAGTGTTCAGTGATCGAAACTGTAAACATTTCTCTTGAAAATGCCAACCACTCGTGTTGGCGAAACGTCGAGATTTTCTCTAAATAAACGTCGGCCTAAAAACCCGAAAAACCATCATTCACCGTTCACAGAATTGATAAGAATAAATAAGATGATTTTTCTCAAATCGTGGCTTTTAGAAAGAATTATTTATAACCACAGTGTGCAAAAACTACACATCGGACAGAAACCATCTTGCGCACAGTTGAACCACATGTTATTATCTATCAGTTTCCTCAATATTGTCTGTCAAACGTCAGATTTATAAAAGTTATGAATTTTTGAAAATTTGTCTCTTTTTCGAGGTTTTCCCGAATTTTCTCAGTGAAAAATGCACCGATCTGTTCGTATTCAAAACCATTTTGTACACACATTAAAACATTTTCTTCATTGGAGATGATACGTTTGTTCAATTCTGAATTCTTGAACTGATAAAACGCTTTCTTCTTGTAAAATAATATATTTGATACAAAATTATTGCATATCTCTAATGTAGAAAATCATATATTTGAAATATTTATTTGGTGTTACCAAATATTCGTTATTCAAGTAATTAAGAGTATTCAGGAAAAAAAACTGCAAGTCTGGAAAAATATAACACAATATTTCTTGTTCCAAGAAAATATATCAAGTATTTCTTTAATAAAGAAATCTTCTTCATTGGATATAGGTAATACATTTTCAATTCTAAATTCTCAAATTGAGAAAACGCGTACCTACTTTATCTTCTAAAGTAAAGTATTTCATACAGTGTTATTCAAAATCTCTAATGTAAAAAATTATCTAATTGAAATATTTATTCACTTTTACTAAATATTTTTCAATCAAGTAAGTAATTATAACAAAATTCAGGAAACAAAATTACAATTATTGACAGATATTGGTAACTCAATATCTCTTGTTCCAAGACACCATATAAAGTATTTCTTCATTGAAGAAATGTGCCAAAAATTTGTATCATGAGAAGTAAATTTCGAATGCAATTTTCTTGAATTAACAATTATGCATTCTTGAATATCATTTCTTTCTCCTCTCAAAGGTATTGTTGCCAAAAGTATGATTACGTACCTATTCATGATTATTTAGCATAGGTAAGGTAACTATCGCTTCAACCAAATTTGTTGTTCTCATTCCTTTCTATAGTTACCTAGGAAGCCATCACACAAACACCAGCTGTAGCAACATTCATTAGTTGTAGTTAGGTATATCTACCTGTTTCCAAAGAACTAAAGTGCCTACATATGAGTAGCAACCAACATCAATACCACTAGGTGTACGTTTGGTCCGGAAAAAAAGTGCAAAAGAGACACTATATTTAATAGCTCAAAGCATTAATACATAATTATTATACCATTTCTCAAGTCCGTGAGGACGTGAGATCACGACCTGCAATCTGCAATTTCAACTACGAAAATCGGCAACAGTGTTTCCCAAGTCCTCCAAGTTGCACCTGTTGATTGTTGATTGCACACCGGCCACTATGCACTATTCGCAGTCGCACCCCTGTTTGCCGGCTGTTTTCTGTTTATAGTCGAAGCTATTATTAATCGAAAATGAAATACAGGCACATGATTCAAATTCAAAGTGGTATTTAGACATCTCAAAGTATTTTAGTATTTGGAATTGGATATGGAAGAAAAACTGAGGGGTTGGGGAATCTCTGAAGAGATTATTGATAATTTCAAAGGTAAGTGTAGGACATAATATCAAGATAAGGTTAGGTCAGGTTTCTATATAATATATTGTACAATGAGCATGAAATGACATACATTTCCCACGAGTAGGTATATGAAATTTTGTAGTACGAGCGTACAATATACTATATGGCAACCTGACCTAACCTTATCTTGATATTATGTCCTACACTTACCTTTGAAATTATCAATAATCTCTTCAGAGATTCCCCAACCCCTCAGTTTTTCTTCCATATCCAAATCCAAATACTAAAATACTTTGATGTCTAAATACCACTTTGATTTTGAACCATGTGCCTGTATTTCATTTTCGATTAAATTTTTTTGAATCCAAGTAATTCTGATATCTCAAATCAAGCAACTGATAGTCTTCTTAGTCAGCAATATGGTAGTTTCAATTGAAGCAAATATTTCAACACCCCAACACAGTGAAGTTCTCAAATGAAGAGCTGTATCTTAATTCAATAATGTGGTTTCATTCATCCAAACATAGCACTCTTTTGGTATGAAATGAGCATAGCTAATGTTAAGAATTTGTGCAATTTGATTCAAGAGAAGTAATTTCTCAATGAAGATTATGATTGTCTTGACCTATGTAACATGAGTTTCTTATTTAGAGTAAAGTTGGTTTACTCACACAAAGAATATATATTTTTTATCATCCAAGCAATCCATACGCTTGATCAGAGAGTACTGAATTGGAAATTTAAAATGCTCAGATCGAGAAATCGTTTATTCCAGTATATATAAACAAGCCATACTCTTGAACCAAAGCTTATTGCATTAGAGGAAGAAATCCTTTTTATGTGTGTAGGTTTTATAATTCCCTACAAAAGTTCTTCCGACTGTAATACGAATCCTCCAATTCTTTTTGACAGAAGATGGCAGAAATGTGTCATTGCAGTGATGATGAATAGCACTGTGAGTTGGTATTCTCAGTTATAAGGTACAAACGTCCAATCTCTTTCATGTGCACCAAACTTATCATTTGACATTTTCATAACTGAGAACGACCAAAACGTATGAATAGAAACAGATAAAATCATTATTTGGACCATTTAATTTCGAAAATCACGAACGTTTACTCAACACCAGCAACGAATTATGATGTCTTTGATGATTCATTTCATTCTGTTCCTTTTGCCCACCAGTAGCGTCTCCAGTTCTCCAAGGGAATACAAAATTTCGATATTTAGGTTCTTCGGGTCTTTTTTGTCGGGCAGCTGTATCGTAACTTTATCCTCTCTCGTTTGGCCATTTGCTGAAGCTTGGTTCCAAATACTGTGCCACAATTTCATTTTATCTTCATCTTTTGTATTCAGTAGGGTTTTCAAGAATTCTGCTCTGTCTGGAAATAATGAAATGGAATGAATATACTGGGATATGGTGACAAATTGCAGGTGACGATTTTCTCGTTTATGCCTTTGAGACCAGTGAAAGATAAGAAAATGCTGACAAGAATTATGGAAAATTTGAGCGGTTATAGGAAATACTAATAATACAAGATTTCTAGGTATTCAAATAGATTGAAAATTAAGATTCGATGAACAAGTTTTAATTTTGAACTAAAAACTGTCTTCTGGAAATTGTGCGGTAGGAGTCACATCGAATGATCTTGGTTTTTCTTCCTGCAAGGTTGTGTACCATTCTTCAGTAGGATCTTGAGATATGGAATCCCTTCCTGGCGGGTGTGTAATATGAATCTCATATTACACGTTTTTGTACTACAAAAATGCGCAATAAAATATACGAGGATATATTGAAAAATTATTAGCCTTCTACAGAACCAAACAAAATTTCAATGTCAAAATATTTTATTACTCAACATATTCTCCTCTTTATTGGATACATTCATTGCAGCGAACCTGCAACGTCTCTAGAGGGCGTTGTCCTGCAAAAACAAAACACCTTTGGATAGCTTTCTGCGTCTTTTCTCTTTAATTTTTTCTCGTTGAGTGGTCAGTAATGTCGAATAGTAATCTCCAGTTATTGTTCTACCCTTATCCCAAAAATCAATCATGATTACTCCATGGCAATTCCAAAAAACTGAAGCAAGAACTTTTCCAGCAGATTTTTGGACACGAAACTTCTTAGGTCTTGGAGAACCGGAGTGTCGCCATTCAATCGATTGTTGCTTTGTTTCTGCATGGATCGTAGAAATGTACCCAAGTCTCATTCATAGTAACAATTCGCTTTAAGAAGTCTACATCGTTTTCAAATCGAGCACAGATCGAACGCGATGCTACTACCCTTGCACGCTTTTGGTCAACATTCAAACAAGTGGGGATCCATTTTGCAGCAATTTTTCTCATGTCCAAATGGACGTGAACTATATGATGAACGGGTTCGTATGAAATATTCAGTGCTTCAGATATCCGTTTTAGTCCAATTCGACGGTCTGTTAAAATCATGTCATGCACTGCATCAATATTTTCGGGGACTGACACAGAAACTGGCCTTCCCGATCGGTCATCATCTTCAATTGAAAATTTACCTCTTTTGAAGCCTGCAGTCCAATTTTTCACGGTCGCATACGAAGGACATTGACCACCAAGGGTATTGAGCATATCTTCGTAAATCTGCTTACCTCTTAACCCTTTTAAAAACAGGTACTTGATAATGGCTCGATACATACATATTATCTAATTGTCAAAACGGTTTCAGACAAAACAAATCAACATCAACCGCAATAGGCGATTTTTGTATAGACATATATAACTCTCTTAACGACAAACATAATCCCATTGCACTTTACTTTGACCTGACTAGAGCATTCGATACAGTTGACCATAATCTTTTATTGGATAAACTATATCGGATTGGTGTACGAGGAGTCGCAAATGAATGGGTTCCATCCTATCTCAGAGAAAGGCAACAAATTGTAGTATTAGGTGAAAATAGATCAACAGAAAAAAATGTAAATACTGGTGTCCCTCAAGGCTCAATCTTGGGACCTGTTCTCTTTATAATTTTTATCCATGATATGGTGTACTCATGTCCTAATGCTCGAAAAATTGTCATGTATGCTGATGACACTAATATTCTCATATCAGAAAATAATTTCAAAAATGCTGTTACCAGAGCAAGCATTTGTGGAAATGATTTTCATAAATGGTGTTCGTTCAATGGACTATTAGTTAACTTATCAAAAACATTCTTTATGGTATTTACAACAAAAAATATAAATCATGATATGAATTTTTTAATACGAGTGAATCATAAATCGGTAGAACAGGTAAATTCCATTAAATTTCTGGGTGTCAAAATAGATCAGAAAATGACATGGGAACCTCATATTAATGATTTAACAAATAAATTGAGTACAATTTGCTTCATTATCAGGCAACTCAAGGGCACAATATCGTTAGACACACTTAAATTAGCCTACTTTGGACTTGTACAATCTGCATTGAGCTATGGATTGATTTTCTGGGGAAATTCAGTACATATGAATAAAGTCTTCATCTTGCAAAAGAAAATAATCAGATGTATGGCTGGTGTAGCTCGTGGAACCTCCTGTAGAAACATATTCACACAATTCTCAATTCTAACAGTTCCTTCACTTTACATACTTCTGATAATCATCAATGTCAAAAAAGAAGAAAGTAACCTGAGTAAAAGACATGATCTACATAAATACGAGAAACAGTGAGAGCATCCACCAGCCATACTCACGATTGAGCATTGGTCAAGACTCTCACATATACCAAGGAATCAAGTGTTATAACCGACTTATGAATATATTCCCGCACTTAAGCTCAGCGAGTTCAAATGTGTTGAAGGATAATTTGACTCGTTATCTGATAAGTCAATCATTCTACTCCATTGAAGAGTTTTTAGACGCTACATTGTAGAGAATTTTAATCTAATTGTATGTATATTCCTCATATTTTAAATTGTATATTCCTGAATTTTTTCTTTGTGACTAGTCCGATAAGTTTTTACATGTACTTATGTATTCGTATGTATATGTAAATATTTCAGTGATGAATAAATTCTATTTCTATTTACTCCAATTTTTCGATTTTCACAATTTCGGTGGACATATTTTTTCTTTTAATTTATTGCCTAACTCTGGTTTACTTTTTTGACGTCAAACTTTACACTGACACTTCTAATAAGTTATTGTTCGTTGCTATGGTAACGCAATAGTTCGTTTATGTAGGGAACTGGTCAAGGCTAACTAGATATCAATACATCCTCGTATGTGCCAAGCAAAAATTTTTTAATCATGATAACCTCTTTTTGTCAAACTTGTTTTTAATTTGTTGTAAGTGTTTCTCATGTATCAATAGGCCAAGCAATAGAGCCACAAATGATTGCTTTCTGCACAAAAAGACTACCTGGAAGCCGCCTGTGCCATCCCGTGCAGGACAGTCCGTAGTTTATTCCCACCATATCCTCTACTCGAGATGCCATTTTTTTATGAACAATATAAATAACAAAAAATCGCGATTTTCAGTTATTTTTATTGTAAAATGGAAACTATTGAAGCAGTGTTAAAGGTGCAAGGGGATGAACTGTAGAGAATTGAATTCCGAAGAGAATGGCGGGTCAAACGATCCGATCGGATAATTCATAACTCTGCCATTTTTTCAATATTTAGAGTTGAAACTTTGCACGATAGTAGCTATTGACGTGCAGTTTATGTCTGCAAAACCTGGATTCAGTCGGATCAATTGTTTTCGCACAATCCTCATTCGATTTTTTTTTGGAAATATTTTCGCGGAGAGCTGGATGCGTTTGAGGTCGTCCGATTAAAATTTAAAAAAATAGATTCGGAAAGTAGACGTAAACAGTAACAAAATGTCCATTCTAATTTTCCGATAAAACGCGTGAAGTGTGTTAGAAACTGGTGAGACAGATATTGAATAGAAATTTACTATGATATTGTGATAAAAAAAAATCCAAGATTTGATCTGAAATTGTTAGCAGTTAACAATTTTCTTTTTATGGTATTATGGTTGTGAGTTCACTTCAATAAAAATTAAATTCGAGGTTTTAACTTTTTTCTAATTAAGAGGATGAAACAAATTTTCAGCTCATAAAGAGAGTTCAGATGAAGCAAATCTTATGTATAAATTAATTGTTAGTTCCAGATTATTCAATTTGAGGTGCATTTAGTCAACGTAACTTTAGCACAAGTACTGACATAAACATAAGCGTTAAAATAATTTTGAGTGAGACCTATATTATACAAATTTTAGATTAATGCATAAATTTAAGAATCAGGTCCATTTTATGACAAGAAACTTAGGTACACGCGATTTATGGACAATATTTTTATCGTAAACGTAAGATTCTTAAAATTGGGATTTTCAAGGTAACATGTTTTTAGCACAAACTTATTATTGTTGTATAAATGGTGCCATCTGATATAACAGATTCAACTTTCGCTTTTAACATATATTTGCACAATTTTAAAAAAATGTTGACTAAATGCGCCTTAATAAATACCTTTTATTGTCTCATCTTGTAGTTTCTTCAAAGGATTTTAAAAGTCATTACTTGTAGTATCCCATATAGAAACTAGATATTGCAGAATAGAATAAATCAGAGAGAAACAATTTTAAGAAACTTCGAACTATTTGTATTATATACATATATACGTTTCTCCTCGATTCGCACAGTCCCCCACCACTCGATCGCTCACGCGCGGTTTTCCCTCGGGTTCTCACTAGTTTTTAACACACTTAAACGCGTTGTATCAAAAAATCAGAATAGACATTTTGTTACTGTTTACGTGTACATCCCAAATCTATTTTTGAAATTTCAATCGGACGACCTCAAACGCATCCAGCTCTCCGCGAAAATATTTCCAAAAAAGAATCAAATTGTGCGAAAACTATCAATCTAACTGAATCCAGGTTTTGCACACATAAAGTGCACGTCAATAACTACTATCGTGCAAAGTTTCAGCTCTTAATATTGAAAAATGGCAGAGTTATGAATTTAAAAAAAATAACAATTTTTTGTGTGTATTTTACTTTAATTTATGATTAGTTGTAGGGCCTTATTTTGTTAACAAGATTTTTCATCTTTTGACAATTAATCTCTCTCTCTTTCTCTTTCAAAAAGCAAAATCATCTTATTCACCTCGGATTAAATACGCAAAAATTCAAAAAATAAATATTTCGCTTGAAATAAATTACTCTTGGGTATAAATATGTACCTACATTTTCATTGATTTTCATCAAAATTAAATTATGTTTGTGGGAGATATAAATTTTAAAAAAGTAGTTTTTTAACGTTTTTCTCAAGATTTTTGAGGTTGTGTGAAATATGGTTCAAAAAAATTGTAAATCTTTTAATTTTGCAATCAACTTTTTTCAGTCTGTCTACTTTTGAAAGAAATCAATATTTATTCATGAAAGTTAAGTTTCACGAACAGTAACTTCACTATGATATCAATCGATTTTTCTGTCGAATGTAATTGTATTTCAGTGGGGGCAAACTGATACTATATCTGAATGGGAGGCTTCAGTAAAAGAAAAATCTGCTTCATTCAAAACATGATAGCTCAAAATCAAAATCATAATAATTTGGTTCTTATCTAGGATCAGTTTTAGCAAACGTCGTATTCCCTTATCAAAACTCCAACCGCCCAAGAAAACAATTCAACAGTTCTTTTCAGATGAAAATCAAGTCTGAAGAAACCACCTCAAAATTTCAGGATAATTGACACTATTGCTTGTTTGGGTAGTCTTTCAACAATAGTTGAGAAATTCATATCGAAAGGATTGGTAATAATGTGTAAGATGATGCAAATGACGACAAGATGATCGAAAACATGTTTTTCATTTCTTCACTAAATAATCTCGGGGGTATCTCCACTGACCCGTTTTGTTGCTCAAGTTATCTCTAACGATGTTATTATTCAGAGTAGGGTTCGTATATTTTAGTTGGTTTATTTGCTGGTGGTCACATATCTCGACTGAAAGTGACTTTGAACTGTTGTCCAGTGATTACGAATAATAAGTTGAACAAAATGTCTACGAATAGTGGTAAAATTGCGTTATTATCAGTGTCAGACAAAATCGGATTGGTGGATTTAGGAAAAAAGTTTCACTCCTTAGGATTCACACTAGTGGGTAGTGGAGGAACTGCAGCTATTCTGCGGGGAGCAGGTCTACCTATCAAAGATGTCTCAGAAATATCAGGAGCCCCAGAAATTCTCGGTGGTAGAGTGAAAACGTTACATCCAGCAGTGCATGGAGGAATCCTAGCCAGGCTGCAGCCATCTGACCAGGATGACTTAAGGAGTCAAAATATTGAAATGATCAGAATTGTGATTTGCAACTTGTACCCTTTCAGAGAGACCGTCTCCAAAACCGACGTAACACTCAGTGACGCAGTTGAGAATATCGATATTGGAGGTGTTACCCTTCTCAGAGCAGCAGCCAAAAATCACGAGAGGGTAACAGTAGTGGTTGACCCTGCTGATTACAATATAATACTCAGTGAAATCAGAAGTAGTGCCAATAACGATACCACCATTGAAACCAGGCAGAGACTAGCTTTAAAAGCTTTCACCCACACTAGCCAATACGACCTCGCCATTTCAGATTATTTTCGGAAGCAGTTTTCAGAAAATACTTCTCAACTCACACTTCGTTATGGTATGAATCCACATCAAAAGCCGGCCCAGCTTTATACGATTTTGGAAAAGTTGCCTCTGACTGTTGTGAACGGATCTCCTGGATTCATCAACCTGTGCGATGCCTTAAATGGTTGGCAACTGGTCAAAGAACTGAAAACAGCGCTTGGTCTTCCTGCTGCTACCAGTTTCAAGCACGTTTCTCCTGCTGGTGCAGCGGTTGGTGTTACCTTAGATCGAAACCAAGCTAAACTCTGCATGGTGGATGATATTTACGAAGAGCTATCACCACTAGCTATGGCCTATGCAAGGGCCAGGGGCGCAGATAGAATGTCCTCTTTTGGTGACTTTGTAGCTCTCTCAGACATTTGTGATCACCCAACCGCTAGACTGATATCCAGGGAAGTTTCAGATGGTATAATCGCCCCAGGGTATACTCCTGAAGCACTAGAACTCTTACGAAAGAAGAAAAATGGAAACTACTGCGTACTGAAGATCGATCCTGATTACAACCCAAACCCCATAGAAACGAAGGTAATATTCGGTTTGACTCTGGAGCAACAAAGAAACAACGCTGTGATTAACAAATCTCTGTTCGAAAACATAGTGAGCGACAACCAAAATCTCCCCGAAACTGCTGTGAGGGATTTGATCGTAGCCACGATAGCCCTCAAATACACCCAAAGCAACTCTGTCTGTTACGCTAGGGATGGACAAGTTGTCGGCATCGGAGCTGGCCAACAATCTAGAATACACTGCACTAGATTGGCTGGAGATAAGGCGGACAACTGGTGGCTGAGACAACACCCCAAGGTTCTCGGTATGAGGTTCAAGAAGGGCGTGAAAAGGGCGGAAATTTCCAACGCCATCGACAACTTCGTTAATGGAACCGTCGGAAAGGACATGGATAGAACCATCTTCGAATCGATGTACGAGGAAATCCCGTTAGAATTTAGTGAAACTGAACGCGATACCTGGTTGAGTCAACTAAAAGGTGTGGCTCTGGCGTCTGATGCGTTTTTCCCCTTCAGAGACAATGTCGATAGGGCAAGGTTGAGTGGGGTTTCGTATATTGGTTGTCCGTCGGGGTCTACCAATGATGCAGAAGTTGTAGGAGCTTGCAATGAATACAAAATTGTTATGGCGCATACCAATTTGCGGTTATTCCACCACTGATGTTTTTTCATTAATGTGAATTTTTTTTAATTCCAAACTGTTAATAGATTAAAATAATACAAAATTTTTGTACAAATAAATACTAGAAATGTCATCGTTGTCAATTTTCATTTTATTTTTTTGTTCGTGCTTATATTTGAGTGGACACAATTAAAAAAAAAAATTTTGTTTTATTTTTTTTCAACATTACGATATCCACAGTAACTGAAAACAGTACACTATTTTCAATTCGTTAGGTGATGAACCGAATTGAAATTGGCAATACTTTTAAAACAGTTATATTTATTTTATAAAGAGGCCACATTTTTATGTTAAAAGTCGAATTCAAGGCAGTAAAATATTTATTTTACTACATCAAAGGAAAACCTGTTTGTTCTCCATGATTTTGGTGATAAAAGGATAACTTTTCCATCCTCTACGAGTATCAGCCGAGCGTAAAGTATATTTTCGAAAAAAAAAATTCTAAATTTTAATTGATAAGTTTCTTGTACTTCAATTCATTTGATTCAAAAGCAGTCCACAAAGCCAATGACATTGTAACAAGAAAATCATGGAAATACAATTATTAAAATTTATTGTTTAGTTGGTTAAATTATTAAAGGAAATGCCACCAAAACTTCTTTTTGGCTAACAGATTTTCATAATTTTTGTACGTTGGCCTTTTTGAGGGAATTGCAGTCAGGATTTCAAATGTTATATTTACACAGGGATTTTAAATGTCGTGAAATCCAAAAATTCATAATAACTATTTAATTTAAAAATAAGAACAAAGATTTACTTGAAAATGGTCATAAAAGGAAGTAGAAAATATTATACAGTAGGTACGGCATTTTTTGTTACCATATTATTGAGGACAAGTTCACTGATGTTATACTTTGTATCGACAGTATTGCCAGATTCTAAATATGTCTATAATCTAAATAAAAATTATGATCAAATACTTTGTTTCCAAAATTAAAGTTGTTGTAACTTCGTTGTTAACCAATATTTTTTAATGAAATTTGAATGGTATTTATTTACAAAGACTACAAATCAAACTTTGCCTAATAAACTTTTGCAGATTTGGACACAGAATGGAAACTAAAATTATAAATTTTTTTTAAAGATACTGTTTTTGATGCTTGATATTGAAAAATCAAATTAGGATTGATTGAAAAATTTGTATTCTACAGGGGTGGTTCCATTTTAAATGGGTCACACTGTATTAATGTTTAATATTTTTTAGCGAATTTAACTTGAAAAAAGGCCTAAGTAATTTTCTATTAAAATTTTTTATCAATAATATTTGAGTGTTGAATTTCTTTTTATAGAAATCTATACTCTGAAATGGTGTTAAAATCACACTGGTAAGTAGAAAACCATCGTCAATAATGGGAAAAACTAAACAAACACTTTTTTCAGGATAATTTTCTTCGAAAATATCACTAATTCTTCATTGTTCATTTCAACGAAAGAAAAAAACAAGTCTTTCTGAAAGTCATGCATTTCTTCATATTAAATTCGCAAAAAATCAAAAAACGGATATTTCGCATTTGATAAAATAAAGCTTCTTTGACGTATAAAAATGTACACTTTCACCAAATTTCATTCAAATCAAATAATGTTTGTGGAAGATAAAAACAAAAAAACAAAAAATCAGTTAATGGTGTTCTTCGCAATATTTCTGAGGTCATGTGAAAACTGGTTCAACCCAAAGTTGTAGATCTTGTGAATACATACAACTTATACGTCTAACTTTTTTTGATAGAAGCTCTGAATTTCCCAGAAATCGTAAAAACAAGATTCGCCCCTAGAAACACGCCATTCCGCACCCCCAACCCATTTTCGATCATTTGTCTCCAATCAATTTCTCCCCATCTATGAAACTGAAATAGTTGATTTTTCAATCACCCATACCGGGTGGCTACGGAAGTATTGCCTACGGAATATCTCAGTTATTGTATGAAGTAGGTTTGTGAAATTTAGAGCGTCAATATAATGACATAAGAGCTAGAATTTGAGCATATTTACATGTCGAAGTTAACTTCCGGTCTGACCGGAAGTAACATCAACTTTCTTATTTTAAATGGAAACCCTATTTTTTTCTTTTCGCTTTATTCAGCATTCAATTCATTTCTAATGACATATCACAAGTTGGTATATAACCAGAAACTAGATCAGAAAAAAATTATTATTGAAATTCACCGAGTAGGCCGTGGAAGCAAAATGAAAGCCAAAAATTGAAAAGTTGGCTATGGAAACCATACGTCACTTGATAACAGTTGCTACTACTGTGATATTTTATTTTCATTCGTCGGCGTTATAAAAAGCCGCCAAAAAAAATATTGGAAAAATTGGGAAAAAAACAATACTCTGTAGGTCCATAACTTAAATAGGAACTTACAACTTTTTCTTGCCTGTACTATTCAGCATAACCATTCCTTTCTAATGATATAATAGAAAATAATTTTTTGAACTGAGATACCGAAAAATCCAATTATTATTCTTCAAATAACAAAACAGATTATCGCCATATGCAAAAATAAAATTGAAAATAATGTGGAATGATAAATTATATCCTGTAGGTTCTAGGTTAAATAGGAACATAAACGTACTTGGTCTGTGCCATCGTCCATAGATATTCTAATATCTACCTATGGACGATGTTTGTGCTATTCAGAATAATCATTCCATTGCAATAATCATTCGAACCAAAATATTAACAAGTAGGCTGATTAAGATGTATTTTGGAATGAAACAAAAAAGAAATGAGAGCTGTCACGAACGCTGCTATCCATAATATTTTGACGTTCGAAGTAGTGTTTTTGATTCTGCCATTTTAAAAGGGTTTGGAAATCGAAATCAGTTAGTGGAATATTAAAAAAATGCCCCGTTATTCACGAACCGAACAAATTGACATGCTTCTCATTTATGGTGAATGTTTAAAAAATTCTTATGCCGCTGAACGATTGTATTTAGAGCGATATCCAGGGAGGCAGCAACCGTCAAGAAGGTATTTCCAGTGGCTTGAAGAAAAATTAAGAACTGAGCCTGATGTTCACGAAGACCAAGAAGCATTTGTTATTAATGAGGAAACTGAAATTAATGTATTAGCTTTAGTACAATATGATAGCACAATTTCCTCAAGGCAGATTGGCGCCAAATTAGCTATAAGTAAGGACTCTGCTAGGAAAATTTTGAAAAAACATCGATTGAAATCCTTCAAGTATCAGTTGCATCAACATTTGTATGAAAATGACGGTGAAAGGCGCCTGGAATATTGTAATTGGTTTCTTGGACAAAATGCTGAGAATCACCTATTTAACTATTATATCTTGTTTACGGACGAGTCAAGATTCACCAACAATGGATTATTTAACAGGAATAATACAAGGTAGGTACTGTACTTTATTTGGATTATTGTCGATAGTCGAAGTGTAAAGTGCTAAAAGTGTGAACGGTCTTTTGTTCCAGGTACTGGGCGATAGCAAACGAGCACCGGTTTCGACAAGGCGGCTTCCAGGAGAGATTTGGTGTGAATGTTTGGGCAGGAATAGTTGGAACTCATATTATTGGCCCCATTCTTTTTCAAGGCCAACTAACCGGAGAGAGATACTTCAATTTTTTAACGAATGAAATTTCGGAATTCATTAACAACCTACCAGCGGAAATAACTGAGAGAATGTACTTCCAGCAAGATGGCGCCCCTCCGCATAATTCAAGAATAGCGAGAAATTATCTTCAAAATCGCTTTCAAGAGAGACTTATAACAACCCATGGTCCAGTCAGATGGCCACCAAGGTCACCTCCGTGCGACTTTTTTCTATGGGGGCATCTTAAAAATATGGTGTAGGCACACAGCCTACAACTCTACATGAGCTAGAAGTAAAAATTCGAAGAGCTTTCCAAGAAATCACGCCCCAAATCTTGAGGAACGTTTTACATGAAAATATCACCAGAGTCAATAAATGTATTGACGCTGAGGGAATGCATTTCGAATATTTGTTTTGAATTTATTTTATCTTTAATCCTATCAATTTGAATTTTTTTTTTCGATAAATCTGTTTTTTCGTTATTTGAAGAATAATAATTGGATTTTTTGGTATTTCATTTCAAAAAATTACTTTCTATTATATCATTAGAAAGGAATGGTTATGCTGAATAGTACAGGCAAGAAAAAGTTGTATGTTCCTATTTAAGTTATGGACCTACAGAGTATTGTTTTTTTCTCAATTTTTCCAATATTTTTTTTGGCGGCTTTTTATAACGCCGACGAATGAAAATAAAATATCACAGTAGTAGCAACTGTTATCAAGTGACGTATGGTTTCCATAGCCAACTTTTCAATTTTTGGCTTTCATTTTGCTTCCACGGCCTACTCGGTGAATTTCAATAATAATTTTTTTCTGATCTAGTTTCTGGTTAGATACCAACTTGTGATATGTCATTAGAAAGGGAATTGAATGCTGAATAAAGCGAAAAGAAAAAAAATAGGGTTTCCATTTAAAATAAGAAAGTTGATGTTACTTCCGGTCAGACCGAAAGTTAACTTCGACATGTCAATATGCTCAAATTCTAGCTCTTATGTCATTATATCGACGCTCCAAATTTCACAAACCTACTTCATACAATAACTGAGATATTCCGTAGGCAATACTTCCGTAGCCACCCGGTATACTGCGGAAAAAATATTTTTTGTTTATTTTATGTAATGGAAAGCCTGTTTGATTCAGTAGTTCGGTAGTTTAGTAGTACATTCATTATGAACTGATCCTTGAATGGATGAGGTCAAATCAATCACCAATTCCACTCTGTCATTTCTGAACAGTTTTCTCTCAATTCATCACCAAATCCAAATTTTTTATGAAAATTCCCGTGCTACAGTGGAATATTCCATATAATCAACTAAAAACTCTTAATTGTGCTTCAATTTTCTCTACCTCACGAAAGCTTATTTACGAAAAAAAATAGGTACGTTATCCTTTCTCAATAAAATACTTACATAATTCAGTTTTGAAATCACCAGCCCGCATCGAATCCAGATCAGACGACTCAAATTTGAACGTAGTCTCAGTATCCTGCCACTTCAATATCTGAGAGTTGATATATTCAACACTGACCGGCTCCTCTTTCTTGTTGAACATTTTCCCCATCTTTTTCCGATTCCTATTCCCATCAAACTCAACACCGTTATTGTACCCCTTCATGTGAACTTGTTTGTGAGTTTTTGCTTCTCTCTCTGGTGGTTCGTGAACGGTTTTGTACAAGTTACTCGAAAACTCGTCCACGAAATGCTTAATCTCCTCTTCTCTGGTCCGTTCCTTTGTTTTCTTCAAGTTGTTCAGAGTGTCTTCCATCAGTACTATAATTTTGTTTTTCAAGTCGATGCCTGGTTTCAGAATTTCTTCTCCCCATTTCCAAAAGAGCTGATTGACGTTGGTGGCACTGCTGGTGCTGGGCATTTCCTTGTGCCGTCGATATGTCTCCTTTTCCACTGTTGGTGATTTGTTATCTATCAGGATTGGATTCACAAGATACCTATGGTCGAAATTCTCATACTTATCGGAGTGTCTATGTGGTTCTCGTTGTTTCTTTGGAGAGGGCTCTCTGGCGATTTTGATCTGGCTACCAGCGGTGAGTTTAGTGATATGTGCTACTAACTTGGTGACGATTCTCCTAAAGTAGTCTTTAGGTACTGACTTTTCTTCTTGTACCGCAATTCTGGCTTCCAAATTCTGAATTTTCTCCGATAAATGTTTGAAATAGTACTGGCATTGCGCGTGGTCCTCTGTTGCCTTAAAATTAACCAGCTTCCTCCTCTTGTCCTCTTTAGTCTCCTTCCTCGGGTTATGAGACACTTCCCTTGGATCAAACATCATCTCAGTGGCAAACGGTTTTTTCTGAGAATCGGTTACAACTCCGACTATGGCGCAGTTCTGGCAAAGACACGGTGCATTCAATTTCTCATTCTGTTCTCTCTTTTTCTTCCTTTTGCATTCGAACATGTTGTTGATATCATGAAACGTCCTGGAGGCTGTGTAAATCTGCTTGACTTTATCTTGTTCGTGCCGTCTCAGAAATACTTCCGAGTTAGTTTCATCCGTGGTGTACATTTTTCTGAGGGTATCGAGAAAGGCGTCACCGAATTTGTTGGATATATGTGCGCGTTTTTCGGCGTTACTGATATGCTTCGCTTGATCACCAGATGATTTTAAAACGTTGTCCTTCTGATCCCTTCCTGATGCTGATCGATTCTTGGAAGTGGTTTGGTTCCTTTTTTTGTCGCCAGGACCTTCCAAGTTCATGGATGCTATGAATTTTCTAACTTCGTCGCTGCTCATGGTTTTTTTGTGCGAAGGGTAGAGTTTTTCTATCTCTTTGGGTTTGATGACGGTAACATCCAGCAACGTGGATCCATATTTCCCAGGGCAACTGATGATATCTTTCACCTCATCGTCCATTTCCACCTCGAGGCACAGTTCAACGTCTTTTTCTGGCACATTATCTGCTAGTAATTTTTCTGCTTTACATTTTGGTTTATGGTTGCTTTTTAACATCATCGGCCGAAAACTAAAATCATCTTGGTTTCAAAGTTTCATGAAGAGAAATAACTCGCATAATTTTGTATTCTAATCGAAAATTGTCAAAACGAAGGTACGTCAAGTCTTCGAAACAATCGTCTCGATCAGATCTTGACGTTTGTCATTTTAAGTCTTCAAACAGAAATAAAAAATATCATGAAAAATGTCTTGCGAAGTTATCAACAAAATAGGTGAGTCTGATATCAATTAGTTTTTACAAAGAATAACTTTCCCATTCGATAGGAACTGGTGATTGTGAACTTGACAAAAATTCCAAGAGTGAACAAATATTAGCGACAGTTATTGCTAGTGAATTGGTTTCCGAAATCCTAGAAGACGCTCTCGATATAGTCGAGGACATCGAGGAACAAAAATCTGAAAAAGTAGTGGGAGATATTTTAGACACCCTATCTAATAAATTCCAAGAACTAGCCATATCAGAAGAGAAACTCAGAATGGGGGAGAAAATCGAAGCATCAATCTGCGCCTCCCCCATGAAAGGGCTTGGGGATCAGCTGGATGCAGATGAAGGAATCGGCGAAGAAACGCCAGTGAAACACCAGGCAGTGGAAAAGAAGAGCAGACTCACAGATTTGGTCAAAAATTCAAAACAAATACTTGCTAAATTGATGCTGAGTGACAATACCAAAGAAACTGGCCACGATGCTGGCGCCGAAAAAGTAATCCGTGTGGTAGAGCTAGATTCTGGGGATCAACGTTCCAATGCCAACAACGAAATGTCCCCGGAAAATATACCCTTGCCTCGAAATGATTCTTGTGAAATCCTTGCAGGACCCGTCAGTGAAGAAATGGATGAAATTCAACTTTCATGTTCCAGTGATAAAAGTACCCAAAAAGGTGACGATTTGAAGAAAACTATGACCTTTCCATTGGCAGGTACTTCTGGAAAAAGCCTCAGCCTTGCGTCTCGTTATCGTACTTTGAAGTTTCCTTGTGAATTGAAGAAGAATAAATGGAATTTTGGAACGAAAATAATCAACTATATACGGAAACATCAATCAAAGAAGGAAGGAAAACAGAGCGCTGTAAGTGGTGGGATTGAAATCAAACCAAAAACTGATGATGCCTAAAGTTATCTTTTATAGAATGTATGAGAATTGTGTTTTTTTATTTTATCAATTATTTCAATAAAATTTGTCTGTGTCTTTATATAGATTTCAACGAATCCAATGTGATTATTTATGAATCTTTATCTTTGTTCCTTCCGTATACAGCCTGATGCTAATGTTTCACTCAGTTTTCTTATGTGTGCTACAAATCTCAGTTTGTCATCTAGGTATATACCTAGAAATTTGGTGAGTGGTTGATTGGTTAGCCTATTGTTGCCTAAAGATAGGTTATCAAAGTTGAATTCGAAGTTTAATATGCTAGTTCCATCTTGGTTGATGCAGAGTAGGTTAGAGTCACACCATCGTTTGAGTTTTTCCAAATCAGAAGCGATATTTTCCTTTAGGAGTTCTACATTATTTCCGTGCCATATTAATGTAACAATGCAAACAAAGTGAATTTTCCGGAAACGTTCAATTTACTAAGATCATTTAGATAAATAAGAAAATGAATTGGTCCCAATACGAGCCTTGAAGAACACCACAATGAATATTAGGAGGATTTGACAATTCATTTTTGTATTCAACCATCTGGACTCGGTTGGAAAGATATGATGCAACCCAGTTCTTTACTACACCTCTGAATCCATAACAATCAAGCTTCTGGAGTAGTATTCTATGGTTTATGCAATCAAATGCTTTGGAAAAATCACAAAGCGCTGCTCCAACATCCTCACCATCGTTCAATTATGTGTATACTTCATTCGACAGGTTGAAATTTGCATCATTGGTACTTTTATTACTTTGGAACACGAATTGCGAGGAAGACATTTTGTGTTAATTTATGAATGTTAGGAGCCTTTTCTTAACTACCTTCTCAATTATTTTCGAAACAGTTGATAGTAATGGGATGGGTCTAAAGTTTGAGGGGTCCTCGAGTTGACCACCTTTATGAAAGGGAATTATGATTGCAGTTTTTAAGCAAGTAGAGAATTTACCTGTCATAAATGAAATGTTAATTGCTACCACTAACACATGCAATGCCTCATCTAGCAAATTTTGTAATATTGTCACCAATAATTCATCTAAACCAAAAGATTTTTTATTTCTCAATTGATGGAAGATCGATTTGAGTTCCTCAATGTCAGTATTATAATAAAACCTTTCTGATATGAATAAATGTTTGAGAAAATGCAAGGGGTGAGTCATTGGTACTTTGTCTTATGTTAGTTTTTTAGCTACTGTACAATAAAATTCATTTTGTTTGGTTCAACATCCATATGGGTGGGAAGATGAGTACATTTGCCCCTTATGTTGCTTATTATAGACGAATTTTCCAGCATTTTGTTTTTTGCATTGTATGTTCTGTGTTTGTAGTAATTTTCCGTAGTAGCTTTGATTACAAATTTGCGATTGGTGGAGTTTTCTTATTGTATTTAATGATCTAAGATTTGCAGCCAATTTTTCATTCCTAAAGATATCCATGGTTTTTGCTTCTCCATCTTTATTTTCTGTAGAGGAAAACAAGTTTGAAAGGAATTCACATTTGACACGTAGTTTGTTGTAGAAGAGAGTTCCTTGAATTTGTCAAAATTCATCCTCGTTTACAAATACCTACAGGACTAACAGTTCAATCGATGATTTCAATATCAAAGTTGGTACAGACATAGTCTATGGTAGTTGATGAGTGTTTAGAGGTTCGAGGAGCATTTGATACATGAATAGTATATGGTAGTGTTTAGAGGTTCGATTATGATTTGATACATGCTTAGTCTGAGTGAATAGATTTTTTAAATTTATTGTTACTGGAGATTGCTCATTCGAGTAATTTATATTGAGATCCCCGACTAGAATTAAATTCTAATTAATAGGTAATTGCGTAAGAATGGATTCAAAATTTTCGAAAAATATATTTAAATATGAGTTTGGAGCTCTATAAATATATTAATATTAATGTATCTTCGAACCACTTCATTAATAACTACCGTTACTACGATTACAAGAATGATCACAAGCAGATATTTTCTCAAAACTTCGAAGTAGGATATCAGTTAGTAATTATTATAGATAGTAATCAAAATCTTGGCCGTTGTAGATGAAACAGGTGGAATACTTCAACATTAAGGCACTATATTGATGAAATGACATCATAGATTAGGATTCTATTAAATTCAACAAAGGTGAGTGAATCAAATGAAGTTGTTTAAATATTTAGGTCCATTAACTCCTCATGATTCTGAATGATTCAGCTTCTATTTTCTACATTAGAATTTTAAATTCTTCATCAAAAATCAGAGTGATTTTCTTCTAAAAGATGAATTTTATAATATGTTGAATTAGATTTATTGTTAACATAACTCTTAGCATGTTCATGAGTGCGATTTTTCACGATATCGTAAAAAAAAATTGTTTTTACGAAACTCCCAGGTTTTCGGAGAAAACCCCTCAAAAGCAGAGCTTGTGCGAGCAAGGGAGAACCGGGACCTACAGTTTAAATAAAAGTGGAATCCGAACCACTTCAGCTCAGTGACACACGACCGGAGATCGAACCCGGACCGTCTGGGTGGAAGCCAAACGCTTTTACACCTCGACCACTTCGCTGATTATCGTACGTATGTTTGGAATGAAACAGCAAAAGCATTTATACAGGGTGTTTCTTAAGTACGTGTAGAAACTTCAGGAGCATGTTGCTGACGTCGAAATAAGAAAAAAAGTTCCCATAAACACATGTCCGTAAGTTATTCGTTTCTAAGATACAGAGTGTCAAAGTTAAATTTTTATATTTGTTTCATTGTGAATAAATTCCAAAATATTTGTTATATTCGAGTAAAGTTTGGTATCTGAGATGATTTTTCAATGGAAAAATCAAATTTTATGTTAATTGTGAAAAAACTAATTTCTAATTGAATTTGTTTTAAATTTTAAAAACTTGTCATTCAAAATCACTTGCATCGATTATTTCAAATCTCAATAACTCGAATACAGTTGCTCGCAGTGACCTCTACCAGGAATATATTTTTAACACAAACTAAATAAGTTCCCAGATACCAAACTTTACCCAAATATCAAAATTATTTTGAAATTATTCACAAAAAATAAAAACATCAATTCAACTTTGACACTCTGTATCTCAGAAACGAATAACTTGTGGACATATTTTTATAGGAACTTTCCTTCTTATTTTGATGTCAGCAACACGATCCTGAATTTTCTACACGTACTTAAGAAACACCCTGTATAATCTGTCATATCAACGCTTGCCATTGTCCTTTCTTTATAATAATAATATTCATTTTGGTCATATGATCCTGGATATTGACATGGTCACGGTTTTTACATAAAATCATATAAAATATACTACAGTTCAATATCACATCATCAAAAGGTACGAAAATACGATATAAAACAAGAGTATAAGTTAAATTAAATATCACGGCATAAATAGTAAATGGTAAGTATTCCTTAATTTGTTTGTTTATGTTTACACACATAGATACACATGTCCATCTTCTATATAAAATTAAATCAAATAAACTAAAGTATAATATCAAGGTAACTTTTATTCCTTTGTCATCAGCACCCCTTTCGAATGGGGTTGTTTTATGTACTGGAATTCTCAAGTTATTGGAAAAGCGTAATGTTCTATCCCTGGTAATATTTCCATCTACATTCCTCATTAAGAGATTTGTGTTACTCTTATCAAAAATTAGTATCCTATGTATGTATAGCGAGAGAAGTGGAAGTACTCCAAGTTTTTCGAAAAGTGGTTTGCAGGGTTCTAAAGAGTGTGTTTTCTCTATAAATAAATCTTATAACACACTTCTGTGCCGCGAAAGCTCTGTCGGCGAGATGGGATCCTCCCCAGAAAATCAGGCCATAGGTTAGGATCGACTGAGCATATTAATAATATATTTTCTATACATCAATGTCCACAGTATCATTAATTTTACGTATAGCATAGCACATTTCATTCAGGTTCTTCACAATATGGGAGATATGGTTACCAAAACAGAGGTTTCCTTTCAATTTTCACAGCTAAAAATGCAGTATTACTATGTATGGGGACTGATTTTGTGCCGAGTTTAATAAAATATCACTGTCCGATTCGAAACAGTTTTTTTTTAATTTAATGTTACACCAAGTTAACATTTCATTTGACACCTTTGTTGCTTTTTTCTAGAGGTTTTCAAGATTTTTGCTCATTACTAAACATCGACAAATTGGATAGGCAATCTGGCAGGTCGTTAAAATACAGTATAAATAATAAGGGTCCGAATATATCCTTGGGGGACACTAATTGTAATATTCCTTGCAGAGGTTGAATGAATGGATTCTACCATCAATCAAATCAACTTGATGTGTTCCTCCTGTCAAGAATGAATTGAACAGCTGAACCAATTTTTAAAAAGAAATCACCAGCTCCAATAGAAAATTATCGTCCAGTAACTGTCCCATATAGACTTTCAAAAATATTTGAGTATGCATTCCTGGATAGTCTCAATTCGTTTTTAAATCAACACAACATTTTTACCCATATGCAGCAAGGATTTTGCGAAAAAAAATCTACAAATACTGCCATGTTTTCACTATACAATGAAGTCATAAAATATGTTGAAGCAGGTGAATGTCCGGCAGCAATCTTTTGTGATCTGAGTCGTGCCTTCGACTGCGTCAATCACCAGAAGCTCTTAGCAAAATTGGAAATGTATGGACTAAGAGGTGTCTCGCTCAGCTGGATATCCTCATTTCTCAAAAATCGGAGCCAGTATGTATCCCTTCAGGCAACCATAAATGATGAAATTAGAAAAATTGACTCAGAGCCTTTTAATATGGGATGGGTGTACCCCAGGGGTCTATTTTGGGCCCCATTCTGTTTATTTTGTATGTCAATAATATTGACTATGTAATTGCTGGGTGTCATTATACGGCATATGCTGATGACTTATCAATGATTATTTCTGCTTTAGATACCAGAATTTTGAAAAATAAATGTATCAGTCAGATATCAAATTTTTTTAATAATCATGATTTATTTTTCAATTCATATAAAACAGAGATTATCCGCATACAAAATAGACAGAATAAAATAGAAAGGTTTAGTTTCATGGTTGATAACGTGACATATCTGAAGACTAACGAAAGTGTTAAGTTTCTGGGTATTTTTCTTGACAAGTTTCTGAACTGGAATGTCCACTGTCAACACTTAATTTCTAAGCTTCCCTGAAGTTTCTTTTCATGAATTTGCGCTAAGTGTTAAATAGAAATCAGTTGCTGAGTATTTATTACTCACAGGTAAAGTCCAGACAGGTATGGTGTCTGTTTCTGGGGTAGATCAAGCAAGGCGCAAGATGTATTCTTTGCCCAAAAACGCATATTGCGATGTATTACAAAGGTCTCGGCCAGAGAGTCTTGTAAGCCACTCTTTAAAGGTTTTAATGTGTTAACGTTAGTATCTTATTGTGTATTCTTCATTATATTGGCTTGGGTGAGAATGCAATGAGTTTTTTCAAAAACTATATTTCAAATCGACGTCAGCGTGTTCGAATTGCAGATAGTATGTCGGAACCTCTTTCTTTGTCATGTGGGATAGCACAGGGTTCAATTCTAGGACCACTGCTATACACAATATATACCTCAGATTTTGCCAATGTTGTGAAAAGTTGCAAAATTCACTTTTATGCTGACGATACTCAGCTCTACCATTCTTTCAAAGTGAGCGATTTGGGGACTGCAATTGATGAAATTAATTATGATATATCTCGTATTGTAGAGCAGTCTAAAAAACATTCATTGACAATCAACGGAAATAAAACAACAGTTATGTGTTTTGGAAGCAGACAGAACCTTTCCAAGACAATAAGCGACATTGAAGTTACTGTGGATGGCTATGGAATTAAATCAACAGATTGCGCGAAAAATCTAGGAATTGTCTTGGACAGTTCTCTCCGCTTCAAAAAATACATAACTAATTGTATCAGAGCAGGTTACGCTAATCTTAAAGTTATTTTTGGAAATCGTCAGGTACTGAACAAAAAAATAAAGACCATTCTCTGTGACTCACTAGTTCTTTCGAAACTAAATTATTGTGATTCTGTCTACGGACCTTGCATTGATACGATTGATCAGCGTAGAATACAGGTGCTCCAAAACTCTTGTTTGAGGCTCATATGTGGAATTCGTCGGCGTCAAAATATATCCCAGAAATATCATGGATTAATATGGCCAATCGTAGAAAAATGCATTCCACAAAATAATTACTACTCAGAACCCATCTTACCTATACAACAAAATTCTGTTCCGTCATAACATTCATAACCTCAATACAAGACAACGGTTCAGACTGAATATACCAAAACACAGAAAAGAAATGTTCAAACGATCTTTCAGCTACCAAGTCTCTATAACTCATTGACGGACTCCTTAAAACATCTGTCCTTATATGCATTCAAAAGAAAAATACAATGTGATCATATTCTGTTTTTTTTTTCTTCTCTCCATTAATACGCAATGTTTTTTTTTTCCTCTCCTTCGTTCGAAACAATTATATAATTAATTTTGTTGAAGGAGGAACTATTTAGAAATGTATAGGTTAATTAGTATGGTTTTGTTGAATGTTAGATATATACTATATATTACTGTATTAGTTTTTTATATATATATATATATTTTTTTAAGGTTAGGTTGAAAAACAGAGGAAGCGGTGTGTACCTTTCTACACATCGCAACCAGCTGACACCTCGCCTTTTTCCATTATATAATTTTTATACTCCAAAATTGTTATGTTTACCCAGATGGAAATAAAGACCTATTATTATTATTATTATCTATATATAGGGTTATGATAAAGTAATGCACAAAATTCATAAAACGTACAACGATCACTTTTGAAAAAAATGCAAAAACACGTCAAACTGTTTTTTTTTATTCCGCATCTTTTGACATAAGTTACAAAAATAACACGTCAAAGTTGTCAAAGTTATGACGTCATCAACAAATATTTTTAATGGGAAGCTAAGATTTTTATTACATTATGTGATAGAGCTTGTGTTTTTACACAAGGGAAAAATGGTTGTAGTAGGGCTCACATAAGAAAAAAAACGAGAAAATTAATAAAAAACGAAATAAACATAAGTTTCATAATAACTTTTCAATTAACTAAACAGTCCATTAAACCAACACATGTGTCAAAATCGATTTTTAGGTTATCGGACATGCACAAACTTTTCCCCAGAATATTTTTTTCCAATACTCCAATAATAAAAATTTTTCCCATATGGTACATACTTTTTGGCGGTCACTGTATATATATATATATATATATATATATATATACATATATATATATATATATACATATGTACATTACTAAGTTCATGGGTTGAACCGCGTTGAGAGTTTATAACTCGACGTTTCGGCTCCTGCTTTGGAGCCATTTTCAAGAGTGTGACTGCGAGGCCTCTATCTGCCTACTCCTCGAGTCGTGGTCTTGAGAGATATCAAGGTCTCAACCTGCCTACTCCTTGATCTCAAAAGACGATCCGATGTTGGTTGCACTGTAGTATTTATAGGTGGTTGGCTACCTGGAGGTGGGCGGGTCTTACGGGTTTTCTCGTTTGTCTTGTCTGCTGGTGCCTGCTGTGTAGTTGGAGTTAATGGGATAATAATTGATTGCGGATAAGTTTCACGTGGCCTGGTAATTACGGTTGGAAGAAGGGGCTTCCAAATGGGGTTCAATTTACGGCTATCATCTTTAATGTTCAGGCAATCAGGCCGTTTTTCGATTTCGATGGCTTCTCTGATAAAACGAGAAGTTCTTGAACGTACTGGGGCGATGGTTTTCGTTTTCTCGAAATCTATGGGGTGACCCGTTTGGATGAAATGAAGAGCTAATGCGGAGCTGGTGTCTCGATTTCTAACTGAAAGGGAGTGTTGATAGGATCGAAAATGGATCTGTTTCGAAGTTTCTCCTATATAAGAGTGGGGGCAGATAGAACAGGGAATTTCGTAAATACCATGGTCTTCGTTGGGAATTTTGTCTTTTGTTGGTCTGATGAGGTGTGATAGTTTTTGTTCTGTGGTAAAGATGGTTTTGATATTTGCTTTTCTGAAAAGTCGACTGATTTTGTCCGTCACCCCTTTGATGTAAGGGAAGAAGACTTTGGATGGACGGTCTTCAACTTGTGGTTCGTTTTTTCGGATCGTCTTTTGAGATCAAGGAGTAGGCAGGTTGAGACCTTGATATCTCTCAAGACCACGACTCGAGGAGTAGGCAGATAGAGGCCTCGCAGTCACACTCTTGAAAATGGCTCCAAAGCAGGAGCCGAAACGTCGAGTTATAAACTCTCAACGCGGTTCAACCCATGAACTTAGTAATGTACATATTTCTGACCGCGGAAACCTTTCCGAACATATATACATATATAAATATATATATATGTCTAAAATATGTCTGTATATATATATATATAAAAACAGGTCAGTTTTTGAAGTGAACGAGAACGTACATCACTATAATACCAGGATTAGAAATCAATTTCATGTACCTTTTGCTAGACTAAGAGTAACTTCCAGTTCACCTGGGCGCATTGAGAGAAGAATTTTCAATAAACTTCCAGATCATAAAAGGAATGTAGAGCAATTTGCTCTTTTCAAAAACATGCTGAACAGTTATTTGTTGCAAAAATGTTTTTATTCACTGACAGAATTTTTAGACTATATATAAGTTTTGTTCTTTTGAATTGTCTTCTACATTCTTCTATTTTCTGACCATTTCCCATACAATTTGTAATATTGTCCTAATGGAAATAATAGTGTTATTATTATTATTATTATTATTATTATTATTATTATTATTATTATTATTATTATTATTATTATTATTATTATTATCATTATTATTATTATTATTATTATTATTATTATTATTATTATTATTATTATTATTATTATTATTATTATTATTATTATTATTATTATTATTATTATTATTATTATTATTATTATTATTTTCTGACATCACATAACTGACATGCTTTGTTATGGTTTCACTTTCTTGAAACACCGGGTGCAAACCATGCACCTAGGGTATTTCTCTTTATTAGGATCGTATTATAGTACTTTGCGCACTATGTGTGCCGTGCCCAACAGTACTGCTTTCTGCATGGTGAGGAGGTTGTGGTATCCTGGGATCTCTTTTACAGCTTCACAGGTTGCATTGGATATCAGCCCTGTGGCTCCGATGACGATGGGTATCACTTTTGCCCTCATGCTCCACATTCTTTGGATCTCTATCTGCAAATCTTTATATTTCAGGTACTTTTCAGCTTCTTTCTGGGTAATATTGTAGTCTGATGGGATAGCGACATCTATTAGAAGGCATGTTCTTTTGTTTTTCTGTTTCAGAATGATATCTGGTTTGTTGGCTTTTATCATTCTGTCGGTTTGAACTTGAGTGTCCCATATTAAGGTGACTTCTGGGGTGTCCATCACCGAATCTGGAACATGCTGATACCAATTCCCTTGAACTTCTATCTTGTACGCTTTGCATATGTTCCAGTGCAACTGAGCTGCTACCGCATTGTGTCTTTCTAGGTATGCCTTCTTTGCAAGGATTGGGCATCCGGAAACTACATGATGAATTGTTTCATTGTGTGTCCGGCAAAGTCTACATTTTGGGTCTTTGCCAGATTTCATGATTCTTGTCTTCATGTAGTTTGTTGCCATTGCTTGTTGTTGGCAGGCGGTTATTAGTGCCTCGGTTTCGGTTTTGAGGTTTGCCTGAGTGAGCCATTTCCAGGTAAGATCTTTATTTATCGTTTCTTTTTCAACTTCTTTTTCTATCTGTCCATGCATTGCTTTTTCTTTCCATCTAGCTTTGTGTTCTTCTCTAATTCTTATTTTCATCTTCTCCTTTATTATCTTCACTCGTTTTGTTTCAGTTTCATCTGGGTTTGTGTTCTCAATTCTTTCGCTTTCAGCTAATCGATTACATTCCGCTTCAATGAGTTTCTGGGATTGTCGGTATACCATTCCCAACTGTTTATCCTTTTGCTTCATTTTCAGGTACAGGTTCAGGCCTGCGTTGGATATGGCGTAGCTTGTTTCCATATTTTGCATTCCTCTTCCTCCTTCTCTTCTCGGGATGTATAGCCTGTCTATATCTGCTCTTGGATGGAGGGCTCCGTGCATATTCATCAGTTTTCTCGTTTGTTGGTCCATTTTTCTTATTTCCGCTTGGGTCCACTTGATTATCCCAAAGCTGTACTGAATGACGGGTACTGCCAGCGATGTGATGGCAGATGTCTTGTTTTTGGCACTAAGTTCGGTCTTCAGGATTTCCCTCGTTCTTCGATAGTATTCTTTAGTGAGTTTGGTTTTCATATTCTTGTGTTGTACACCATCATTATTATTATTATTATTATTATTATTATTATTATTATTATTATTATTATTATTATTATTATTATTATTATTATTATTATTATTATTATTATTATTATTATTATTATTATTATTATTATTATTATTATTATTATTATTATTATTAACCGATATACCTCTAATACCAAAGCATTCAAGTTTTTCCAGTAGGATATCATGATTTAGGAGGTTGAAAGCCTGTTAGTAGCCTGTTAATAGCTATCCTTTATCAATATGATCAACTAGGTATTTTAGTGAATGGTAAATGGCCTTTTCTGTTGACTGTCCTCGTAAAAAGCCATATTGACACGAGTTGAAAATGCCAGTAATAGGTAATAGGTCTATAATTTGAGAAGTTACTTTTTGAACCATTTTTGCAGCCTGATGCAATTTTTGCAGTGTTCAGCTCATCTGGCCCCATACGTGGTATGTTGGGCCGTAAGCAGCAACAGGTTTTTTACCTGAATCGAAAAATGTCGTTCGGAAATACTTTATTTTATTAGTTGATTCAATGTTCTGTGGTCAAATTACTGCTGACGCCACAACAATTCTCGAAATATTTGCGTTAGGACAGTCACTCTTTCCCAAATTCTACCGTAAACTCGAACAGAGTCCAATGCATTACCCTAAATATATTTTCGGCATGCGACCCTGTTCGATTCTATAATTAACCAGAAATAGTGGGAGCTGTAGTAAAATAGAATGTGGAACGTGGAGTGAGGATTCCTCCAGGTGCTTTTTGGGTAAAAATATTCACTTGAATGAGCGGCCGACAGTGACTAATACCTCGGCGATGTTTATTACGCCAGTACTAACAAACGCCAAACGCGATTTTTTTATCAGGATCTATTCTTGTCGAAGAAATTTAATATGCATTTTACCAACGAAAGGTATATTTTCCGACTCTCACAACGGATGAACCTTCTCTAGTAAATCAGTTAATAGTCCGGTGGCAGGGAGGGTTTTCGTGGCCGATGAAGTGCGACGGGATCACCCAAGTTATTCTTATGTATTTGGACCCCCTGAATCCGAATATCGAGGGTGATAAGCCGTGAAAGCATCCGGAAAATTGTTATAGACGATTTTCCGAGGAAAATCGAAAAATCGATATTTCCAAAAACGAATGATGCTATAATATTCTCCATAAAATTCTCTACAAAAAAGGTCCCAACAAGTTTTTCTCCAAAATGCACCGTTTTCCAGTAAAACGTGCTCAAAATTCGACAAAATGCGATTTTCTCAATTTTCAGTGCTCTCTCGTTCAGTCACATAATGATATTTTCAAGATCACCTTGTCCCAAATTATTCATATATGTCTCGACTATGAATAACAAAAAAGATATTCCTGAAAAAATCATTCGTGTGGATTTCCTGGCACTGAAATTCCCGATACGTTTACCTTGCATAAAATAGGCATTGTTTTATTCGCGAAGCTCACGTCGTGGACGAATTTCTTAGAGTGTCAATTAAAAAGAGTTCAGCACATATTTTGTCATGATCACAAAGCATCTCAGTAGCGGAAAACGGAAAATTTAGCTTAAAATTGCAACAATTTTCCGAAAAATTCAATTTTTCGTTAAAGAAAAATTAATCGTACTTACTTTTTGTCAGACACAATTTCTGCCCAAGAATTTTCCAAGGTCTAATGAAAAAATTTAGTTTTATTCAAATTTTATTTTGGCATGTATTACCGCGGTGACAAAAACAAAATGAGCAGCATGAAATTTTTGCTGCCTTACAAACGCATGTATTCCGGGTACAAATTTTGCAAGTACAATTCGGTACCAATTCTGTACTTGGGGGGATCAAAATTTCAACCCTTTGCGGTTTAAGCATAGAGTCTTCTTCAATAAACCCAAAATCCATTGGATTCAAAAGAAAAATGTCCTCATCCAAACAATGAGTGTGATTGTAAACTATGTAAAAAGCTCTGAGAATATGTAATTTAATTGATGCACTTGTTGGAGGTAAATCTTCTACAAGTGAGCAGTTAGCATGATGATAATACCAAACTGTTTTCTTCTCTTTTCAAATTAAATTTTCAATTTTGGTCAATTTTTAAAAGTATCGGGAAATTCAGTGTCGGAAAATCCACACAAATGATGTATTCAGGAATGCTTCCTTTGTTAATCATAGTCGAGACATATATGAATAATTTGGGACAAGGTGATCCTGAAAATATCATTTTGTGACTGAATGAGAGAGCACTAAAAATTGAGAAAATAGCAGTTTTTCGAATTTCGAGCACGTTTTATTCAAAAACGGTGCATTTTAGAGAAAAATTTATGAGGACTTTTTTAGAGTAGAATTTTATGGAAAATGTTATAGCATCATTTGTTTCAGGAAAAAAAATCGATTTTTCGATTTTCCTCGGAAAATTGTCGTAATTTTAAGCAAAATTTTCCGTTTTTCCGCTACTGCGATGCTTTGTGATCATGACAAAATATGTACTGAACTCTTTTTAATTGACACAACTTTTTTAGAGTAGAATTTTATGGAAAATGTTATAGCATCATTTGTTTCAGGAAAAAAAATCGATTTTTCGATTTTCCTCGGAAAATTGTCGTAATTTTAAGCAAAATTTTCCGTTTTTCCGCTACTGCGATGCTTTGTGATCATGACAAAATATGTACTGAACTCTTTTTAATTGACACTCTAAGAAGTTCGTCCACGACGTGAGCTTCGCGAATAAAAAATGCCTCTTTTATGCTATGTAAACGTATCGGGAAATTCAGTGCCAGGAAATCCACACGAATGATTTTTTCAGGAATATCTTTTTTGTTATTCATAGTCGAGACATATATGAATAATTTGGGACAAGGTGATCCTGAAAATATCATTTTGTGACTGAATGAGAGAGCACTAAAAATTGAGAAAATAGCAGTTTTTCGAATTTCGAGCACGTTTTATTCAAAAACGGTGCATTTTAGAGAAAAATTTATGAGGACTTTTTTAGAGTAGAATTTTATGGAAAATGTTATAGCATCATTTGTTTCAGGAAAAAAAATCGATTTTTCGATTTTCCTCGGAAAATTGTCGTAATTTTAAGCAAAATTTTCCGTTTTTCCGCTACTGCGATGCTTTGTGATCATGACAAAATATGTACTGAACTCTTTTTAATTGACACTCTAAGAAGTTCGTCCACGACGTGAGCTTCGCGAATAAAAAATGCCTCTTTTATGCTATGTAAACGTATCGGGAAATTCAGTGCCAGGAAATCCACACGAATGATTTTTTCAGGAATATCTTTTTTGTTATTCATAGTCGAGACATATATGAATAATTTGGGACAAGGTGATCCTGAAAATATCATTTTGTGACTGAATGAGAGAGCACTAAAAATTGAGAAAATAGCAGTTTTTCGAATTTCGAGCACGTTTTATTCAAAAACGGTGCATTTTAGAGAAAAATTTATGAGGACTTTTTTAGAGTAGAATTTTATGGAAAATGTTATAGCATCATTTGTTTCAGGAAAAAAAATCGATTTTTCGATTTTCCTCGGAAAATTGTCGTAATTTTAAGCAAAATTTTCCGTTTTTCCGCTACTGCGATGCTTTGTGATCATGACAAAATATGTACTGAACTCTTTTTAATTGACACTCTAAGAAGTTCGTCCACGACGTGAGCTTCGCGAATAAAAAATGCCTCTTTTATGCTATGTAAACGTATCGGGAAATTCAGTGCCAGGAAATCCACACGAATGATTTTTTCAGGAATATCTTTTTTGTTATTCATAGTCGAGACATATATGAATAATTTGGGACAAGGTGATCCTGAAAATATCATTTTGTGACTGAATGAGAGAGCACTAAAAATTGAGAAAATAGCAGTTTTACGAATTTCGAGCACGTTTTATTCAAAAACGGTGCATTTTAGAGAAAAATTTATGAGGACTTTTTTAGAGTAGAATTTTATGGAAAATGTTATAGCATCATTTGTTTCAGGAAAAAAAATCGATTTTTCGATTTTCCTCGGAAAATTGTCGTAATTTTAAGCAAAATTTTCCGTTTTTCCGCTACTGCGATGCTTTGTGATCATGACAAAATATGTACTGAACTCTTTTTAATTGACACTCTAAGAAGTTCGTCCACGACGTGAGCTTCGCGAATAAAAAATGCCTCTTTTATGCTATGTAAACGTATCGGGAAATTCAGTGCCAGGAAATCCACACGAATGATTTTTTCAGGAATATCTTTTTTGTTATTCATAGTCGAGACATATATGAATAATTTGGGACAAGGTGATCCTGAAAATATCATTTTGTGACTGAATGAGAGAGCACTAAAAATTGAGAAAATAGCAGTTTTTCGAATTTCGAGCACGTTTTATTCAAAAACGGTGCATTTTAGAGAAAAATTTATGAGGACTTTTTTAGAGTAGAATTTTATGGAAAATGTTATAGCATCATTTGTTTCAGGAAAAAAAATCGATTTTTCGATTTTCCTCGGAAAATTGTCGTAATTTTAAGCAAAATTTTCCGTTTTTCCGCTACTGCGATGCTTTGTGATCATGACAAAATATGTACTGAACTCTTTTTAATTGACACTCTAAGAAGTTCGTCCACGACGTGAGCTTCGCGAATAAAAAATGCCTCTTTTATGCTATGTAAACGTATCGGGAAATTCAGTGCCAGGAAATCCACACGAATGATTTTTTCAGGAATATCTTTTTTGTTATTCATAGTCGAGACATATATGAATAATTTGGGACAAGGTGATCCTGAAAATATCATTTTGTGACTGAATGAGAGAGCACTAAAAATTGAGAAAATAGCAGTTTTTCGAATTTCGAGCACGTTTTATTCAAAAACGGTGCATTTTAGAGAAAAATTTATGAGGACTTTTTTAGAGTAGAATTTTATGGAAAATGTTATAGCATCATTTGTTTCAGGAAAAAAATCGATTTTTCGATTTTCCTCGGAAAATTGTCGTAATTTTAAGCAAAATTTTCCGTTTTTCCGCTACTGCGATGCTTTGTGATCATGACAAAATATGTACTGAACTCTTTTTAATTGACACTCTAAGAAGTTCGTCCACGACGTGAGCTTCGCGAATAAAAAATGCCTCTTTTATGCTATGTAAACGTATCGGGAAATTCAGTGCCAGGAAATCCACACGAATGATTTTTTCAGGAATATCTTTTTTGTTATTCATAGTCGAGACATATATGAATAATTTGGGACAAGGTGATCCTGAAAATATCATTTTGTGACTGAATGAGAGAGCACTAAAAATTGAGAAAATAGCAGTTTTTCGAATTTCGAGCACGTTTTATTCAAAAACGGTGCATTTTAGAGAAAAATTTATGAGGACTTTTTTAGAGTAGAATTTTATGGAAAATGTTATAGCATCATTTGTTTCAGGAAAAAAATCGATTTTTCGATTTTCCTCGGAAAATTGTCGTAATTTTAAGCAAAATTTTCCGTTTTTCCGCTACTGCGATGCTTTGTGATCATGACAAAATATGTACTGAACTCTTTTTAATTGACACTCTAAGAAGTTCGTCCACGACGTGAGCTTCGCGAATAAAAAATGCCTCTTTTATGCTATGTAAACGTATCGGGAAATTCAGTGCCAGGAAATCCACACGAATGATTTTTTCAGGAATATCTTTTTTGTTATTCATAGTCGAGACATATATGAATAATTTGGGACAAGGTAATCCTGAAAATATCATTTTGTGACTGAATGAGAGAGCACTAAAAATTGAGAAAATAGCAGTTTTTCGAATTTCGAGCACGTTTTATTCAAAAACGGTGCATTTTAGAGAAAAATTTATGAGGACTTTTTTAGAGTAGAATTTTATGGAAAATGTTATAGCATCATTTGTTTCAGGAAAAAAAATCGATTTTTCGATTTTCCTCGGAAAATTGTCGTAATTTTAAGCAAAATTTTCCGTTTTTCCGCTACTGAGATGCTTTGTGATCATGACAAAATATGTGCAGAACTCTTTTTAATTGACACTCTAAGAAGTTCGTCCACGACGTGAGCTTCGCGAATAAAAAAATGCCTCTTTTATGCTAGGTAAACGTGTCGGGAAATTCAGTGCCAGGAAATCCACACGAATGATTTTTTCAGGAATATCTTTTTTGTTATTCATAGTCGAGACATATATGAATAATTTGGGTCAAGGTGATCTTGAAAATATCATTATGTGACTGAATGAGAGAGCACTGAAAATTGAGAAAATCGCATTTTGTCGAATTTTGAGCAAGTTTTACTGGAAAACGGTGCATGTTGGAGAAAAACTTGTTGAGACCTTGTTTGTAGAGAATTTTATGGAGAAAATTAAAACATTATTCGTTTCTGGAAAAAATGGATTTTTCGATTTTCCTCGGAAAATCGTCTATAACAATTTTCCGGATGCTTTCACGGCTTATCACTCGAAATTCGGATTCAGCGGGTCGAAATACATAAGAATAACTTGGGTGATCCCGTCGCACTTCATCGGCCACGAAAACCCTCCCTGCCACCGGACTATAAGTATAGATATTTCAATGGACTCCAGACTCTCTTCGTGACAATAGTTATTATACAACTAAGCACACAGAAAACGATTCGATCTTCACAAACTTTATTTTTTTTTATGATCATCAAGTTGAAAAACATGAACAATAGAGATAAAGCTACTGAAAATCGAAACGACCACGAGAAAAATAATTTCTAAGGATTTAACCGCACGTAAAAAATTGCGATTGTTATTAACAAAATAAGATGAAATAAAAAGGGTATTTTGTTTTTTGTCAATAACTTAAAAACTATTAATATTTAAGAAATTTTGAAAAAAGATCCGCAAAGAGGAGGAAAGGACCCCGCAAACACCTTATGGGATTTGGGTCCCGGTGGATTTTTTTGAATTTTTGGTAAGATGTAGTCCATGTTATTCTCAACCAATGTTACCATTGCGCCAACTCAAAAAAATGAACAGTTTTGCTGCTAGGGGGCGTTGAAATCACTCCATGCGCAAATTAGACTATTTATTTTTGAATCCGGTAACAATATTTTCACTTGTTTCATTGTTGCCAACGTTGCACAATATTGTGCTGTTTTATAAAAAAAAACTTACCCCCCTCCTTCTACCCCCCAACTCCTATTACGTAACGAAAAAAAAATATTTCTTGGGTGCTTTTAAATGTATCGTCGAACGTTTAAATATGCCTTACTAAGGGAAATAGCAGTTTTGTATGATTATCCCCCCTCCCCCCGAAAGACACAAAATGAAAAAAATTCTGTGGATTTTTCTGAATTTTTAATATGATGTAGTTCAAGTTATTTTCAATCGAAAATGATTGGGTGACAAACTCCGAAAATGAGTAGTTTTGATGCTAGGGGGCGTTGAAATCTCATTTTGCTCAGAATAGACTATTTATTAATATAGGAAGCAATTTCTCTACGTATTGTAGTTTAGATTATGCTGAACAATTGTGTGATTTCTTATAAAAAAAATCTGAAACCTCCCCCTTATCCCCAACCCCTATTTTAAAACACGATATTTATTGTAAATGCTTTATCAAAATAAATGTTTTAATCAGTTCAAATGAAGGAAATCGTACAGTTGTTTAATTTAATCTCTCCCCTCTTCCTTTGAATCTACCAATAATTTTTTGAATGGAGGAAAAGGTGAAATTGAACCACTGTACAGTTTCCCTAATATTAGCTGATTTAAACATTTATTCTGATAAAGCATTTACAATAAATATCGTGTTTTAAAATAGGGGTTGGGGATAAGGGGGAGGTTTCAAAAATTTTTTATAAGAAATCACACAATTGTTCAGCATAATCTAAACTACAATACGTAGAGAAATTGTTTCAGCCTATATTAATAAATAGTCTATTCTGAGCAAAATGAGATTTCGGGGTTTGTCACCCAATTATTTTCGATTCAAAATAACTTGAACTACATCATATTAAAAATTCAGAAAAATCCACCGAAATTTTTTCATTTTGTGTCCTTCGGGGGGAGGGGGGATAATCATAAAAAACTGCTATTTCCCTTTAGTAAGGCATATTTAAACGTTCGACGATACATTTAAAAGCACCCAAGAAATATTTTCTTTTTCGTTACGTAATAGGAGTTGGGGGGAAGAAGGAGGGGGGTAAGTTTTTTTTTATAAAACAGCACAATATTGTGCAACGTTAGCAACGATGAAACAAGTGAACATATTGTTACCGGATTCAAAAATAAATAGTCTAATCTGCGCTAGGGGTGATTTCAACGCCCCTTAGCAGCAAAACTGTTCATTTTTTTGAGTTGCAATGGTAACATTGGTTGAGAATAACATGGACTACATCATACCAATAATTCAAAAAAATCCACCGGGACCCAAATCCCATAAGGTGTTTGCGGGGTCCTTTCCAGTCAAAATCTCATGACTTCCCGAACTCTATCTCCATTATTTATAATTTTAATTTAACGCTGAAAATAGTGATCCGCGAGGCCGTTACAGCATGGGTGCACCGCTGTGAAAGACAGTGCCTATATCTCAGAAAATAATTTTTCTATGGCATTGAATGTTAATTTGAAATTTTGAATAAATTAGGGTTCCATGTGAACACATGAAAGAAAATATCCCATTTGGAAAAAATGTGTAAGTCTATTATTCAAAAAGCTATACTACTGTCAATTAACAATTTTTTTCCAGTCTCCGTTCACATAAATAACGACGTAATAGCTACTTATATACCAAGTGCGTTATATAGATTCTAATACCCGGAGGGTAACATTCACCCGAGAGCCTTTGGCCCGAGGGATGAATGTTGCCGATGGGCGTTAGGATCTAGTAACGCTCGTGGTGCATACAAGATTTTATTTTTCACGAAAAAATTATCTTAAACGACGTTGTTTACTTCATAAATTTCTTCTCATAGTATTTACTGCGTTCTGGTTGGCAACTAAGCACAAGTGAGCTTCTATGCAATTGCCATGGAAACATTGAAGAGGTTGCTAAGAGTTGTTTATTTAATAAAATGACGCTGCATTTTTGTGAAGGAAACTAAAACCGGTTGTGTTCATAATAATTATGGAGATCCCACAGAATGTGGCGCTCAAAGCTGAAAAAGTGTTAGAAAATTTACTGCCTGTGAAATCCAAATACTTACACGATAAGGAGTATGACCATTTTTTGAAATAGAAAGATCAAAAGAGAGTGAATACCGTAAATTAAACTGTCCTAATGGCATACTTCCAGGGACTGGTGAGTTTATCTCATGAAAAGTATTTTTTATTTATTTTATATTATTTCAGTCTGAAAAAATAGTGCAAATAGTATATGTCACAGCTGAAATCAACATTGATTGTTAAAGAAAACATTAACATATCAGCATTCAGTCAACTGATTGCCTTTCTGAAAGTTAAATCAGAAGGATACATTCCTAAAAAATCAATGGTGTTGGAAGGTATTACTTTTCATAAGAAAACCTCCAGATGATACTTTTCTGCTACATAAAGTTGTTCTGGTAATGGGCGTATTTGGAGGCTTAAGACGTGATGAAATGGTCAAGATGACAATTGATGACATTGAAGACAAAGGAGCCGTTTTACTGATCAAGGTACCAGAAACCAAGACCTGCACCTCAAAAAGTTTCAGCATTTTTGAAGAAAGCGAAATAGGAGCCTTGAACTTAGTGAAAAAGTACATTGCACTACGTCCAAAAGGATGTAAACAACCTAGGTTTTTTTTAACCTACAGAAATAATAAACGCATCTAGGTAAAAATACTATAGAAAGTGTTCCTTCTATCATAGCAAAATACCTTAATTTGGAAAACCCGGGCATTGTCTACGCCGAACGTCGTCAACGCTTCTTGTTCAAGGTGGTGCTTCCTTTAAAACACTAAAATTACATGGAAAATGGAAGAGTAGTACGGTAGCGGAGAGCTATATTGAAGAAAATATCTCATCGAAGAACAAAATTGCTACAATGATAGCACATTCCGTATCCGAAAAATAAAATAACGATCCGAACGAAACCGAATGCACATTGTGGAGTTCATCATCATACTCACAGAACTTCAAACTTGGTACTAATTTTTCAGAAACTTTTGAAAATTGTAATTTCTATTTGAGAGAAAATAATTAGTCCCTTTTTTATGTACAGTTATAAATAGAACTTTTCTGGGTAATTAATTTATTAAACTACAGAAAAAACATTTAGCGAGCGTAATGATTCATAATGCCCTTCATAACGCCCCGGGCGTTATGTGTCTGTTAATAGCAACCGTTGCCAAGGTATTATAAAGCAGTAATGAACAAGAGAAAAATAAAAGTTTAAATAATTGACCTATAAATTGTCGGCTTCCTGGAGCCCTTCTAATATAACTACTCAACAATAAATAATATAACTACTCAACAATATCACAAAAAGTTTATCATTCTGTTCATTATAAGTTTTTATAACTAAGGAAAAATTTAATATTCAAAATTTATTGTTATAATTTTTTTTTGACACATGTTTTATTATTACTGTTTTTAAATGTAACAATGGCAATTTTCAATACTGGTTACAATTTTTGGCAGTCATTTGTTTTTAAATTAGTTATAAACAAATACTTTATTTGAGAATTTTTTTTTATTTCCATAATGCTGTCCTGGAAAAAAATTATTCATTAAATTATTTATTTTTTAATGAATTTTTTGATTGTTTATAATCGCTTTTTTATATTTCGATTGTTTAAATAATTAGTTAGGAAATTATTTCCTTCTTGAGAATCATAATTTGTACTTCTCAATAGGTAAACAAAAAAATCATCTTTATAAATGATTTAACTGTTTATTAAATTAACAATTTGTTATAAACAAATTCTGATAACGATTTTATTTTTTTCTGTATCTAAAAAAACACTCATATATAAATTGAAAATAATATTGAAAGTGTTATTAAAAAAAACAGAAAAAGTGATTTCTCTACTTCGCTATACAGGGTGTTTCATAATAAATGCGCATGTGATAGCTCGTTCAAAAATATGAAAAAAAGTTTATATTAACATACCCTCTAAAATGCACTATTTTCGAAATACAGGGTGTTGAAATTTTAAAAAAATTATCGTTTTTTGCGAATATCTCTGGAACCGTTTATCGCACAGAAAACAGATTTCGTTGGCATTTTCTACTCATAAAAAGCTATGTTTTGTGCAGATTTTTTATTTTTTAAAATTCATAATTGGTGAAGATTTTGAAGGGGTAGTGGGTGTTTTTTTCTCCAACTTCTACGCCACTAGAAAAAGTATATTTTTGAGCCGTATACATGAACCGCCAATGTTTTGTACACAAAAAAGGTACTCTTGGTCATAAGCTCTAAAGTTGACCGTTCTCAAGAAAAATCAACTTTCATGTTGAAAAACATGGTAAATTTTTTTAAATAATTTTTTTCCTAATTATACAAAATTTATTTAAACGTTAGAACAAGTAACAAAACCAAACGTTGACTTCTTAATTGCAAAATAAAAAAAAACAGTAACAATCATACTCGATTGAATTGTCGGAAATGTCCGCCGTTAGCTTCAATGCACGCAGCAATTTTTCGAGGAAAAAACATTATTTAAACAACATGAAAGTTGATTTTTATTGAAAACGGTCAACTTTACAGCTCATGACCAAGAATACCTTTTTTCTGTAGAAAACATTGGCGGTTCATATAGGATGCTCAAAACTGTAATTTTTCCAGTGGCGTAGAAGATGGAGAAAAAAACACCTACTACCCCTTCAAAATCTTCGCCAATTATAAATTTTAAAAAATAAAAAATCTGCACAAAACATAGCTTATTATGAGTAGAAAATGCCTACGAAATCTGTTTTCTGGACGATAATCGGTTCCAGAGAAATTCGCAAAAAACGATTATTTTTTTAAAATTTCAACACCCTGTATCTCGAAAATGGTGTACTTTAGAGGGTAAGTTAATATAAACTTTTTTTCATATTTTTGGACGAGCTATCACATCCTAAAGTCCTGCGCATTTATTATGAAACACCCTGTATATGGCTGTTTTCGTATTATTTTTTAGTTCAAGAAGAAATAAAACCGTTGTCAGAATTTGTTTATAACAAATTGTTAAGTAAATAAACAATGAAATTATTTATAAAGAAATTTTTGTTATTGCTTACCTATTGAGAAGAACAAATTATGATTTTTAAGAATGAAATGATTTCCTAACTATTTATTTAAACAATCGGAATATAGAAAAACTATTATAAACAATCAAAAAGTTTATTAAAGAGAAAAAAATCGTTGTTTTCCAGGACATCATTATGGAAATAAAAAAATTTCTCAAATATTATGTTCGTTTATGACCAATCTATAAAAAATTACGTCAAAAAATGCGTACTATGAAATTATTCTTTCAAGCGCAACTTCAAAGTCCCATAACTTTTTCATCTCTAGAGATATTTCAATGATTCTTTCACATTTTTGTTTCATTTTACTTAAATTTTTAGAAATAATCCATAATAAAAAGAAGAAAACCAGTCCATTAAAATTATAAATAAAAGAGATAGAGGTCCGGGAGTTTGAATTACATTCCTGCATTGCATGGAAATTTTCATCGAAACATTTGGGGTGTTCCCACATCAGGATAGGGGATGTCACCGAATCATTTGTTGCAGACATTATTTGTTGTCTGCATAGACCTACCCTACACTGATGAGGGGCAACACCCCGAAATCGATCTATGAGTGATGCAAATGTTTCAATGAACATTTCCATGCAACAAGCAATTGCAGAGAAAGTCTTGCAGAAACTCTGCACGGAAATTCGCCAGATTTAATTCAACGTTCGTCGTGGTATTAGCCAGGAAAGTAGTTGTTTTCTGATGGATTTTTAACCCAAATATTCCTATTTTATAGAATAATGGTAATGAACTGTCCTGTCTGGATATTTTGCCTCTTCATTGTTATGTTCATTGAGAACAAATACAGATTCCCTTATTTGTCAAAAATATTTAATTCAGGATTTGTTGTTTGTTTGTTGTTTTTTCCAAATTTATTAGCAATAAAATTATTTGTTGCTTGCTTTAATCTAAGTTATTCAGGGAACAATCTACTCGTATACCACACGACCTATGAAATTAAATGGTTTGAACTCTCAAGATCTTTTTTGCATGATTTGGCTTTTTGGCAAATGATTTCATGCACAAGCATTTTAAAATTTCAGTAAGTTATCGTACAAATAACTATTTTCTAATCAAAATCATGCCTAAAATATTTTGAGAGTTCAATCAGTTGAATTAATCGGTCGTGTGCTATAACATATGAAAAAAATTGAATATAAAAAATGAGCGCTAATTTTCAAACTATAAAAAATAAAGTATGTTTCATTACTAACATTAAAAAAAACTTCATAATCGGAGTTGTTTTGATCGGTTCTAAAATAAAAGAGGTAAATGTCGTTTAAATGTTCTATAAGTGCAATGATCCATGATATTTTCCCCACAAACCCCTGACTTATATTTGTGCTCTAAACCAGTGCTTATGTGAGATAAAAAAAATTATCACCATCAGACCTACCGGAAGAGGTGTAAAATATTGTTCGTATGACGGAAAAAATGAATTTGAGACGACAAAATGGAGAAGGGTGGAACGGGGTGAACTTTTAGGGGTTCGAGAGGTATTTCACGGATTTTCGCGAATTGCAACAAAAGTTGACCTATCAAAAAATGTGGAATGGCAAAGTTGTTGATAATGAAAATATTTACAACTTTTGTGTTGAACATTTTTCTACATAACCTCAAATTTCCCGGGAAAATCGGAAAACCCGATTTTGCAGTTTTTAATTTTTTCCTGCTCAAAAATTTTTTTCACGAAATTTCGTGAAACTATAACTTATTATGTTTCAAGCAAGCTGTAATTTTTTTGTAGCGAAATACACATTTTTCAACTGAAAAGTTTCACCGGTTGAATTCGTCTTTTTAATCTCGGCAGCCGCCGAGATTATGTAATAAAAGAGTAGCACTACTATGAAAAAAAAATCCAATAAACGCGAATAAATTAAAAAACAGATTTTCAAAAATCAATATTTTTAAATTTTTGTCCTAAACTCATGTTTATTTATTAAAATTATTGAAATTAACAGTTGGAACCTTTCGAGAATATAATTTTCATGTTGCTTTATGGGTACAAAGAATAGTCAAGGATATAAATAAGGATTTGATTATGATAGAAGGGCGAAAGGAGGTGAACCTTTGGGAGTAAAAATGGTTTCTCACGATTTGCAGCAAAAATTAACCTCACACAAAAAAAAGTTAAACGAAAAAGTTCTTGGCAATGGAAGGATCTACATATTTTGATCCTAACATTTTCCCACATAATCTCAAATTTTCCGGAAAAATCGGAAAAACCATTTTAACTTAGTTTTAATTTTTTATTGTGTAAAAATTGTATGTTTGTCGCAAAATTTAGTGGAATTATACCTTTTTATGCTCTAAACTAGTTGTTTCTCTTGAAATTTGAAAATATTTCTTGATCACATTCTACTCACGTTTATTAAGTAGAAAACTGTTCATTATTAGAAGGTATAATTGTATAGTATTTATATTAAAATTTAAGGAAAAAATAAACATTCAATATGGTAAAATGAGAAAAAAATTAAAACTAAATTAAAACGCTTTTTCCGATTTTCCTGGAAAATTTGAGGTTATGTGGAAAAATGTTAAATACAAAAATTTGCTCAGTTTATTGAATAAATATTCGAGAAAGTAGGTATATCAAAATTTAAGGAAAACATTTTTTGCCTTAAATTTTAGTATAATTACTATACAGTACGATGCAAATGTATGGAATAAATTCATTTTTTCTAAACATAAACATATTTCTAAACCCCACCCAAAATATATAGGTTTATCCGCATTCGTGTAAAAATGAGTTTAGTGAAATTTTTAAATGGGACACCCAGTGTATTTTTCCAAATTTGGTTAGAGATCGTCATAACAAATCCAGTGATACCAGGTCTGATGGGATTATGTCCAACGGCTGCTGAGATATGGGCAAAAAACTTCTCCATATGCTCAATGAGTGCGACAGAGACTTTTGACCTTCCGAATCGTGTGGAGTCTCTCAGTCATACTCATTGGACATACGAGGAAGTTTTTTGCCCATATCTCCGCATCCGTTCGACATAATCCAATCAAACCTGGTATCACAGGATTTGTAATGAAGACCCCTAATAAATATGGAAAAATACACTGGGTGTACCATTTAAAAATATCACTAAAGTCATTTTTACTCGATTGCGGATAACCCTATGTATTTAGGGTGGGATTCAAAAATTGGCCAATCGGAAAAGAAAATCGACGTATTCGAGGAATTTTCCAAAATATGTTTATATTCAGAAATAATGAATTTATTCCATACATTTGCATCGTACTGTATAATAACAGTTTTCTATTTAATAACAGTGATTTGAATGTAATGAAAGAACTTCTTTGACTTGAAAAAAACCGTCTAATTTAGAACACAAAAAGGTATATTTCCACCTAATTTTGCGACAAACTTACAATTTTTACACCTGAAAAAAATCAAAACTAAATTAAAACAGTTTTTCCGATTCTCCCAGAAAATGTTAGGTTATGTGGAGAAATGCTGAATACAGAATTTGTAGGTATTTTTATTGCCAACAAATTTTTTCGTAAACTTTTTTTATAGAAGGTTAATTTTTGCTGAAACTCGTGAGAAACTACTTTTCCTCCAAAAGTTCACCTTTCGTCCTTCAATCACACCTAATCAAATCCTTACTTATGTCCTTCTTTATTCTTTTTACCTATTAGGGTATGCAATTATTATTCTAGAGGTGTTTCAACTGTTAATTTCAATAATTTTTAATTAATAAATATGAATTTAGAACAAAAATTTAAAAAATTAATTTTTGGAAATCTGTTTTTTTCATTTTTTTGAGTTTTATGGAAAAAATTTCTACAGCAGTGCTACTCTTTTGTTACATTATCTAAAAGTAGACGTTTCATCTAAAAAAATTGGCTGCTGGCGAGCTGAAGAAACGAATTTTACTGGTGAAACTTTTCAGTTGTAATGAAGTCGTTTTACGGAATTTGTCGAAAAAAAAAAGGAAAATCTGTTTTTTGATACAAAAAAATCACAGCTTACTTGAAACATGATAAGTTATATTTCCACCAAGTTTCGTGTACGAAAAAAAAATAAAAACTGAAAAGTCGGTTTTTCCGGTTTTCCCGGAAAATTTGAGGTGATATGGAAAAATATTTCATACAAAAGTTGTAGATCTTTTTATTATCAACAGCTTCAAGTTTTTTTGAAAGGAGGTCAACTTTCGTTGCCAATCGCAAAAAACTGTGAATAGCTACTTTCAACCCCTAAAGTTCACCCCGTTCCACCCTTCTCCATTTTGTCGACTTCAAATTATTTTTCCAGTCATTCGAACAATGTTCTGCTTTGACCGTCTCACAATAAATTATTTCTTGCGGCGCCACTGGCAATATCGCATGTGGCGTTTGGGCACATAAGAGTCCAAATATTTCCTCGCGATCGAAGAGAATCTTTCAGACACCTCTCTCTCCCTCGTTGCCAAGTCGCGCTGATCAGTCTGAGCTAGTTTTCAGGGGTTTCAGTTTCAGTAAACGCTTGGGAACCGAGGCGCCATCTACTCATATAAAACTCTGGTCCCGTCTTACTCCTTGCTCCACTTCTGGTCATTTCTTACTAGAAGGCAAGTTAGCAGTACAATCGCACAATGGTAAGTAGTTTTTAACCACGAACGTGTATTTTTTCCGCTTGGATATTCGAAAATGGATCCGAAACCTGGCCTGGGCGAACCGGCTTACGTTAAGGCTTTTAAGTTCTGGAAAAAGAAGATTTACAAATCTAAGATAGTATTGAACTTTTTTTGAATTAGCTACTCAGAGTTTTTAACTGATTCCCTTTCAGATTTTTCAGAATTTTCATTCGCCATAGGTATTTGGATTTGGATTTAAATTTGGATTATATATGTTGTGAAGTGTCCGATTTGGTTTTTACCTGTGCTTTTTGGTAGTGTACAGTGCTGGACGAATTTGAAGGAATTGTGAAATTTCAGGTCATAGTGATGAAAAGTGTGCTTAATACAAAAAACGTGGAAAGTGATAGCTGTCTTTCAAGTAAAATGGTACTATCACCACCATTTTCAAAATGATTCATTATCTAACATGATCCCCTCAAATTTATTATTTTTTGTCAAACCAAACGTATTTCCTGTTGCATTTTCAAGAGTTCTTTTCCCATTAAATATGTCATTTTCAATTTGAGTCTCAAAAATCTAAAATACTTTCTGCTTTGATCAAACCAAACGTATTTCTTATTGCCATTTTCAAGAGTTTTAAATTTATTAATTATGTCATTTACAATAATTAGAATCCTAAAAATCTTAATATACTGTCTGCTTGTATTGTACCTGAAATTACACAATATTTTACAATTTGCCAGCAAAGTTTTTTGGTAGCATTGGGCCATTTAATTGTATCTAATTCAGTGTCGTCTCTACTTGCATAACAATATTCGTTGTCAATGTTTCTCTATGTTTCTATGTGTACTATCTGTCTTTTCTTCTTTCGTGTTTGCAACTATTACTACTTTAAGTACTCATTTAAACACTGAAAAATGGATGAAAATAATCTACTTTGACATTATCTTTCTACCAGTAACAATTTAACGTGATTTTCATAGCTAATTTATTCACAGACGGTAACCGTATCTCAGCTATTTTTGTAGTACAAAAATCGATTGTGCTTTGAAAGTTCGTATACAGGGTTGTTCATGTTATTCGACTCGAAGCATTTTATTTTTCAAAGTTTTTCCTTCAGGGTGGATAGGGACCTATTAGCGCTACATTTAAAAAATATTTTCATGTTGTACAGGGAGTGGCAAAAATACGAAACATCCCAAAGCTTTTATTTTTCTAATGGAATATTATTTCATTTTCGCTTTTACGATCAAAATGAAGGCAAGTTTCGTCGAGGTTCAATTTACCTAAACCTTATGGTTTTTGAAATATCTCTTATTTTATGAAAATGTAGCATCAGCTTTAATGCTTAAATTTTCATTTAGTGTTTTCTTGTTTTCAACCACATTAATTGTAGAGGCTACTAACTTTCATTTAGCACTTGTGGAATATTTACTAACTCATACACTTGTGGAATATTTACTAACTCATACAAGGTGTGTGAAAAATAAGGCAAAATAATCACAATCTTTGAACGGTAATAAGTTGTTTAATTTGATCGGAACGCCCTGTATTTTATGTCTGGAGCAGGTGACAAATTTAATTGTCTATTGAGTACTAGTATACATTCCTATACCTAACTTTCAACGTTTTCAAGTATAATGCACATTTCCATTTTGCAAACTGATTTTGAGAAATTCATTATTCATCAAGTCGCCTATGGCGTTTTGGTGAATCAGAGTTGATTGAAATAAACACCGAGATCTGATAATAAATGCGTCTATTTTTTCAATATTTCAAAGGTTATGTATCAGTTTAAATTATGAAGGAAAAATGGTGGATATAAAACAAGCAATATTCCATATCAAGTGTTCAAAATGGCGACCATCAGACTCTAAACACAAACGTATCCTCTTTCTAAAACATTCAGCAACATTTGCTTATATATGAGGGCTCACATTCAGAAATACTTCTCTGGTAAGCTGTTTTATATGGTCTGGTGTTGTTGGAGGTGTATTGTAAACGATTCATTTAATGCATGTAAGAAAAAATCAGGTGACATCAGGTCGGGTGACCTTGGGGGCCAATTATGGAATCCATTCCTTCCAATCCATCGATTTCGGAAATGAACATTCAAATATTCACGGACCTGACGATGGAAATGTGCGGGAGCTCCATCCATTTGAAGCCATATCGTTCTTCTTAAGTCTTAGGGATGTCTTGTAATAGGACCGTAAAATGCTATATTAAAAATTCTAAAAACAACATTCCATTTAAATATTCTTCGAAAAAATAAGGACCAATTTAAAATTGACCCATACATTCACAGACCATCTGTGTTGATTATGGTTGATTCTAAATGATGTGGATTGGATTCAAAATAATACTGGAATTATTAACAGTCCTATTGTTATAAAAGGTGCTCTAATCACTAATCAGAACTGAATTAAAAAAGTTTTCATCATCTGCAACTTTATCTAAAACCCACTTACAAAATTCAACTCGTTTCCCATAATCGTTTTCGGAAAGCTCTTGGTGAAGCTGAATTTTATAAGGATGGCAGCTATATTTTTTATGAATTCTTGCTTGACTTATGCCTATAGGTTTTGACTTGTCTGACGATTTTCGATTACGAAGCCAATCACCGCAAATACATTTTCTTCATTTTCTGTCACAGGTTTCTTTTGAATGTGTTTTTCATACTAAACACTTCCAGTTCGTCTACATAGTGTCAACAATCTTTAGGATGCTGCTTTATTTGAATGACTTCTGTTGCGAAATCTTTCAGCGTAAATTCGTGATGCCAGAAAACAGTTTTGAAGACATTCTCCGAGCATAAAAATCATGTTGATAACTAGTTGATAAACTAGAATTTTTTATAACAAAATGATGAAAACAAGATCACAAACTATTGCTATAGCTGACAACCATAAGTAAATAATAATACAACGTGTCAGAACGCCATAGCCCACTTGATAAATAATAAATTTATCAAAATCAGTTTGCAAAATGAAAATGTGCATTTTACTTGAAAACGTGAAGTGTACTATAGGAATGTATTTTAGTATTCGATAGACAACTAAATTTGACATTTGCTGTTGACATGAAATACCAGGCGTTCCGCTTAAATTAAACAAATTATTGCCGTTCAAAGATTGTGATTATTTTCAACACACCTTGTATAAGTTAGTGCTATATGAAAGTTGTTCAGCCTCTAGCATCAATTTGGTTGAAAACAAGAAAACGCCAGTCGAGAATATAAGCATTAAAGCTGATGCTACATTTTCACAAAATAAGAGATATTTCAAAAGATATAAGGTTCAGGTAAATTAAACCTTAATGAAACTTGCCATTATTTTTATCGAAAAATCCGAAAATGGAATAATGTACTGGGAACTCCATTTTAAAAATAACAACCTTGATACGTTCCATGAAAATATTCATCAAATGTAGCGCTAATAGGTCCCTATCCATCCTAAAGAAAAACTTTTGAAAAATCAAATGCTTCCTGTTGAATAACGTGTATAACCCTGTATTCAGTAAGAGTTTAGTATCAGTGTTTCAAACACGTGTTAGAATTGTACATAGATTTGTATATTCTGATGAGTGAAAGACCATGTATTGTAAGACATGATTTCAACAATTTTTCACCTGGCGTTTATCAAAGAAAATGAATTTGATAAATCAACTCATTCAGTTTATTTCCAATATTGTTCTAGCGTTAAAACACTTTTTGACAAAGATCGAATATTCGACAATATCATAAATTTTTTTTTAATTATCCTTCCTTCGGCCAAATCCATTTTTCAGTGCCAGACATGACCATTCAAAGCTTATGTCTAAATATTCCTCTATATTTCAGGCTGATCTAAGTGCCAGAGACGTTGAAAGTAAGTAGATATTTATTTATTCTAATAAACGCGCGGTAGTTGAATATTTTTGTGCCACGCAATACTTCTGGCTAAATTTAAATCGGGATCTTATAAGGCGAGACTCGCCAGGGGCTTCGGGAAGGCAGGTCTAATTCAGTAACAGAAATAAAAGTTGGCTATAATTAGAATGGACAGAGTTTTCGTTACGTTTCCATTATTATTTTGTAATAGTGACCTACTTCGTTCTAATAGTGACATTGGATGAAATATTCGGCTACTGTCATGTTAATATGACTTAATTACTTGTTTGTCCGGTGTTAGATGTACTGGATTTAAGCCAACGACACAGGAAATAATAAGTACGAATTTGAAAAATAATTTCAAACTAGTTCAGTTTTTTTTTTTCAATTGATGTAGCCGATGATGAAACTATAACTGAAAGTATTTTCTCTGAAGAGGATTAGAAAATAACGACAATTGAAGTTACATGTCTGCTGTGTTTTCTTAAATACTGGAGTTTGAGTATAAAGAAACTATATAAGTAAAACTAATAGTCGTTTCCACAAAATATATGGTTAATAAGACCGACAAACTCCGAATACAAATTCCTCACCTCATCTCGAGGTGAAGTTTCCATCAAGGTATGTCCTAAAATACATCCCCTCTGAGAAAGTAAGAATAAAAAAGAGATTCATTCATTTTTCTCCAAAACAAGGAAATAATTTGAAACTTGGAACACTAATCAAGGTGAAGTTATAAATTTGAATTTTCGTGAACTAGTAGCGTAGTTACGATAGTATTTTCCTCCATATTTTCTCTAGACAAGTGAAAGAACAAATGAGTGTTCAAAATTAGTTAGTCTTATCGATACTCATTCTAAAAGTCATAACATTTCATATGCCTAGAAGTGGAGGTTTCTGAGATATTTGCGAAAAACTGAAGATGTGTCCTGAGTACAGACATAATTTCGTGTGTGCATAATGCAATTTTCTTACAACATATAGAAAGATAGATAGAGACATGCTTTTTGTCCAAGAATAAATTCTCATTGACAGAGTGAAATCACTAAAATATAAATAAATCTTTGTACAATACATAAAAAGATACCAATAGTCACGATAATACAGATACAAATATGTTATCAAAACCCTAGCATATCAGAGATGTGATTGAATAACAATACAAATGAAATTAAAATTGGAATAAGAAAAAGTGGTTACATATATTATATGCTCTGTCATATACATGTGAAAAATTTAATTATCATAACATAACTCATGTATCTATATCGCGATTTCGATGCTTGCGACATGTTAGCATGGTATTCATCTAGGCTATAATAGGCTTTATCAAGAAGTAGATTTTTTACCGTTCTTCTATTTTTTTTGATTTAAAATATTTTTTGTTGTCCGTGGCAGGTGATTGAATATTTTTTCCTCATACATATTAGAATATTTTGTTAAGGTCATTTTAGGTATTGGGAGGCGAATATAACAGTTTTGTCTGGTATCATGAGGTCTATTTTCAGGTGAATCCATAATATATCTTTTGTGAATCAGGCACACTACTTCAAGAATGAAAATGCACACAACAGTCAGTAGTCGATGTTGTACAAACAGGTGTCTGCAACTATCTCCGTAGTTTGCCCTACGTAAATATGTCACAGATCTCTTCTGCAGTAAAAAACCTGTTCAAGAAGATGTTTATAAGTTATTCAATCAATAATTAGTGTCGTAGATACGCCGGTATGTGACTATAAACTCTCCTGAAAATGTTTCTTTCGATTCGTGGTAACTAATTGCAAAGTCGAACCTTTCCGACTAGTTTGTGGTGGGCGGTTCAGTACACCACTGATCAACGCATAAAACATACACGAAATTTCTCATTGTTTTTCAGAAATGGCTAAAAAATTATCCACAAACCGTCTCATACAGATTTCAGAATTCACAATAAGTCATCACACGCTTATCAATATAAAGTAACAGCTTACAAAGGTATGAAACACAGATCAGTTAGCATTCCTCTTAGTACATCAAATTTTAATAACTAGAAATCATCAAACAAAGTACAGTCAATGATGGTTATAAATCGTCTTCGATACAAAATTTTCTGTCTAAGAAGCAATATAAGAAAGCAATTCAAGAAGTTTATCCTCCTCTAAAAGAGTACCAAAGGTTAAAAACAATTACTAATATCGGTGAACCACGCAATTAAATAGGTAATTTCTTGAAGAAGCAAGGTTCTAATATTGCTTTTGAGACAGACAATACTTTGGGCAAACTTTTGCATGAATTCCGACATTTTTTCGATCACTTGTTTTCGTGAATTTGAAATTTGACCTTCCGGTTCAAGTATCTGAATTGGCCAACAATAACTCCTACTCATTTTAGGTAAAAATAGATTTGTTTAGTCATTACAGCGTTTCATAGCCGGATGCATAAAACTCTCTCACTATAGTTTTTGGCCCTTGCTTCCTGATGTTGCATTTGGCCAGCTCATTAGTGGGGATACAACTTTGCCTGACTTACAAACAATTTTCCTAAATCTAAACAAAGATGGAATCTAACGTCATAGTTTTTTTATTAGCCTCGCATTTGATGAAAGTTCCTACAGATCTTTTCAAAGTTTGAAGCATGATCTATGAGCAGAACAACAGTTACATTGGTGATTTGATTTAAAAAAAGATTGGAATAGAAAATACCTTTCTATTAAGAATAACTACTATAACTATTATGAGAAATGATGTTAAAATACAAAAGCGACATTCACAGAAGGGTACCTACTTACCAAATACTTCTGATTTCATTCAAACTGATCTACATTCAGACAATAAATAGGAGATTAGAAACATGGTGATTCCATAAACTCAATATTAATCAACGATACGTTTTAGTCAGGATACTCTTCGAGAAAGTACAAAGTGATTCCTAACAAGCAGTATCATATCATCAGAGGTTTTTAGCATTAACTCAACATCGTTGTATAAACGGTGCCATTTGATAAAAGGTTCAATTTTCGATTTTAACATATTTAAGCACAATTTGAAAGTGATGTGGACTAAATCCACCCTTATTCAAAAGAAAACAGAATATAAAAAAAAATCCCCAGATCACATGAAAATTATGTCACCGTATATTGAAAATTGTCCGGAAGTTGATATTACCAAGAACCTCTAGAGTAGAACTTTTGCATATATTTTATGGAACCCCCCTTATTTTATTATTGATAATAATAATACTAAACAGCGTTCTTATAGTGAAATTGTGCACCTGTTCAATGAATTCGATCTATATTACAAATCACAAGATCAACTGTGCACGCACTAATCACATACACATTTAATTTAAATCTGTAAGGTCATTCACTACACAGTTAGCTCTCGAAAATGACATATGCCAGAGGTCTGTTATGAATATACTAAAGCGTTATAAATTTCACGTCTTTCAGAAGTTTATCGACGACGACCCAGATCGCAGAATGGAATTCGGTTAAGACATGCATATAAAATGTGTTGCATATCCATATTTTGTCAGAAAAAGTGTGTTCTCATACGAAGCAACATTTCGATTGACTGGTAAAGTCATTAGACATAACTGTCGAATTTGGTCTTCAGAAAATTCCCGTGGATGTTAAAACTGCATACTCGGTATCCGGTGCAAATAAACGTGTACTTCATGGTTCTCTTACTGGACCTCGGTATTTCGATATATTATATTTACAACAATTTACCTGCTATTGCAAGGCTTCATCCTCTCAAAACAATCCACTCATTCCTGCTGCGAACTTATAAAAGCAGCAAGACGATGCGATTGCACATTATTACAGAATTGTGAGACTGTATTTGGATTAAGTCTCTTTTGATTGATGGATTGGGTGAAGGAGTGCTGTTGAATGGCCCTTCGTAGTCCAGACCTAAGGCCACTAGATTTTTTCTGTTTTGGGATTTTCCCAAAGCTAAGACAAACAGAAATAGACCTGCAAATTCAAAAACGTTGGAGGAACGCATAACAAACTTATTAATACAGATGTAGGTCGATCTTTTACAATATTCTCTGCTAAAATATGAAGACCGCCTTTTAAGACTGTCAATTTGCAGAGGGTTGGAATTTTTAACATTTATAAAATAGTCTGCAATGAAAGATAAACTTATTTTGACATAATATTCAATTTTTTACAAAAATTGAATTGCATGGTATGGAACCTGTTGATTTCCCTCATAGACTCCAGGTTCGTTTGGTAAGGTGAGGTCCCAAAGTAACGCATAAATTCATTTTCCACGTAATTATGAATGCAAATGAAAAGTCCTGAAACAAGTCAATTATTATTCATGAAACTACACTTTCTCAATAAAATTTAGCACGTGATACCGCATTTAAAAGGGTTTTTAATTCTCTGTTCATTTCAATTTTTCGTAATAATTTCCTACCACATAGTGGATGGATCCATACATTTATAATTTATATAACCTCAGTTTCTTTTGAATTTCAATTTCTCGAAGTGATTCTTTCGTTATGTATTTCAATCTTCGAGTATACCAATTCTTCCAAACCAAAATTTTCAGCTTTCAGCAATTTTTTTATTAAAGTAAAAAATTGTTCTAGGGGCAAACTTTGTCTTCTCCATCTACGACTTTGAAGGCAATGGCACAGTGGACGCTGTTAACTTGGGAGACATGCTTCGTGCCCTCAACCTCAACCCAACATTGGTCACAATTGAAAAATTGGGTGGAACCAAGAAGAAGAGTGAGTATAATATAATTTTCAATATGTCGAAGCTATCAAGAAATAAATCACCTCAAAGGACAGCGTTCTATTTCAAACTTCTGATAACAAGAAAATGCTTAAGAGTCGCCAAAATATCTGGGAACCAAGTTTAAAAAAAGAACTGAGAAAAATGCTACATCAACACGTTTTTTATGACCTCGGTGAATTCTTCTCAATTAACTTTCTGAAACAATATTCTCAATTCTTATAACTTTCTGGTTGTTATCTTTCTCACTGAATAACACTTCACCAGGCCATGGTGACAAACACGCTATTTTAGTTGCCTTCCACACTTGAGGGAGCAATACTTAGTGCCTATATCTGAGGTAACTGGACCTGTTGATACCTATTGTGCAATATCAGATATTTAGTAGTAATTGTTGGTTTGTCCCATTGTACCCTTTGTGTTGATTATTTCTGGACAATTAAAATCGAGAAACACGCTTGAAATTTAAAAAATTAAATATTTCAAGTTCCTACTAGAGACATGTTATGTATTTCACGATGGTTCTATATTTTCTTAGACGAAAAGAAACTGAAAGTAGATGAATTCCTTCCCATCTTCAGCCAAGTGAAAAAAGAAAAAGAACAAGGAAACTTTGACGACTTCTTGGAATGTTTGAAACTCTACGACAAGGAAGAAAATGGTACAATGATGGCTGCTGAGCTCGCACACACACTCCTTTCTCTGGGTGAGTTCACCAACTCTTTCACATATGCAAATAAAATTATTGTAGATGCTCGCGGTTGTCCAAATAGATTTAATAAGTTATTAATAATTGCTTCAATACTTTGATATGCTTTGGATATAGAAAAAGTTTAATGACATTTCTTAATATGACAGATGAAAACTTGACTCACTAAGGGCCAGTTTTTTCTGTTCGAATTAACCTCCAGATAACTAACTGATACTTTAGAATATGATCCTTCAAACGTCATTCAAAGAATGTCGTCCACCATCTAAACTATTAGTTAGTTATCTGGAGGTTAACTCGAACATGAAAAACGGGCCCTTAAGGGGATAACTAAGATGTCTAAAAATCCTGGTGTAGCGACTTAAACCTGAAAGCCAGTGTATTAAACATAAGACATTCGCCAACTTGATAACGAGAAAGCAGAAAAATTGGTGGAAAGTTTATCAAATATTCCGCTGACTAAGATGTATTTACAGTCGGTTTTCTTTTTAGAGTAAATTTCCATGAATAGAAGTTAAATTTTAATTTGAAACACTAAGGGAAATAATAAAAATGCATAAAAGTTCACAAGGTTCATCTCTGGAATATATAAACCTGGTTATTTTTCGTTTGAAAAATTATAGAGAATGTCATATCCCTTATACGCATCACCGTGTATACAGGGTGTATCTAAATAACACCGAAAAAATTAAAGGAGTGATTCTGTGATGAAAATTGATGTGAGTGTTTGGTATAAAATTTTTTGAAAAAACCCTCCCCGGAAAAGTTACACCCCTTCGAAAATTAAAAAAAAAAATGGTTTTTCTTTTTTATTTTCCCTGTATATCAAGCTAAAGACACGAAACTTGGTAAACATTATCTGCCAATAAGAGTACACTTTTTGAAATTTTTTCTACCCTGACGTATGCTTAGAAGGGGCTGATTATTTCAACCCCTAAGATATTTTTTCTTACAACTTTTTTTAAGATGAAATTTTATTCTTTAAAAAAGTATGACTGAAAAGCCCAATTCATTGACTAACTTTTTTAACTCTACTAGTTTTTTTCGAAAAATTAAGCATTTATGAGAAAAAAATAAATAAGCTCATGTAAAATAGCATTTTATTAAACAACAGCCAACCAAATTATGATTATGAGACTTCTACAACTAAAAACAAAAGTGAACAAACAATGAACAAAAACCTGTCGAATATCCTCAATACAATTATAATAAATGTTGAAAATGACCGCCTTCAGCTTCAATACAAGCATCTACCCTTTTCCTCATAGAATTGCGTATACGATGAAATATTCCTGGAGAATTTCTTATAGTTTCACACCCTGCTACAATGCGGTTTCGCAGATCATCGATATTTTCAACTGGGTTTGTGTATATCAAAGATTTCAGATATCCCCATATGCAAAAATCCAAAGGATTAAGGTCAGGGGAGCGGGCTGGCCAGTTTACTCCTCGACCTATCCATTGATTGGCATACACATCATCCAGGTGAGTTCTTGCACGTATACTAAAATGAGCTGGTGCACCATCGTGCATAAACCATGAATGTTGCCTAATTTGAATGGGAACCTCTTCAAGAAGAACAGGTAACTCTTCAAGGAGATGACAATATGCTTCACCATTTAATCGTAGCGGAAGAAAATGGGGACCAATTAAATGATTATCAATAATTCCGAGCCACACGTTTAATGAAAATTGATACTGATGATTTCCTTCAAAAAAGCCATGAGGATTTTCGTCAGCCCAAAGGTGATTGTTGTGAAAATTTCTAATACAGTCTCTTGAGAAACTCGCCTCGTCAGTAAATAAAATATTACCTAAGAACTGTGGTGCTTGGCCAATCATATTAATAAGCCACTGACAAAAAATCACACGGGGTAAAAAATCTCGAATCATTAACGCCTGCACCCGTTGAAGATGATAGGGATACAACATTTGTTCTTTTAAAATTCTAAAAACAACGGAATGGCTTACATGTAGGACACGAGCTATTCTCCTGGTACTAGTTTCTGGGAATTCTTCAATTGAATTAAGTACGGCTTCTTCTACAGCTGCAGTTCTAACTTCTCTAGCACAACCAGAATCATAACTTCTTTTTTCAAAATTACCACGTTCCCGCAAGCGTCGGTGAATAGTTGTGAACGTAGTATGATGGGGTAGTCTACGCTGTGGGTACTGTTCAGCATAAAGTCTTTGCGCTTCCAATGAATTACCGTTAGCACGACCGTATGTAAAATGCATATCTGCCATTTCCAAATTCGAATATGCATTCATATTTTCAATCAACTAATATTTCCTACAATACACAATCATAAAACTTGTGAAACAATAAGATGGTAGACAGAAAATGACACTACACAATCCTAGGGTCAGTATTAATGTTTTTATGCAAAGCACAGGCCACTAGACTTGACGCAAAATACACTCGCGTTAGCTCATCTTTTTGAAAATGCATTGCATTAGATTTTTTTTCTCGTAAATGCTCAAGTTTTAGAAAAAACTTGTAGAGTTAAAAAAGTTAGTCAATGAATTGGGCTTTTCAGTCATACTTTTTTAAAGAAAAAATTTTCATCTAAAAAAAAGGTGTAAGAAAAATTATCTTAGGGGTTGAAATAATCAACCCCTTCTAAGCATACTTCAGGGTTGAAAAAATTTCAAAAAGTGTACTCTTATTGACAGATAATGTTTACCAAGTTTCGTGTCTTTAGCTTGATATACAGGGAAAATAAAAAAGAAAAACCATTTTTTTTTTAATTTTCGAAGGGATGTAACTTTTCCGGGGAGGTTTTTTTCAAAAAATTTTATACCAACCACTCACATTAATTTTCATCACAGAATCACCCCTTTAATTTTTTCGGTGTCATTTAGATACACCCTGTATATTGACCTATTGTCAAAATGTGACAGTTCAAAATCAAATAAAATTGATCTCTCTTAAAATTTTTTCCACCGCTCCACTATATGCCACGTTATAAAATGTATGAGCACACTGCATTATATTTAAACGTTGCTGTCTGGGTATGAAAATAATAAAATACAAATATTTACAGTACCAATTTATCTATCTACCAATAACAATAAATATTTTTTCAGATACTCCACAAGTATTATCTTATTTGCTAGATAAAGAGGAGGATTTTTTATTCATTCTAACTTCGAAAGATTCGATTGCAGCCACTTATTTCAACTAATTCATTCAACGAAATCCAAATTGTTAACACTCCTTCTGCTATTGTATAGAGAATTGCATGTCCAATTTGTGACGGATGGCAATTAATCATTTAACTCAGTCGTTGATATCAAATATAGGTACTTACACATACCTACATTGAAAATCAAGCATTCAGAAACATATTACACCATAGCAAAACCTAACTGAACATATACAAGTACCAGTTAGGAAATTAGGTATTGAAGCACAAATTTCCATTGGAATTGTTTGTTTTTATGAAAAGAGTTCATTCTCACTTGAGATCGTACACGGAGAAAAATATATGGTGATATTTACAATAATTTCTGGTACTATATGAGAGCAATAATATACAGTACGATGCAAAAGTATGGAATAAATTCATTATTTCTGAATATAAACATATTTTGGAAAACTACTCGAACACGTCGACTTTCTTTTGCGATTGGCCAATTTTTGAACCCCACCGTAAATATACAGGGTGCGTCAACAAGATTCCCGTTGTCGATTGCTCCGATGTGAATCACTATTTCGATTTCTTATATTTTTTTTACCAAACGGTCCATTTAAGACTATCATCCAAAATTATTCTTATTCATACAGGGTGCATCATTGAAGCGTGGCTGACCAAAGTTGGTCTTTTCAAATGAAACACCCAGTATATTTTCATATATTCCGATCCGCTGTTTCATTAGCTGCTCAACGAATTTTTCAATTTCGGATTCCGTTGCGACGTTGCCGAGTTATCTAAAAAATATCTATTTTGCAGACTTCTATTTGAAAAATCTCCTATTTCACGTTTCGAAATATTCAGTTGATACCTCGGGAATCGATAGTCGAAATGGTGAAGTTAATTGTGAATATGGTGAATATTGTATAAATTATACAGGATGTTCGGTACAACAATACAAACTTGGTCATTTTCAAACATCAATAATTTGATTTTTTCAAATGGAACAACCTGTATATTATCATTCATATCAACTCCTTTATAATGACTCTTCAATTTTTATTCTTGATGTCATGTGCCTAAAACAACCCGTTTCCGAGATATTCGACATCCTAAAGATGGGGGTATTTCCACAGAAAATATTGACAATATTCGTATTTTGTATCATATTTGGAATTAAACTTCATAAATTATATTAACTCAATAATAAAACAAATTATCATATCAGAAGAAAGAAAACAACAATAATTAATGCAGCAAATGTTCAATGTGCTTGCCATTTTCACTAATACACAGTCCCAATCTATTCTGGAAACTATTCTCCACACGTTCCAGCATGTCTTCTGAAATTTCCCTGAAAACTGTCCGAATTCTGGCTTTCATATTTCCAGAAGTTGTAGGCGGAGTTTGATAAACAACCCATTTAATATATCTCATAGAAAGAAATCCATTTCCATTTTTGTGAGGTCCGATAACCTGGGAGGCCACTGAACTGGCCCTCCTCTACCTATCCATGTTCCTCGAAATGTATTCTTGATGTATTCCCGTACATCAGTCTGGTAATGTGCAGGCGCATCATCTTGTTGGATCCACATTCTCTGCCTTGTTGCCATTGGCAGATCATCTAATAGATTGTATAACTGTCGCAAAAACCTTAGATATTCTCTTCCATTAAGATCACCATTGAAAAAAAAAATGGCCCTATCACTCGCCGTCCAATGATACCTCCTCAAACATTCAGTAACCAACGTTGTTGGTGATTGACATATCTAACGAAATGGGGATTTTCAGTTGCATAACAGTGCATATTATGCCGATTCACATGGCCATTGTTGTGAAACATGGCTTCGTACGAAAATAGAACATACTCAAAAAAATCATGTGCTTCTCTGATTTTATTTACACCCCATTGGCAAAACCGCATTCGCTTTGGAAAATATCTTTCAGTTAGCTCCTTCATCAACTGCATATGGTATGGATAAAAATTGCATTTTCACACCATTCGAGAAACACCACTTTGTGATATTCTCAAATCCCTACTCAGAATACGTGTACTCACATGGGAATTCTCGGTAATATGTAATGCAATATCAAGAGTATTTTCATCATTCGTTACAGGACAGGCACGTTCAAATGTTTTGTGAAATACTGTTCCGGTTTCCTCAAATCTTGTTTTGAGGGCTTGAAATGCTCGCATGTCTGGGTGTCTTTTCTCAAGAAACTTTTGTTGGTATAATCTAGATGCCAGTAAGCAGTTACCGGCACTTTCCCCCAAAGCATAAACCATTTAAACCATATCCTCTAAACAATAATTCATAATGCCACATTTTTGTCAACACAACTGGATTGTAGTTTGACAGTTACCTCTATTTACAAATGCCGATAGTCATTTTTTTCAGCGGTAGTCATGGATAACTAAATTAGAAAAAATAGTAACTTTTCAAAATTTCTTTTGCTCTAGTTATTCATAATTTTTCAAGAACGCTCTTGAAGAAGGATAAAATAATTAAAACGGCATTCAGTGTCAGTATTTTCTGTAAAGAAACGTGTAGGTGAAAAATATGCAAGATTGTTGAATTGCCATTGAACAATTCCCATAAAAACCACAATATCTCGGAAACGGGTTGTTTTTGGCTCATGACATTAAGAATAAAAATTGAAGAGTCATTAAAAAGGAGTTGATATGAATAATAATATACAGGGTGTTCCATTTGAAAAATCAAAATATTAATGTTTGAAACTACATTACATTACAGCGAAGTGGTCAAGGTGTTAGAGCGTTTGGCTTCCACCCAGACGGTCCGGGTTCGATCCCCGGTCGTGTGTCACTGAGCTGAAGTGGTTCGGATTCCACTTTTATTCAAACTGTAGGTCCCAGATCTCCCTTGCTCGCACAAGCTCTGCTTTTGAGGGGTTTTCTCCGAAAACCTCGGAGTTTCGTAAAAACAAATTTTACAAAAAAAATTTACAAACTGGCCAAGTTTGTATTGTTGTATCGAACATCCTGTATAATTTATACAATATTCACCATATTCATAATTAACTTCAACATTTCGACTATCGATTCCCGAAATATCTCCACTAAATATTTCGAAACGTGAAATAAGAGATTATTCAAAAAGAAGTTTTCAAAATAGATATTTTTTAGATAACTCGGCAACGTCGCAACGGAATCCGAAATTGAAAAATTCGTTGTGCAGCTAATGAAACAGCGGATCGGAATATATGAAAATATACTGGGTGTTTCATTTGAAAAAGACCAACTTTGGTCAGCCACGCTTCAATGATGCACCCTGTATGAATAAGAATAATTTTGGAAGATAGTCTTAAATGGTCCGTTTGGTAAAAAAAATTTAAGAAATCGAAATAGTGATTCACAACGGAGCAATCGACCACGGGAATCTTGTTGACTCACCCTGTATATGGTTATCCGCATTCGAGTAAAAATTACTTTAGTAATATTTTTTAATGGGACATCCAGTGTATTTTTCCTTATTAGGTTAGGGATCATCATTACAAATCCAGTGATACTAGGTTTGATGGGATTATTTGAACGGCTGCGAAGATATGGGCAAAAAACTGTCCAATGAGTATGACTGAGACTCCACACGATTCGGAAGGTCAAAAGTCTCTGTCGCACTCATTGGGCATATGGAGAGGTTTTTTTTATATCTCCGCAGCCGTTGGACCTAATCCCATCAGACCTGGTATCACTGGATCTGTAATGACGATCCTTAACCAAATATGGAAGAATACACTGGGTGTTCCATTTGAAAATATCACTAAATTCATTTTTACTCGAATGCGGATAACTCTTTATATATTGGGTGTGGTTCAAAAATTGGCCAATTGGAAAAGAAAATCGACGTGTTCGAGGAATTTTCCAAAATATGTTTATATTCAGAAATAATGAATTTATTCCATACCTTTGCATCGTACGGTATACCAAAGTCAACCATAAAATATTCTATTTTTCCATCATAATTTTACCTCTTACAATCCAAGTCTTCAGGGTTACCAAAAAATGTTGTAAATTCATGATAAATTCTTGGAAATGCCAGTATTTTCTCTAGACTTTTCTCAGTGTGTATTAAATGAAGCGAACTATCTATACAGTTCACTCGATCAGAAGTTCTGACTCCATGTTTTCTTAACTCAACGGGATAAAAATTAATAATGTGCAAAATTTCCATACTGTTAGATTTGATTAGATATTCCTATTGTATATAGAAAATCCATTGGTTACAGATCGTTTAATGTTTTTCAGGGTTTGCTTCAATAATGGTTTTTTCAAGGGATTTTTGATATTCTGAGTTTTACGGCAGTGATATTCATTTGAGCAACATTTGTTTGCTTATTACTTCTTCGATTTTCTTCAAGAATTATTCCTTAAAATGAGAATTCACTGGGACTATTTGAACAAAAATAAATATCTACATCGTTTTTATGTTTCAATGATACAAGTACTACAAATAAACCTCAATTGATACATCTTAAAGTTCTGGAGATGATCAATATTATCTTTTCATATCAACTTTCACTCTTGAAAACAAGAGCGTAAATCTATCACACATGTTTGTTTTATCTAGTGTTCTTTTATTTCCATTGGTGTTTCCACAGCATATTACCCACCTCACATCACTGTTTGATTCTTTACTTCGGGCCTCAAAAATAAAAATAAGTGAGTTAACATTTCCATTTCCATTTTACAGAAATACGTATTACGCATTATTGAGAATTTCAATACAAGAAATAGCTGTAGAGAACTTTTTAAAAAACTTAAAATCCTGACACTATATAGTGTATATATTTTGGAAGTGTACATATATTTTTATAATAATTGGAAAAACATTACAACCTGCTTGCCAAAACATGATCATAACACTCGTCACCGAAATATGTTACAGCCCAATTCTCACTGCACTGCACCATACCAAAAAAGTTTTTATTTTATCGGGTGTAAACTGTACAATAAATTGAATACGAAAATAAAATCTGCTCCAAATGTCCGAATATTCAAAACTAGGCTGAAAGAATTTTTAATTGAGAAGTGCTGCTACTCACTAGACGAATTTTTATGTTTGTGATAATTTGTGATATTTATGTAGGTGCGAGTAAGTGTACTTATTTATATATATATATATATATATATATATATATATATATATATATATATATATATATATATATATATGTATATATATATATATATATATATATATATATATATATATATATATATATATATATATATGTATACATGTATATATGTTTTTTATTTGTGATATTTTTGTATTCTCTATTTTCTTTGACGTATTAATTACTAGACGAAGTATTCATCTGAATTGTAATTCATTACTTTGTTTTTGTTTTTTCTGTAGTCCTAGGAAACAAATATTATATCTGTGATATTATAAATGATAGTTTTTGTACTTGTATTTTGTGCTGACGTATTTGTTCATTTATATTTCCTTTGTGAATATTTTAAATGAAGAACGAATAAAGTATCCATCTATCTATCTATCTATTAATCCATTAGAGAAACTTTAGATATATTGCAACTTAGAGGTTTTATTCACAAAATATTAATAATAAGTTGAATAGTTTGTCTCAACTTCAAACATATCATTCTCATTTTCTCATTTTTGCGCAACCTTCACCACGTTAAATTTTGAAATGTATACTCAGTTCCAGGAACAATGCATATATTGCTTTCGAAAATTAGGAAGCTAGCCTCAATGAATTATATTTTTACCTACATTAGGTATAAAATGATTTCAACACGGTAATGAAAAGTAATATAAAATAGCTCACCACCTTCAGTGTTCAAAAAATAAATTAGAAAATACTCGGAATGATTATATAGGTTAAGTCAAACTTCGTTTTGCATGTATTTTGTACGACTTACATGTTTCCATACTTACAAACCTCATTATTTTAAATTTGTTTTGAACAATTTATATATTTTTGGCTATACATGTACAAAGTGATTTTTAGGTTAGGTGAAATTTTGTCAAACAAAATCATTATTTGTATGACAATAAAGTATACTCTCTCTCTTTCTCTCTCTTTCTCTCTCTCTACTAGATAATTAGTTCGTTTTTTATTTCATATGTACATTTTCGGAATATATCTATATCCCTGTTTTTATATTAGGCATTCTCACGTCAATGTATAAATCTATTTTCATCTCCTTCGAATCAAAATAATTTTAAAGTTCCACAATTTGGATATAATTCACAATATTAGTAAAATTCGTACACATATGAAACTAAACTTTCAATATTCAAGTCTTACTGTAATAACATCAAAATATTTCATTCTAGGTGAAAGGTTATCAGATGCCGAAACAGATGAAGTATTAGCAGACTGTATGGGACAAGAAGATGATGAAGGTTTCATCCCTTACGAACGTAAGTTGTATATCTCTCTTCCATTTATTCTTTGAATTGGTTATAATGGTATCTAGATTTAAATACTCTCTTCATTTAAAAAAAATTATATTTTCATTTATTTTGTTCTCAATAACCACTTGTTTAAATATTCTCATTCTCATTATGAGTTTTTCAAAAAAAAATCTGCCGGTAGCATATTTGCAGAGGTTTCAGTCATACTTTTATATCACAGCTTTTACAAGGAGGTTGTACGTCTGTTAGACTTCAATTCCCAAAGCAAAAATTTATCTCGGATTTATAAAGCATTTTGCAAACATTTGAAATAATGCTCGTTGGTCAGACAAGTAACCAGAAACAGAATGTGTTGAAATCCTATGAAAACGTACTTTTCAAGGGCATTCGTTTCGACGAGGTTAGAAAAAAAAATGGGAGAAATTTGCATTTATTATGTAGTTTCACTTTCAGTTTGTTTTTTGTCGAACCTTTCGAAAGTTGAGAGGGGAGACTATAAAAAACCGCGCTGTATAATATACTATTCATTTTCGTTGAGATTAGTTTTAATCAATATTTATATCATCCAAATATCCATCAAGGTTCTTTACGTAAATAGCTGTCGATATAACTGATCGTTAAAAAATAAATATTTTTACTGGATATAGTTGTTAAAATAACATATTTTCACCTCTATTGACCAATGTCAATTCGTTCTAAGGGAATGAATGGTCAGATAAAATGTGGAATTTCAGATAGCTTGCCAGGAAATATATCATTCAACAGATGATTCAGTAACTCCTACTCCTACAAAAATAGCGTAGGTTGAATTATGGATTGTTGTATTTCTGTGAAGTTTTCAAGACCCGATCTTCAAAGAAAGACTATTAACAACTTCTTCACAGTGAACTTGAACTAAAATATTCTAGGAATTCCTAATTTCCACTAAACCAGTTGGCTTATTTCACTGTTATTAAGTTTATTTTCCATTGATCCATTTTACGCAAATGGATGACGTATTCAAATATTTGACGTGCACTGAATCTCCTCCAACTGAACGAATGAAAACTATTTTTATCGTATGGGTAATATTTTTCGATCGAAATATCAACAAACAAAATGTGAAAAACAAATAATTTTGCTTGAAAACTGATAATAATTTACATTTTCTTGACGATTTGCAGCATTCCTCAAAAAGATGATGGCGTAAGCAGTTAAATTTAGTTTTTAGTAAGTAGCTAGTTTTGGTCAGCTCTCCGCATTTGCTGCTACGCTATCATATTGGTGCTTACGCTGCTTACTAAATAATTTTTCCTATTCCTACTTTGATTTTTGGAAAGTCAATCTACAGGATTTTTCATAATAAAATACCATTGACTACATTTATCTCACAACTTTGGATCCGCTCAAAATGGGTTTGACTTGACTGGATCCGATACACCTAATCGATATATACAGTGTTCGGATTGGATTGAATCACTCAAGTCAATTCCATAAAATATAGGATTGGACCCAACCGATCGCCTTGAAGAGAAGTGAAATTACGAGATAAACGAGTTTGAAATTGACGAATGACAGGTAAAAGTAGACAAATTCAGATTAGTGTTTATATTGACAATTGTCTTCCTCAAAATGGAGAGCAAAATAATAATTAAGAAAAGAAATGTATGGTCCAAAGAAGAGAGCAGATCCACAGAAGAACGATTCGTGATTTAATTCGAAGAACACATGAAATTTAAGGTTACAAAATTCGAAATTTTGCTGTGAAGTTAGCTTTTTTCAATCGGATTGAAGAATACGATTCTTCGATCCACTTAAATATTGCGATATAAACTGAAGGGTGGTTTCACTCGACTCAATGCTATTGAATTTTAAGCGGATAGAGATCGTCCAGATAAACGTAGTCATTGCAACGTTATTTTCTATTTGGGTTTGAGGTAGCAGAGAATTGCCTACGCCTTGACGTTTTTAAGGAATTTTTTCAAAGCTTTTCAGTTATGCGCTGACAAAATTATCAACAGATCCTAAAAGAATTCATGAGAATCCATTGAAAATCCACATAACGGTTAAGGTATTTCGATCCAATTTCTGTAGCACGTTGAAACGTTGGCAATTCTCTAATAGATTTAGTATTGTGTCCAATTTACAGCTGCCTCAAACCCAAGTTGAAGCAAAGAACGCTTATACTGCACAATATTATCTTCTATGGTGGGAGAAAAAATTACCATCTGTAAATTGGGAGTTTTGCTGCTGGAACTAGATACGTCAACCCAAGTCTGATTGTGTTCGGATACTCTGATTTTTTTATTCGAAATCGATTCAACTAGTGTTACTTCATACTACAGAGTGTTTTTCTATCGTTTTTCCACACACTGCATTTTTATTCTTCAATGAATTCCTTGTTATTGTGTGTACACTCCTAATTATAAAATGCCGTCTTGCTGAAATTCTGCTAGTTCATATTCTATGCGATAAATGGAGTCATATCCCAAAGATCAGTTTGTTAGAAAGTTTCACTCCGATGTTATAAAAATCTTAGAGTTTTTTCAAAGGTCCTATCCATCCATCATTTTACATACCAAATGTACAGAAACAGAAAATAAATTTCATTCAAAACTATTCAAACTTTAAAATAGAAGAAAAGTTGAAAAAGATGTTTGAAATGCAATATTGTACAATGGAGTAAATGAGAATACAAAAATATTGATAGAGGCCACAGTTATGGGGTATTTTTCTTGGAAAGCATGACTGCATATCGAAATGCATTCCATAAAGTACATGATATTTCTAAGAACAAAACTCTGAAAATGACTTTGCAGGTTAACATTAATTTAAAAACCATAAGTCACCGAAGTTTCAGGAAATAGTCACCAATTTTTCAGGAATTTGATATATACGGTCCACCAAATTGATAACCAAAGAAACTTAGAGTATATACGGACCATAACCTTGAGAAAGAATACGTGAAATAATTGGAATGAATTTTCTCTCATTGACCTTGGATAAGGAATGACAACCCTGAGAAGACATGATCGTACCTAACCAGCTGCCCTTGAAGAAATATTAGGGACTGTGGTTCAATATCAATACTAACATCTGCCCTGGCTGTCGCTTTCAATGTTAATTTCAGATCTGCCCAAATATTCATTAGTATTTTCTTTTTTCAGTCACCTGAACATGTGCTGTCAATCAAAATGACTTTTCCATCGCAACCAATGTACCACCAGAAGTCAAACTGAAGACCAACGATCAAGTTTTTGGGCACTGCCACCATCATCTGTTTAAAAAAATGCTGAAATGCAATGTATTTATTTTAAATTATTTTATTATAATATGTAAAATAAACACACTCGTTTAATATTGTATATTATGTTCATAAATAAAAAAGTAAAATCTTGAAATATATACCCACTCATTGCAGAATAAAATTATTTTAACAGAGAACCCTACACATTTTTATTTCTTTTCGAAATTTGTCACTGTTAACATTTTGTGTCATTTTGAGTTTATACAAAGCGTTTCGTAATTATTGTAATTATATGTAATTCGACGGGATGATTCTTTGTGATGTTTTACGGAAAAAAGTTTCTATACTATAAACGAATGTACAAATGTACAAAAAATTCACGTTTTCTGATACTACTACTGATAACATTAACTTCGCCTATTGAATACGTGGATTTGGTTTGAAAAAGTACATCTCAGAAGAATGGATTAGCAACTGAAATTTTGATTTAGTTATCAACGAATAAAAATCATATGAAACAAATGAACAAGAGTCGCTAGTGTAGAAGGTGTCACCTAGTATCACTCGTTATTAAGTTATGAGCCCACGAAGTTACAAAATGAAAAATGTTTTCTTTGATAACTTTTCAGGTTAATATTCAAAATCAACCAAATTCTGCTGCTTGACAAAACAAATGAATTTCTCCGATGAGCTTTCATGCAAAGTTGGGAAGGGACTGTCCCCGATGTTCCAAACCCCAAAACTTCGAAATGACGAATATTTTTCAACAAAATAAGGTTTTGGGAGTAGCGATTTTTGATAAAAATACAGTTTGACTCAACGACATCAAACCCGTACGTCCACCATTATTTGAAATGAAAAAATTCAAACCTTGGATGTTTAAAATTCTTCTTCATAGCTTGAATGTTGAGGAGTTTCACTGAGAATATAATTTCATGAGAGAAAATCATCAACCCGTTTCTAAATTTATCTGAAAATACTCAAATCGAAAAAATATGTATACTAATAAAAAGCAAACGAATAATAAACTACAAAAACGGCTGAACATAAATGGGTGAAGAATATCCTGTTAATAATCATATTTAATTTATTCCACAAATGTTTGAAATGCATTCCAACCTTTGAAACAGATATAAAATAACCTGTGCAAGTCGGAAGCACTACCACCAAGGATGTACGGACTACGAAAAATCTATAAGGAAGGCGTAGAAATGAAGGTAGTGTGTACTATCAAGACACACCGTTTTGATTGCTACATATATTTATGTGACATCAATTGGCAAATATTTTCTAACGATAAAGTTGACCCAAATTATTTAGCAAACTTTCTAGTTAATAATTATAACACTCTCACATTAAAACTCTTTCCTCTAAAAAAATGCAAATCAAAAGTAAACAAACCACTGGTTCAATGGTTCTCAGATGATTTGAGACTATTGAGAAATAATTTGCACAGCATCAAACAAGTAGCAGACGCAACCAAGGATCCAAATGGTTTCATTGCGTACAAACAGCTCAAGAAAGAGTATGGTAACAAATTGAGATCTGCAAAAAAAATGGCGTATGATGAGTACATTTCTACGTCCAAAAATAAATCTAAAGCTTGTTGGAAAGTAGTAAATTTCGAGAGAAATAAAATCAATTTAAACCCTACAATCGAATTATCATGTGATGAGATTAATAACTTTTTCAGCAACATAGCGGATAACATCATAAATTCGCTCCCGAATGTTACAAACGAAGACCTTTTAACTTTTAAAAAATTTCCTGCTCCTTGTAAGTCTTTTTTCTTTCGACCATTTCACGAGGTAGAAGTTTTGGAAGCGATTAATTCGTTGAAGGACTCCAAATGTTCGGATACCCATGAACTCAATAGCCAAATACTAAAGGAAACTTCATCTATAATAATACAACCTCTCACTATACTGATTAATTTGATTTTATGTACTGGTATATTCCCAGACATCTTCAAATTCTCTAAAGTATTGCCCCTTTTTAAAAAAGGAGATGCAGCAGTCATTGATAATTACAGACCAATAAGTATTATTTCAGTATTCAGTAAAGTGGTTGAAATAATAATTAAAATTCAGCTTTATGCCTACTTTGAGGATAATAATTTTTTCAGTAACTCACAATATGGGTTCAGAAAGTCGCGTTCAACAATACATGCAGTGTTTGACGTCGTGTCTGGTGTGGTTGAAGAACTTGAGAAGGGCAATCAGACTGCGTTGATGCTTTGTGACCTGTCTAAAGCGTTCGACTGCGTCTCACACGAAATTCTCTTGGAAAAATTGAACTTTTACGGGGTTAGGGGTATTCCGCTTCAATTAATAAAAACGTATCTTACTAATCGTCAACAAGCAGTAATGATAAACGGTAACTTATCAAACTTTCAAACCATACAGCATGGTGTTCCGCAGGGGACCGTTTTGGGCCCGCTCTTATTTGTTATTTATGTAAATGACTTGTGCAATAATATGATGCCGTTCAAATCAGTGCTCTTTGCGGACGACACCACTTTTATTCTGTCGGATAAAAGTAATGATATGTTACAGTTTCAACTCAACGAGGTAACTAATAGCGCTAATGAGTGGTTTTTATCTAATAAGTTGAAACTAAATGGTGAGAAAACGCAATACATCCAGATATCTGCTAATAATCAGATTTTGTCTAATTGTGAAACTAATGAAGTTAAATTACTTGGCATTACATTAGATAATAGACTCAACTGGTCTGCACATATCTCCCTACTGAAGAAAAAACTCTCAGGTTCTCTATTTGTCCTTCGCCAATTGAGGTACATCACTAACACAAATATATTAAAAACTTCATATTTTTCACTATTCCATTCCCATATTAGTTACGGTGTACAACTTTGGGGAAATTCATGTCACTCCAATCAAATATTTAGGATGCAAAAGAAGGCATTGAGAGTACTGACTAATATTGGATACAGAGATCACTGTCAAGAAACTTTCAAAAAACTTAGAATTATGCCACTGCCAACTTTATTCTTATATTTCGTTTTGATCGAGATACATAAGAAGAAATCATCCTTGTGGAAACAATCTCATATTCACGGACACAATACACGAAACTCCCATCACATTAGAATAAATCGATTTCGTCTGCACGTATCGCAAAAAAATTCACTTGATTATTCTCTGTACAATATCCTGCCTCAAGATTTCAAGGAGCTCAGTTTGGAAACTTTCAAGAGGAAATTGAAAAATTATTTGTTGAGGTATTGCTTCTATTCTGTCGATGAATTCAGAACACATTTTTGTGGTAACACACATGTCACTGCTTCTCTTTAATTTAAGAAGAAATATAATTACAGAGTTCTTGTGTTTGTAAAGTTGTGTTGTAACGCTGTTTACTTGTAAATTTTAATTTTAATTCTGTTTTACAATTTTAAATTTTTACATTTTTATATATTTTTCATACATAAACCAAACATGACTTGCTACATACATTTTATAACATGTAACGTAGTTAAATAAAATATTCTATTCTATTCTATTCTCTATTCTATATATCGCAGAAGATGAGAGTTTCATAAAGTGTGTGAAATTATCGGTTATAATTGCACAAGTGCATGAAAATTACCGATAATTTTGCAAGAAAGCGTGTTATCTCTAATTTGCATGATTTTATTTTCATTTCATATTGTGGCGAAAGAGCCCAGTAGGTATTGTTTGTGGTGTCATGGCGAAGGGATTGCGTGCAATTACTTTTGTAATTGTTCGATATTTGCATTCCTTTTATGACAAATTTTATATATGAGGGAAATATTCGTTGGAATGCATTTTTTCCGGAGCTTTCCAACAGGGGGTTGCAATTGAAGTATTTTGGGTGGGGTTGATTGCAGGTACGGAATTAGGCGGAGGTGACACTGTGGGCACCCATCAATATGTCAAAATAATTTTTCGTATCATGCCTGATATACACCGCAATACAAGGTGATTCACAACGATACATGCACTTCTAAACAATAGGTCGATTTCTTGAAAAAAATTATGATGAAAGTCCAACAGAAAATGAGATGAAAATACACAGTTATAAAATAACAAAACGAATTTTGCACCGTGTTTTTGTATGTTTTTTTCTCTATTATTTTCAATAGTTGGATCCGAAACAGTGTTCATCTTGTTCTTTGTTGTACTTTTATTATATTTTCTTACAGCAGTCGACTTATTGAGTAGCAGTGCATATGTGGTTGAAAAATTTCAGATAATTTGTGAAACACCCTGTATACGTTTTCAAACTGTATCTCTGAATACGCTCTTCGACGTAATCTCCAATGCCAGTCTGGGATTGGTCGAAATGTTTTATAAACCAAAAACAATGCTTTCAAAAATTACTTGAAAAAAATTAAATAAAAATGTGTATGAAAAGCGATCAACAATTAAGCAGGTGGTAAGAAAAACGAAAAGTGCCGGCAGTGAATCTCAGTTTATTTGTTAAATTTCAACAGTTTTTTTGTTATTTTTTAAGCAGCGTCATAGGCCATATTTACAAGCACAGATAGCAATATCAAAAATGTAGTTACTCATTCACTTCTTTTTCTGTGGTTTCAGAGGGGGGTCCAGCTCACACATTCTTCTCAGGAATGCTGTAAAAAATCAATCACATGAGTAAATTTCAGGATTTAAATAGCAACAAGTGAAATATTGAACTTTAAAAAATTGTCAGTAAACTACTATTTTCATTTCCATATAAAAACGCTGATCATATCAAAAACACATTTTCTCAAAATGAATATGGAAAACTCAATCCAATAGCCTGTAGCATAGGAGAAGGACATACGAGGTAATATTGAAAATTTCTTAGCCTACTATAGAACCACACAAAATTTCAATGTCAAAATATTTTATTACTCAACATATTCTCCTCTTAATTGGATACATTTATTACAGCGAACCTGCAACGTCTCTAGACCTTTCAAAAAAAATGTTTCTTCTTGCTGTGCAAACCAGACCTCCACAGCTTTTATTACCTCCTCGTTGGAAGAAAATTTACGACCTTTTAAACTTTTTTTCAGTTGAGGAAAGAGATGATAGTCGGACGGAGCCAAATCTGATCAATAAGGGGGGTGTTCTAGTAATTCAAACCCTAAATTACGAATTTTTTGCATAGCAACATGAGATTCGTGTGCAGGGGCGTTGTCCTGCAAAAACAAAACACCTTTGGATAGCTTTCCGAGTAATCTCCAGTTATTGTTCTACCCTTATCCAAAAAATCAATCAGGATTACTCCATGGCAATCCCAATAAACTGAAGCACGAACTTTTCCAGCAGATTTTTGGACACGAAACTTCTTAGGTCTTGGAGAACCGGAGTGTCGTCATTCCATCGATTGTTGCTTTGTTTCTGGATCGTAGAAATGTACCCAAGTCTCATCCATAGTAACAATTCAGTTTAAGAAGTCTACATCGTTTTCAAATCGAGCACAGATCGAACGCAATGCTACTATCCTTGCACGCTTTTGGTCAACATTCAAACATTTGGGGTTCCATTTTGCATCAATTCTTCTCATGTCCAAATTGACGTGAACTATATGATGAACGCGTTTGTATGAAATATTCAGTGCTTCAGATATCCGTTTTAGCCCAATTCGACGGTCTGTAAAAATCATGTCATGAACTGCATCGATATTTTCGGGGACTGACACAGAAACTGGCCTTCCCGATCGGTCATCATCTTCAATGGAAAATATACCTCTTTTGAAGCTTGCAGTCCAATTTTTCACGGTCGCATATGAAGGACATTGATCACCAAGGTTATTAAGCATATCTTCGTAAATCTGCTTACCTCTTAACCCTTTTAAATACAGGTACTTGATGATGGCTCGATACTCCAATTTTTAGATTTTCACAGTTTCTGTGGATATATTTTTTCTTTTAATTTATTGCGTAACTCTGGTTTACTTTTTTGACGTCAAACTTTACACTGACACTTCTAATAAGTTATTGTTCGTTGCTATGGTAACGCAATATTTTGTTTATGCAGGGAACTGGTCTAGGCTAACTAGATATCAATACATCCTCGTATGTTATACATTAACAAAATTTGAAATTTTCATATTTTCAACGTTAAATTAAAATTATAAATGATGGAGACAGAGTTCCGGGAGTCCAGACATTTTTATTGGAAATTTCTTCATCTTTACTGAACTCTTTTCAAAATTTCCTAAATAATAATAGTTTTTGAGTTTTTAACAAAGAACTAAATACCTTTTTTCTACATTCATGCAAAAAAAAAGCAAAACTTTATTGAACTATATTCAGTTCTTCTTCAGTTCTTCTTCAGTTCTTTATTGCACTAGTGCAATAAAGTTTTTATTGCACTCACCTGTCATTCTACTTCAACGTGCTGTCATCATGACAAACATAAACGTTTCAACCTACTACATATTTAGCAGATATTCTGTGAGATTGGCAATAGGTACTTCACTACGAAATATTCATATTGAAAATTGCACCAATTGTTCATTCACTTTCAACATTGAGGGTAAAAATAAAGTTTGAGTTAAATTGTTCGTAACGTATTAGTTCCTGTTTCAATGCAAATCGATATTAATAATAAAGTATTCAAGTTGCGCTTTTCATTTTCCTACACCTAGTAAAGCACCTCAATAAATCATTTTTTGCTTTTTGCATGAACGTAGAAAAAATGTTGTATGCAACTCGTGCAAAAATTGTTTATTGCACTCGACGTGTTGTCCAACTCGGCCTAACGGCACGTCGAGTGCAATAAACATTCACTTTTTGCACTTGTTGCATAAATAACTATTTTTCATCTTCTTTATCTATCTATCTCTATTTTTCACGTTTTTCAACATGTTGATCAGACTTTGGAGTGTGATTACCAAAATCTGTCGTGATAGTGTCCTTCTCGAGGGCCATTATACAAGTACCAGTACGATATAAGATATGAGCCAGAAATTTGGTTGTTCTCATCCAAAATAAATATTGATTATTATAAATAGAGAGGGGTATTTTAAAACTCGGAACATAGAGAACATAAAAACTGAACGTTGTCTTTCTTCATATTTCACATGAATCATAGATGCTTCATAAACATTTTCGAAAAAAATATCTATACTGAATACCAACATATCCAAAGCTACTAAAGCCGAAAACATTCTCAAATCGCTGTTTCAGGTGTGACTGGTGCTGGTAAAAGTATCACTAACATTTATAAGCATACTTATTGGAAAGCAATATTGAAAATCAATACATCCTCGTATGTTATACATTAACAAAATTTGAAATTTTGATATTTTCAACGTTAAATTAAAATTATAAATGATGGAGACAGAGTTCCGGGAGTCGAGATATTTTTATTGGAAATTTCTTCATCTTTACGGAACTCTTTTCAAAATTTCCTAAATAATAATAGTTTTTGAGTTTTTAACAAAAAACTAAATACCTTTTTTTCATCTTATCTATCTATCTCTATTTTTCACGTTTTTCAACATGTTAATCAGACTTTGGAGTGTGATTACCAAAATCTGTCGTGATAGTGTCCTTCTCGAGGGCCATCATACAAGTACCAGTACGATATAAGATATGAGCCAGAAATTTGGTTGTTCTCATCCAAAATAAATATTGATTATTATAAATAAAGAGGGGTATTTTAAAACTCGGAATATAGAGAACATAAAAACTGAACGTTGTCTTTCTTCATATTTCACAAGAATCATAGATGCTTAACAAACGTTTTCGAAAAAATTATCTTTGGTCAAATCCTAAACTGAATACCAACATATCCAAAGCTACTAAAGCTGAAAACATTCTCAAATCGCTGTTTCAGGTGTGTCTGGTGCTGGTAAAAGTATCACTAACATTTATAAGCATACTTATTGGAAAGCAATATTGAAAATCAATACATCCTCGTATGTTATACATTAACAAAATTTGAAATTTTGATATTTTCAACGTTAAATTAAAATTATAAATGATGGAGACAGAGTTCCGGGAGTCGAGACATTTTTATTGGAAATTTCTTCATCTTTACGGAACTCTTTTCAAAATTTCCTAAATAATAATAGTTTTTGAGTTTTTAACAAAAAACTAAATACCTTTTTTTCATCTTATCTATCTATCTCTATTTTTCACGTTTTTCAACATGTTGATCAGACTTTGGAGTGTGATTACCAAAATCTGTCGTGATAGTGTCCTTCTCGAGGGCCATTATACAAGTACCAGTACGATATAAGATATGAGCCAGAAATTTGGTTGTTCTCATACAAAATAAATATTGATTTTTATAAATAGAGAGGGGTATTTTAAAACTCGGAACATAGAGAACATAAAAACTGAACGTTGTCTTTCTTCATATTTCACAAGAATCATAGATGCTTCATAAACATTTTCGAAAAAAATATCTTTGGTCAAATCCTAAACTGAATACCAACATATCCAAAGCTAAAATAGCCGAAAACATTCTCAAATCGCTGTTTCAGGTGTGTCTGGTGCTGGTAAAAGTATCACTAACATTTATAAGCATGCTTATTGGAAAGCAATATTGAAAATCAATACATCCTCGTATGTTATACATTAACAAAATTTGAAATTTTGATATTTTCAACGTTAAATTAAAATTATAAATGATGGAGACAGAGTTCCGGGAGTCGAGATATTTTTATTGGAAATTTCTTCATCTTTACGGAACTCTTTTCAAAATTTCCTAAATAATAATAGTTTTTGAGTTTTTAACAAAAAACTAAATACCTTTTTTTCATCTTATCTATCTATCTATCTCTATTTTTCACGTTTTTCAACATGTTAATCAGACTTTGGAGTGTGATTACCAAAATCTGTCGTGATAGTGTCCTTCTCGAGGGCCATTATACAAGTATCAGTACGATATAAGATATGAGCCAGAAATTTGGTTGTTCTCATCCAAAATAAATATTGATTATTATAAATAGAGAGGGGTATTTTAAAACTCGGAACATAGAGAACATAAAAACTGAACGTTGTCTTTCTTCATATTTCACAAGAATCATAGATGCTTCATAAACATTTTCGAAAAAAATATCTTTGGTCAAATCCTAAACTGAATACCAACATATCCAAAGCTAAAATAGCCGAAAACATTCTCAAATCGCTGTTTCAGGTGTGTCTGGTGCTGGTAAAAGTATCACTAACATTTATAAGCATGCTTATTGGAAAGCAATATTGAAAATCAATACATCCTCGTATGTTATACATTAACAAAATTTGAAATTTTGATATTTTCAACGTTAAATTAAAATTATAAATGATGGAGACAGAGTTCCGGGAGTCGAGACATTTTTATTGGAAATTTCTTCATCTTTACGGAACTCTTTTCAAAATTTCCTAAATAATAATAGTTTTTGAGTTTTTAACAAAAAACTAAATACCTTTTTTCATCTTATCTATCTATCTATCTCTATTTTTCACGTTTTTTAACATGTTAATCAGACTTTGGAGTGTGATTACCAAAATCTGTCGTGATAGTGTCCTTCTCGAGGGCCATTATACAAGTACCAGTACGATATAAGATATGAGCCAGAAATTTGGTTGTTCTCATCCAAAATAAATATTGATTATTATAAATAGAGAGTGGTATTTTAAAACTCGGAACATAGAGAACATAAAAACTGAACGTTGTCTTTCTTCATATTTCACAAGAATCATAGATGCTTCATAAACATTTTCGAAAAAAATATCTTTGGTCAAATCCTAAACTGAATACCAACATATCCAAAGCTAAAATAGCCGAAAACATTCTCAAATCGCTGTTTCAGGTGTGTCTGGTGCTGGTAAAAGTATCACTAACATTTATAAGCATGCTTATTGGAAAGCAATATTGAAAATCAATACATCCTCGTATGTTATACATTAACAAAATTTGAAATTTTGATATTTTCAACGTTAAATTAAAATTATAAATGATGGAGACAGAGTTCCGGGAGTCGAGACATTTTTATTGGAAATTTCTTCATCTTTACGGAACTCTTTTCAAAATTTCCTAAATAATAATAGTTTTTGAGTTTTTAACAAAAAACTAAATACCTTTTTTCATCTTATCTATCTATCTATCTCTATTTTTCACGTTTTTTAACATGTTAATCAGACTTTGGAGTGTGATTACCAAAATCTGTCGTGATAGTGTCCTTCTCGAGGGCCATTATACAAGTACCAGTACGATATAAGATATGAGCCAGAAATTTGGTTGTTCTCATCCAAAATAAATATTGATTATTATAAATAGAGAGTGGTATTTTAAAACTCGGAACATAGAGAACATAAAAACGGAACGTTGTCTTTCTTCATATTTCACAAGAATCATAGATGCTTCATAAACATTTTCGAAAAAAATATCTTTGGTCAAATCCTAAACTGAATACCAACATATCCAAAGCTAAAATAGCCGAAAACATTCTCAAATCGCTGTTTCAGGTGTGTCTGGTGCTGGTAAAAGTATCACTAACATTTATAAGCATGCTTATTGGAAAGCAATATTGAAAATCAATACATCCTCGTATGTTATACATTAACAAAATTTGAAATTTTGATATTTTCAACGTTAAATTAAAATTATAAATGATGGAGACAGAGTTCCGGGAGTCGAGATATTTTTATTGGAAATTTCTTCATCTTTACGGAACTCTTTTCAAAATTTCCTAAATAATAATAGTTTTTGAGTTTTTAACAAAAAACTAAATAACTTTTTTTCATCTTATCTATCTATCTATCTCTATTTTTCACGTTTTTCAACATGTTATTCAGACTTTGGAGTGTGATTACCAAAATCTGTCGTGATAGTGTCCTTCTCGAGGGCCATTATACAAGTACCAGTACGATATAAGATATGAGCCAGAAATTTGGTTGTTCTCATCCAAAATAAATATTGATTATTATAAATAGAGAGGGGTGTTTTAAAACTCGGAACATAGAGAACATAAAAACTGAACGTTGTCTTTCTTCATATTTCACAAGAATCATAGATGCTTCATAAACATTTTCGAAAAAAATATCTTTGGTCAAATCCTAAACTGAATACCAACATATCCAAAGCTAAAATAGCCGAAAACATTCTCAAATCGCTGTTTCAGGTGTGTCTGGTGCTGGTAAAAGTATCACTAACATTTATAAGCATGCTTATTGGAAAGCAATATTGAAAATCAATACATCCTCGTATGTTATACATTAACAAAATTTGAAATTTTGATATTTTCAACGTTAAATTAAAATTATAAATGATGGAGACAGAGTTCCGGGAGTCGAGATATTTTTATTGGAAATTTCTTCATCTTTACGGAACTCTTTTCAAAATTTCCTAAATAATAATAGTTTTTGAGTTTTTAACAAAAAACTAAATACCTTTTTTTCATCTTATCTATCTATCTATCTCTATTTTTCACGTTTTTCAACATGTTGATCAGACTTTGGAGTGTGATTACCAAAATCTGTCGTGATAGTGTCCTTCTCGAGGGCCATTATACAAGTACCAGTACGATATAAGATATGAGCCAGAAATTTGGTTGTTCTCATCCAAAATAAATATTGATTATTATAAATAGAGAGTGGTATTTTAAAACTCGGAACATAGAGAACATAAAAACTGAACGTTGTCTTTCTTCATATTTCACAAGAATCATAGATGCTTCATAAACATTTTCGAAAAAAATATCTTTGGTCAAATCCTAAACTGAATACCAACATATCCAAAGCTAAAATAGTCGAAAACATTCTCAAATCGCTGTTTCAGGTGTGTCTGGTGCTGGTAAAAGTATCACTAACATTTATAAGCATGCTTATTGGAAAGCAATATTGAAAATCAATACATCCTCGTATGTTATACATTAACAAAATTTGAAATTTTGATATTTTCAACGTTAAATTAAAATTATAAATGATGGAGACAGAGTTCCGGGAGTCGAGATATTTTTATTGGAAATTTCTTCATCTTTACGGAACTCTTTTCAAAATTTCCTAAATAATAATAGTTTTTGAGTTTTTAACAAAAAACTAAATACCTTTTTTTCATCTTATCTATCTATCTATCTCTATTTTTCACGTTTTTCAACATGTTAATCAGACTTTGGAGTGTGATTACCAAAATCTGTCGTGATAGTGTCCTTCTCGAGGGCCATTATACAAGTACCAGTACGATATAAGATATGAGCCAGAAATTTGGTTGTTCTCATCCAAAATAAATATTGATTATTATAAATAGAGAGGGGTGTTTTAAAACTCGGAACATAGAGAACATAAAAACTGAACGTTGTCTTTCTTCATATTTCACAAGAATCATAGATGCTTCATAAACATTTTCGAAAAAAATATCTTTGGTCAAATCCTAAACTGAATACCAACATATCCAAAGCTAAAATAGCCGAAAACATTCTCAAATCGCTGTTTCAGGTGTGTCTGGTGCTGGTAAAAGTATCACTAACATTTATAAGCATGCTTATTGGAAAGCAATATTGAAAATCAATACATCCTCGTATGTTATACATTAACAAAATTTGAAATTTTGATATTTTCAACGTTAAATTAAAATTATAAATGATGGAGACAGAGTTCCGGGAGTCGAGATATTTTTATTGGAAATTTCTTCATCTTTACGGAACTCTTTTCAAAATTTCCTAAATAATAATAGTTTTTGAGTTTTTAACAAAAAACTAAATACCTTTTTTTCATCTTATCTATCTATCTATCTCTATTTTTCACGTTTTTCAACATGTTAATCAGACTTTGGAGTGTGATTACCAAAATCTGTCGTGATAGTGTCCTTCTCGAGGGCCATTATACAAGTACCAGTACGATATAAGATATGAGCCAGAAATTTGGTTGTTCTCATCCAAAATAAATATTGATTATTATAAATAGAGAGGGGTGTTTTAAAACTCGGAACATAGAGAACATAAAAACTGAACGTTGTCTTTCTTCATATTTCACAAGAATCATAGATGCTTAACAAACGTTTTCGAAAAAATTATCTTTGGTCAAATCCTAAACTGAATACCAACATATCCAAAGCTACTAAAGCTGAAAACATTCTCAAATCGCTGTTTCAGGTGTGTCTGGTGCTGGTAAAAGTATCACTAACATTTATAAGCATACTTATTGGAAAGCAATATTGAAAATCAATACATCCTCGTATGTTATACATTAACAAAATTTGAAATTTTGATATTTTCAATGTTAAATTAAAATTATAAATGATGGAGACAGAGTTCCGGGAGTCGAGATATTTTTATTGGAAATTTCTTCATCTTTACGGAACTCTTTTCAAAATTTCCTAAATAATAATAGTTTTTGAGTTTTTAACAAAAAACTAAATACCTTTTTTTCATCTTATCTATCTATCTATCTCTATTTTTCACGTTTTTCAACATGTTATTCAGACTTTGGAGTGTGATTACCAAAATCTGTCGTGATAGTGTCCTTCTCGAGGGCCATTATACAAGTACCAGTACGATATAAGATATGAGCCAGAAATTTGGTTGTTCTCATCCAAAATAAATATTGATTATTATAAATAGAGAGGGGTATTTTAAAACTCGGAATATAGAGAACATAAAAACTGAACGTTGTCTTTCTTCATATTTCACAAGAATCATAGATGCTTAACAAACGTTTTCGAAAAAATTATCTTTGGTCAAATCCTAAACTGAATACCAACATATCCAAAGCTACTAAAGCTGAAAACATTCTCAAATCGCTGTTTCAGGTGTGTCTGGTGCTGGTAAAAGTATCACTAACATTTATAAGCATACTTATTGGAAAGCAATATTGAAAATCAATACATCCTCGTATGTTATACATTAACAAAATTTGAAATTTTGATATTTTCAACGTTAAATTAAAATTATAAATGATGGAGACAGAGTTCCGGGAGTCGAGACATTTTTATTGGAAATTTCTTCATCTTTACGGAACTCTTTTCAAAATTTCCTAAATAATAATAGTTTTTGAGTTTTTAACAAAAAACTAAATACCTTTTTTTCATCTTATCTATCTATCTCTATTTTTCACGTTTTTCAACATGTTGATCAGACTTTGGAGTGTGATTACCAAAATCTGTCGTGATAGTGTCCTTCTCGAGGGCCATTATACAAGTACCAGTACGATATAAGATATGAGCCAGAAATTTGGTTGTTCTCATACAAAATAAATATTGATTTTTATAAATAGAGAGGGGTATTTTAAAACTCGGAACATAGAGAACATAAAAACTGAACGTTGTCTTTCTTCATATTTCACAAGAATCATAGATGCTTCATAAACATTTTCGAAAAAAATATCTTTGGTCAAATCCTAAACTGAATACCAACATATCCAAAGCTAAAATAGCCGAAAACATTCTCAAATCGCTGTTTCAGGTGTGTCTGGTGCTGGTAAAAGTATCACTAACATTTATAAGCATGCTTATTGGAAAGCAATATTGAAAATCAATACATCCTCGTATGTTATACATTAACAAAATTTGAAATTTTGATATTTTCAACGTTAAATTAAAATTATAAATGATGGAGACAGAGTTCCGGGAGTCGAGATATTTTTATTGGAAATTTCTTCATCTTTACGGAACTCTTTTCAAAATTTCCTAAATAATAATAGTTTTTGAGTTTTTAACAAAAAACTAAATACCTTTTTTTCATCTTATCTATCTATCTCTATTTTTCACGTTTTTCAACATGTTAATCAGACTTTGGAGTGTGATTACCAAAATCTGTCGTGATAGTGTCCTTCTCGAGGGCCATCATACAAGTACCAGTACGATATAAGATATGAGCCAGAAATTTGGTTGTTCTCATCCAAAATAAATATTGATTATTATAAATAGAGAGTGGTATTTTAAAACTCGGAACATAGAGAACATAAAAACTGAACGTTGTCTTTCTTCATATTTCACAAGAATCATAGATGCTTCATAAACATTTTCGAAAAAAATATCTTTGGTCAAATCGTAAACTGAATACCAACATATCCAAAGCTAAAATAGCCGAAAACATTCTCAAATCGCTGTTTCAGGTGTGTCTGGTGCTGGTAAAAGTATCACTAACATTTATAAGCATGCTTATTGGAAAGCAATATTGAAAATCAATACATCCTCGTATGTTATACATTAACAAAATTTGAAATTTTGATATTTTCAACGTTAAATTAAAATTATAAATGATGGAGACAGAGTTCCGGGAGTCGAGATATTTTTATTGGAAATTTCTTCATCTTTACGGAACTCTTTTCAAAATTTCCTAAATAATAATAGTTTTTGAGTTTTTAACAAAAAACTAAATACCTTTTTTTCATCTTATCTATCTATCTCTATTTTTCACGTTTTTCAACATGTTAATCAGACTTTGGAGTGTGATTACCAAAATCTGTCGTGATAGTGTCCTTCTCGAGGGCCATCATACAAGTACCAGTACGATATAAGATATGAGCCAGAAATTTGGTTGTTCTCATCCAAAATAAATATTGATTATTATAAATAGAGAGTGGTATTTTAAAACTCGGAACATAGAGAACATAAAAACTGAACGTTGTCTTTCTTCATATTTCACAAGAATCATAGATGCTTCATAAACATTTTCGAAAAAAATATCTTTGGTCAAATCGTAAACTGAATACCAACATATCCAAAGCTAAAATAGCCGAAAACATTCTCAAATCGCTGTTTCAGGTGTGTCTGGTGCTGGTAAAAGTATCACTAACATTTATAAGCATGCTTATTGGAAAGCAATATTGAAAATCAATACATCCTCGTATGTTATACATTAACAAAATTTGAAATTTTGATATTTTCAACGTTAAATTAAAATTATAAATGATGGAGACAGAGTTCCGGGAGTCGAGACATTTTTATTGGAAATTTCTTCATCTTTACGGAACTCTTTTCAAAATTTCCTAAATAATAATAGTTTTTGAGTTTTTAACAAAAAACTAAATACCTTTTTTTCATCTTATCTATCTATCTATCTCTATTTTTCACGTTTTTCAACATGTTAATCAGACTTTGGAGTGTGATTACCAAAATCTGTCGTGATAGTGTCCTTCTCGAGGGCCATTATACAAGTACCAGTACGATATAAGATATGAGCCAGAAATTTGGTTGTTCTCATCCAAAATAAATATTGATTATTATAAATAGAGAGGGGTATTTTAAAACTCGGAATATAGAGAACATAAAAACTGAACGTTGTCTTTCTTCATATTTCACATGAATCATAGATGCTTCATAAACATTTTCGAAAAAAATATCTTTGGTCAAATCCTAAACTGAATACCAACATATCCAAAGCTAAAAAAGCCGAAAACATTCTCAAATCACTGTTTCAGGTGTGTCTGGTGCTGGTAAAAGTATCACTAACATTTATAAGCATGCTTATTGGAAAGCAATATTGAAAATCAATACATCCTCGTATGTTATACATTAACAAAATTTGAAATTTTGATATTTTCAACGTTAAATTAAAATTATAAATGATGGAGACAGAGTTCCGGGAGTCGAGACATTTTTATTGGAAATTTCTTTATCTTTACGGAACTCTTTTCAAAATTTCCTAAATAATAATAGTTTTTGAGTTTTTACCAAAAAACTAAATACCTTTTTTCATCTTATCTATCTATCTATCTCTATTTTTCACGTTTTTTAACATGTTAATCAGACTTTGGAGTGTGATTACCAAAATCTGTCGTGATAGTGTCCTTCTCGAGGGCCATTATACAAGTACCAGTACGATATAAGATATGAGCCAGAAATTTGGTTGTTCTCATCCAAAATAAATATTGATTATTATAAATAGAGAGTGGTATTTTAAAACTCGGAACATAGAGAACATAAAAACTGAACGTTGTCTTTCTTCATATTTCACAAGAATCATAGATGCTTCATAAACATTTTCGAAAAAAATATCTTTGGTCAAATCCTAAACTGAATACCAACATATCCAAAGCTAAAATAGCCGAAAACATTCTCAAATCGCTGTTTCAGGTGTGTCTGGTGCTGGTAAAAGTATCACTAACATTTATAAGCATGCTTATTGGAAAGCAATATTGAAAATCAATACATCCTCGTATGTTATACATTAACAAAATTTGAAATTTTGATATTTTCAACGTTAAATTAAAATTATAAATGATGGAGACAGAGTTCCGGGAGTCGAGATATTTTTATTGGAAATTTCTTCATCTTTACGGAACTCTTTTCAAAATTTCCTAAATAATAATAGTTTTTGAGTTTTTAACAAAAAACTAAATACCTTTTTTTCATCTTATCTATCTATCTATCTCTATTTTTCACGTTTTTCAACATGTTAATCAGACTTTGGAGTGTGATTACCAAAATCTGTCGTGATAGTGTCCTTCTCGAGGGCCATTATACAAGTACCAGTACGATATAAGATATGAGCCAGAAATTTGGTTGTTCTCATCCAAAATAAATATTGATTATTATAAATAGAGAGGGGTGTTTTAAAACTCGGAACATAGAGAACATAAAAACTGAACGTTGTCTTTCTTCATATTTCACATGAATCATAGATGCTTCATAAACATTTTCGAAAAAAATATCTTTGGTCAAATCCTAAACTGAATACCAACATATCCAAAGCTAAAAAAGCCGAAAACATTCTCAAATCACTGTTTCAGGTGTGTCTGGTGCTGGTAAAAGTATCACTAACATTTATAAGCATGCTTATTGGAAAGCAATATTGAAAATCAATACATCCTCGTATGTTATACATTAACAAAATTTGAAATTTTGATATTTTCAACGTTAAATTAAAATTATAAATGATGGAGACAGAGTTCCGGGAGTCGAGACATTTTTATTGGAAATTTCTTTATCTTTACGGAACTCTTTTCAAAATTTCCTAAATAATAATAGTTTTTGAGTTTTTAACAAAAAACTAAATACCTTTTTTTCATCTTATCTATCTATCTCTATTTTTCACGTTTTTCAACATGTTAATCAGACTTTGGAGTGTGATTACCAAAATCTGTCGTGATAGTGTCCTTCTCGAGGGCCATCATACAAGTACCAGTACGATATAAGATATGAGCCAGAAATTTGGTTGTTCTCATCCAAAATAAATATTGATTATTATAAATAGAGAGGGGTATTTTAAAACTCGGAATATAGAGAACATAAAAACTGAACGTTGTCTTTCTTCATATTTCACAAGAATCATAGATGCTTAACAAACGTTTTCGAAAAAATTATCTTTGGTCAAATCCTAAACTGAATACCAACATATCCAAAGCTACTAAAGCTGAAAACATTCTCAAATCGCTGTTTCAGGTGTGTCTGGTGCTGGTAAAAGTATCACTAACATTTATAAGCATGCTTATTGGAAAGCAATATTGAAAATCAATACATCCTCGTATGTTATACATTAACAAAATTTGAAATTTTGATATTTTCAACGTTAAATTAAAATTATAAATGATGGAGACAGAGTTCCGGGAGTCGAGATATTTTTATTGGAAATTTCTTCATCTTTACGGAACTCTTTTCAAAATTTCCTAAATAATAATAGTTTTTGAGTTTTTAACAAAAAACTAAATACCTTTTTTTCATCTTATCTATCTATCTATCTCTATTTTTCACGTTTTTCAACATGTTATTCAGACTTTGGAGTGTGATTACCAAAATCTGTCGTGATAGTGTCCTTCTCGAGGACCATTATACAAGTACCAGTACGATATAAGATATGAGCCAGAAATTTGGTTGTTCTCATCCAAAATAAATATTGATTATTATAAATAGAGAGGGGTGTTTTAAAACTCGGAACATAGAGAACATAAAAACTGAACGTTGTCTTTCTTCATATTTCACAAGAATCATAGATGCTTCATAAACATTTTCGAAAAAAATATCTTTGGTCAAATCCTAAACTGAATACCAACATATCCAAAGCTAAAAAAGCCGAAAACATTCTCAAATCACTGTTTCAGGTGTGTCTGGTGCTGGTAAAAGTATCACTAACATTTATAAGCATGCTTATTGGAAAGCAATATTGAAAATCAATACATCCTCGTATGTTATACATTAACAAAATTTGAAATTTTGATATTTTCAACGTTAAATTAAAATTATAAATGATGGAGACAGAGTTCCGGGAGTCGAGACATTTTTATTGGAAATTTCTTCATCTTTACGGAACTCTTTTCAAAATTTCCTAAATAATAATAGTTTTTGAGTTTTTAACAAAAAACTAAATACCTTTTTTTCATCTTATCTATCTATCTATCTCTATTTTTCACGTTTTTCAACATGTTAATCAGACTTTGGAGTGTGATTACCAAAATCTGTCGTGATAGTGTCCTTCTCGAGGGCCATTATACAAGTACCAGTACGATATAAGATATGAGCCAGAAATTTGGTTGTTCTCATCCAAAATAAATATTGATTATTATAAATAGAGAGTGGTATTTTAAAACTCGGAACATAGAGAACATAAAAACTGAACGTTGTCTTTCTTCATATTTCACAAGAATTATAAACATTTTCGAAAAAAATATCTTTGGTCAAATCCTAAACTGAATACCAATATATCCAAAGCTACTAAAGCCGAAAACATTCTCAAATCGCTGTTTCAGGTGTGTCTGGTGCTGGTAAAAGTATCACTAACATTTATAAGCATGCTTATTGGAAAGCAATATTGAAAATCAATGTGTGAATATGTTTTTTATGGGGAAATGGTTAGGTACATATCACTAAAATGACTGATCAACTTCTAAAATGATACTTACGAACGTATGGTATTTCACCATCATCATTCTCCTCGTCTAAGCAGTCTTCAAATAGTTCCTGTACTTCTGCATCAGTCAGTTTTTCACCTAAAATAACGTTAACGATATAGAGAAATATATCTTCATTGCTGTTCGAAAACACATTGAAACTACTTTCTGTGAATATAATTCAATTCAAATACCAAATTACAAGTCTGCAAAAGGCTTTCGAAATTTTCTTGATCGATTGAAAAACAATTAAGAAGAATTACAGGAATTTGACTATACAGGGTGTTGCCGATAGGAGGAGGCATCATTTTGGGTGACTCCACCAATCATCAACTCTTATTGACTTTAATTGAAATTGTTGAAGATCTACTTTCTATTAGTGATATCTATCCTTCGCTACTTTCGTAGGAGTGATTTTTAATGAAATCACTCACTTTTATGAGTTGCGTACTTTGTTAAAATTACTCACTTCATCATGGGAATTACGTGATTGTAAGGAATTGTAAACTACAAAAAGAAAATTATACGTTATGGACAGGGACAAGAATGAGTGCTTTTAGATGCTTCTGTGGAGTTCTTAGGAGTTTTTGCAACGTTAGACGACGTCCCCTACTCTCATCTCCGTATCTTTTTCATGCTGTAGCTAGCACAAAACCTCCATGTATTGTATCGATTTGCTTGATCATTCTCATTGAAATCTTGTGGTGTTCCCCAAGGATCAATACTAGGGCCCATTTCATTTCTGCTGTAAATAGATGATCTTGTACAGAGTTTTCCATCAATTCAATTTTTTTGTTCGTCTACTCAATTCCAATGACAATATCAGTGATTTAGTGAAAACGTCTGAAACCGTATTGAATAATATTTTTGATTGGTTTTCAGAGAATAAACTGATGGTAAACCTTAAAAACCATTTAGCGTGTTGATTACTTATATTTCGGACGTCCATCATCTTAATGGTTGAAAGATTTCTATCTCTTTCAAATTTTTTCACAACGTTTCAATTGCTTGAATCCGCAATCGTCTTCTGGTGAATAGTGACAAAATCAGATGCTACGCGACCTTTTATAGGTCTATAATTAAAGTGCAATTACGCGCGCCACAAGACCGCGCGTAATTACACTTTAATTATAGACCTATAAAAGGTCGCGTAGCATCTGATTTTGTCACTATTCACCAGAAGTTGAACGTTGTGAAAAATTTTGAAAGATATAGAAATCTTTCAACCATTAAGATGATGGACGTCCGAAATATAAGTAATCAAGTTACTACATCGTCTAAAATTTAGCGTGTTATTTCACTCCAACAATAGAATTGAATCAATTGAGATTAACACAAGAGATGGAACTTGAAACAAGTTACAACACACAAAATTGTTAGTATGTATGTATGTATGTTTCAGTAATGAATAAAAAATTATCTATGCAATTAATATCGTCAGAACCAATATGGGTTTTAGTGTGGCAAAATTAATTTTTTGTGCTTATTTTCAAAGCACTATTTGTTATGGTATTGAATTTCAGGGAAATTCGGTTGATAGTCCATCGACTTTTCAACGAGCACTTCTAGAATTGTTTGGAATTGTCGAAATCAGAATCTTGTTTATTGAAAATATGAACAGGATGTACATAAAATCAGATGTGGATTCATCTGCTACTGAAAGACAAACATTAGTCGCTATTTTCCTTCGTTCAAGATAACTTCTCTCTTGGAAAGTAAACATGTTGAAAAGAGAAACATTCTCAGTTGAAAATTCAACCAAACAGACACCATTTTTTTAATCAGAAATTATTTACAATGACCAATCTTTATATTATATGAAGAGTGGCCGTACCTGCATTTAAACGAAAATGAAAAGCTTCACAAAATTTGCAGATGTTCACAGTTATATGAAACTCGAAATAAGGAGCAATTTCTTATACCAGCCCTTAATGTTAATCGAAAAGGGACGCTATGCATGGGAATGAAAACTCTCAATAAATTACCGAATTCATTGTTTGAAAGGATCTCAATTCAACGATTTCAAAAAACAAATAAAGAAATTTCATAACATTAATGTATACTTCAACTTGACCAAATTTTTCGACGATCATTTTTGATGTGTTTCACCTCCAAAAAAACTTTTTTTTTATTTTTCTTCATATACTTTATAATTTCATATTATGGTATACTTAGTTTTTTTTTTCATTTCTTCTTTCTCTTTCTCGATGCTCTTTCGAACGAAATGCAGTTTTACTTTGAGATGTTATCATTGACCAAATTGTTATTATTATGTAAAATGCAGTTCCCTGAGGAATAAATGTATGTATGTCTGTCTGTCATTCAGATTCTACTTTAAAGCAGCAATTTGTCCAGTCAGTCAACTATTGAAATATCGCAGAAAGAATTCAAATGTTTCTGTTTCTTTATATGTATTCTCATTACTAATATTCTTTTGATATATCCTAAATTATTACACCCCTTCATCAGTTTCATTGAGGTTGATCAGAGTATTTCAGTCTTTCCACACATTTCTTGTCAGCCTGTTGATTTGATCTTGTCCTGAAGATCTTATCCTAGGGAGACATTTCTTGATGCTCACTCAAAACATTATCATATTCGAAAATGACACCAATTCCTAACTGGTTCTCACGATGTTCTCTGGCCTTAACAGGATTTTTTTTATCGTAATCAAGCAAAAACCTACCTCGTTCAATCTCACGAAAGCAACTTTCTCCATACTGCCTATTTCAATATTTTATTGTAACCCTAGGGGTGTTTTCCATGAAACCAAAATATGAAAGAGTTTTCACGATTTCTTCACCAACACTTGTATGTATCCAGAATCCCCACAAGTTCTGCTCTAAGTTTGAAAATCACTTACCTAAAGTTAGGAGGGAATGGGATAGTTCTCCTTCTTGCATCAAACCATTTTCATTCTTGTCGTATAACTTGAGACATTCAATGAAATCCTCATAACATCCATAGTCCTTCACTCCCTTCTTCAACTGGGACACAATGGGAAGAAGCTCATCCAATTTGAACTTCTTTTCTCCTAGATAACACAAAAAATAGAAATTAGTTATTGCTCTAACTACAGTTGTTTTTTATATTTCTCGCAAGTCACGAACAACAAGAAGGAAAAAAATGCCAACATCAATAACTTCTCACCTTCTTTTTTGGTCAATCCCACTTTTTCCAAATTCTCTATGCTTGGATTCAGTCCCATGCAATAGATGAATTTCCCTAATAATGTTCCATCTAAAATTTTTTCACTGCCACCAAATACTTCAAGGGCGAATTCCGCAGCTACAAAATTAGGTTATTTCAAAAAATAATATAACAGCAATGAATTACTTACACTCAATTTCATGAGGCTTCAGATCCGTCTGTAACAAAAAAAAATTATTGAAAAAAAAATTTATAGATAGGCAGACAGATGTTTTTGATAACTTCACATTACATATTTGTTGCAGGTCAAGTAGTGAATACAAAATCAATATGAAAATAGTATAACAATTACAACAGAAATCTGTGAAATATGTGACTGATCAGGTAGACACGAGTTGATATAATATACGTAAATATAATTGGATATTGAAAAAAATATACATCAGGAAAAAGTTGAATTCTGATGTTTCTCAGTGCTATAATATTTTGTATTTTGTATGAATAGGAGTTGAGAAACTTGTAATCTTTTGATAGATGATTATATAAATTGACATTCAATGAATTTTTCTGAGACTTTGTTAATCTGTACCGAGGTGCTAAGACCAGATTCTAATTTCGTGTTCTATACTCACGGACATCCAAATGGCCAGTGAACTCAGATTTATTTCCATTCATTTCTAAAAGAGTATTATAAATATACAAAGAAGATAACGTTAAAACACTGATCTTTATAAATGGACGCTTACAATGTTCTCAGTAATCAATATCATTCTAGTGACCTTTTTTTGGAATATGAATACTCTCACAGAATGGGGTGAATTTCCCCATAAAAGTAGCCCATAATTTATACGAGAGTGGAATAAAACAAAATATGCACTCTTCAATGCATCAAGATCCAACAATTTCATAAGTTGTCTGAAGGCAAAAATATTCTTGTATAATTTGTTTGACAATTCTTCCACGTGAGCTGACCAGGATAAATTTTCGTCGATGATCAAATCAAGTAATTTACCACTTTGACTGTTATCAACAATGTTGTTATTTTTCTGGAAAATTCAATTTCTTGTGTTTAGTCTTCATTAAGCTTTAATTGATTGAATGTAAATAATCTAGAAGCATGGTCCGAACCATCATTTTCGTTAATTACTGTTTTGTCGGATGGTAAGATGGTTGTGTAGTAAGCAAAGAGTACACATTTGTAAGGTAACGTGCATTGGCTGAAATCATTGATGTAAATCAAGAATAAAATTGGCACCAATGCCGAACCCTGGGGAACTCCATGTTTGACAATTTTATTGGGAGAAAATTTATAATTCATCAATACCGATTGATTTCTGTTACTCAGATTTGGAAGTGAACAATGCCAATTCTTACGACGGCGCCGAGGATAAAAAGCGCAGAAAAAGCGCCGAAAAAGCACAAAAAAGCACAAAAAAGCACAAAAAAGCACCGAAAAAGCACCGAAGGCGCCTGGGCCATTTGAATTATTTTAACATTTTGTGGAAACTACTTGTAGAAAATCAACAAATTCACATAAAACCTAAAAAAATATCTGACTCATACCGCTAGTGAAATTCTATCCTCTACAAAAATAACGACCACAAATGAAATTTTACTCTACTCTTCCTCCAGGATATCTACGTAGATGCACCGAGCACCGTTCAGTCAACAATTTTCCAGTTGGGACTATTTTTTTGCCTCAACGAATCAGTGGTCTGTTTTGAAATATAACATTTCAAATTCAACACTAATAAAGCCTTTGTCAGACTCCATATGGTCTAGCAGAATTTAAGATGCTTTTTACAAAATTTTATCTGGAAATAATTTTGATAATAATACAAAACCGATTAAATTATTAAAATCTCGTTGCTCCAATGGGGTGAGTCCTACAGGATTCACTGTTGCGTTCCAATTAACATTGTTGCTCCTAAAGTGGCGTATGGAGTTAGTAACAATGCCTACCCAGAACACATGACCATAATAGGCGATGCCAATATAAACATCAAAGAAAAAAAACATCTAGCTACTTCTCTAGCTAAAAATTTTGTATGTATGTTAGTATTGTGTTACAAGATATAGTATTTAGTAACTTTGATGTTGTTGCCAAGATTCTGAAGATTAAATAATTCAATATTTCACAGTGGCTGGCGAAAGTTTGAACAACCTGAAAGCCTTTTTGAAGTAATATGTATCAGATAAAGGCTTCAGAGTTATAGTTATAGATGCCGAAGAATTCCAGATGTCCAGAAATTTTGAGGACACGAGAAATAAACACAATTTCTTCACGAAAATGAAGATCAGTCAATTGAAAACCAATAATTAAAATGCCTAGTTGAAACATGGTGAAATATATTAATTCAATGGTTTTTTGAGACGATGAATGTACGAAATGAATGTACTCAAGTACCATAATCGTCTACAACATTCAAATAAATATAAGGAACACAATTTGGTATTTTCTGAAAAAAAAAATGTCTACGAGTATTTACTGACACTAGAAATATAAATATACCAATTCAATTTGAGTTTTCATTTTTTAATAATTTTATTTTCCATTATTATGCCTATTCAACAACACGACCAAACTAAATATATTTTGTCTAACTGAGACTGACTGACTTTTTAATGATTTGGAATGTTTTATAACTTTAATAATGTAGGAGCAAATGATTATTTCGAACGACGGCGATGGATGGTACTTGAGTCCCTGCTGTAAGCCTTCAAACCATCTGAATAATTTTAATTCGGACCAATATGAACAAGATAATTTGGACTCTGATTGCGTTGTAGGTTTTTCCGGCTTTTTCAGCAACTGAAATAGCAAATGAGTCGTGACGGATTTTTTTACCTAACATTTTCAATATCGATCTTTCATATTTTATTCTTATATATTTTATGTGTTCATTCTGTACTTATCCAATTGATTTTTGTGTCACTTTGACAAGAACTAACAAGACAAACATGTTCATATCACAGCAAAGAAAATAATTTATAATTAATGTTTCTTTCTCTTTTCTGTAGTAAGAATTGATGAAGAAAGATTATTTGACTTTTGGAATTTTTTGGATAAGTGTACAGATAACAACAACTGGTAAATTACATTTTAAAATATTACATTAAAATACAAATACAATAAAAATAAAATGAGATCCACGTATTATAAAAATTATTTGTTAAAATATTCCTGTAAGCTATAATAGAGTCTATCAGCTAGCAAATTTCCCACTATTTTCTTGAATTGTACGTTGGTCAGATCTGCAGACCTTATACAGGGTTACCCAGGGGTATGTGCATGGTCCATAACTTTTTTTCTATACAGGCAATCGACTTGATTTTTTTTTTCAATCAAACAATGAGTACATTCTGAAAATATTTTCATTAATATACAAGAAGTTTTAAAATAAAATACACAACTACGTTCAATTTTTTTGAATGGCAACCCTCCTTTTTTATTCCATTTTTGGATTCACCACTAAATTGTCAACATAACGCACCCTGGTTCATATACCTATCTGCAATAGTTTTTGACTTTTGCCAATTTATGTGTCAAAATCGCGTCGTGCATGGACCCACAGAAAAATTCATAACTTTTCAAGATAACTCAACCTACTTTTTCCCAGACTATTCCTCAAGCTTCAGAGCATCTTTTGAAATGCTGGCGAACTTGAAGTCAATGTTCCATCGCCTACTACGATTTTTTTCAAATGACGGTTTACAAATGGCAATAACTCGATTTTTTCAAATGCAACACCCTGTATTTTATTACACCATTACATGGCATTTTCTAATACCTTTTGTCAATATATCATTTGTGGGGTCTACTTTGTGTAGTTTGCGAAATATGTTGAAAATAAGAAATGTGGATGATTTTTGAGGAATCTAGTAGGCTGCTTTCGTAAAATTTGACATCCTTGTACTGTCAATAATTGTACACGTAAAATTGTTGAAAATGAATTTCACTCGCGAAGAATTAGTGAATATGGTATACTGTATTGGCGAAGCTGACAGAAATCCTTTATTAGCAAGCAGAATCTACCATGAAAAATATCCGGAAGCAAGAACTCCACGGGTGTCTTCATTCCAAAAGTTAAGAGATCGGTTTGAACTCAGTGGTAGTGTGTCTTATACTCAAAAGGAAATCGTTGGTGGTCGAATTGATGAGGAAAATGCAAGTTTTATTGATGCTACAGGAAAATCCTCACTTAAGCACTAGGGAAATAGCAGCGGAAACAGATATTTCACGAAGTAGTGTGAACAGAATAATATTGAAACATAAGTTTCACCCTTCTCATCTGAACCTACATCAAGAATTGTATGGAGATGATTTTGCCTATAGAGTTGCGTTCTGTATTGAAATGAATGGCATGATTGATGAGGATTATAATACTTCAAACAAAATTCTGTTTTCTGATGAAGCAACTTTCAAGAACAACGGTTCGGTCAACAAACACAACATGCATTATTATGCAGTCAAAAATCCTCACTAGTTGAGGACCCTTGACCACCAACAGCAATGGTCGCTTAATGTTTGGGGAGGAATTATTGGAAATCACATTATTGGTCCCTGCTTCTTCGACAATCTGCTAAATGGTGAAAGATATTTACGTTTCCTTCGCGAACATCTTCCGAGAATGTTAGAAGAAGTGGATTTGAATACCCGAAGAATCATGTGGTTGCAGCACGATGGTGCGCCGGTGCATAACCATAGTATAGTTCGAGAATTTTTAGATTAATCCTATCCTAATCGTTGGATAGGCCGAGGAGTTACTATTCCTTGGACCGCGCGATCCCCAGACCTTACGCCTCTAGATTTCTTTCTTTGGGGGTACGTGAAAGAAAGGGTTTTCAGAGATCGTCCGATAACTGCAGATGATATGAAAGATAGGATCACGGAAGCCTTCCGTTCAACTAATGGAGCAGTGTTTGCTAGAGTTCGGGACTCATTCACAAGAAGACTAGCAGCTTGTGTGGAACATGATGGGGACCTATTTGAGCATTTATAAGTGGCCTTTCCCCAAAATTTTTACATGGTTTATTGTTAATCACTCTTTCCTGTTATTGTAACTATTACTACAATTATTTTCTTTGTAATGTACTCCTGTTTATATTACAATTTTAAAAACATATTCTCTCCATAATTTTAAGAATGTGTCAAATTTTACGAAAGCAGCCTACTAGATTCCTCAAAAATCATCCACATTTCTTATTTTCAACATATTTCGCAAACTACACAACGTAGACCCCATAAATGCTATATTGACGAAAAGCTCTTAGAAAATTCCATGTAATGGTGTAATAAAATACAGGGTGTTGCATTTGAAAATATCGAGTTATTGCCATTTGTAAACCGTCATTTGAAAAAAACCGTAGTAGGCGATGGAACATTGACTTCAAGTTCGCCAGCATTTCAACAGATGCTCTGAAGCTTAAGGAATAGTCTGGGAAAAAGTAGGTTGAGTTATATTGAAAGGTTCTGAAGTTATGAATTTTTCTGTGGGTCCATGCACGACGCGATTTTGACACATAAATTGGCATAAGTCAAAAACTATTGCAGATAGGTATATGGAACCAGGGTGCGTTATGTTGACAATTTAGTGGCGAATCCAAAAATGGAATAAAAAAGGAGGGTTGCCATTCAAAAAAATTGAAAGTAGTCGTGTATTTTATTTTGAAACATCTTGTATATCGATGAACATATTTTCAGAATGTGCTCATTGTTGAACCTATCGATTGAAAAAAAAATCAAGTCGATTGCTTGCATAGAAAAAAAGTTATGGACCATGCACACACCCCTGAGTCAGCCTGTATGTATTGGTAAGTGATAATAATTTACCACCATTATTAACGAAACTTCATGATATAAAAATCACATGATACTGGAAATTGCCAAAGAAGATTCTCGAAATCTGATATATCCAAAGATCATCTGAAGCTGGAAGATTCCTCAATAAGAAGAAGAAAACATTTAGATGCAAGGAATTCAAGTTTCAGGTGAAAAAATATAAAAATTCTCAGAAAGAAACACAGATATAGATTTCATGTGAAACACAAAAAACACAGAAATGTATAATATACTCAGGGAAAATCATTTTAAAAAACGGAAGACGAAACAAAGAGGTTGGACAAAAATATCATTACATATCCGCATGTGCGTAGCAGAAACATTGACAACAGAAATACTAAGAAACAGAGAGGTATTACCATTGCGGAATGAAAGCAGAAACAAAATACATAAAAGCAGAAATAATTATAGAAACTCAACTAAGAGGAAATTGGGTTGACAACATTGACAACAACAGAAATACTAAGAAACAGAAAAGTATTGGCACTGCGAAATAAAAGCTAAAACAAAATAGATAAAATCAGAAATAATTATAGAAAGTCAACGAAGAGCGAATTGTGTTGCCTAGATGCCTAAATACCCCAATGTAGCTACTTATGAGACCTGCAAAACTGTGGTATCAAACACTTCGACGCTTCCACGAATTCAGGTACATGAAAAGTAACCTTACTTATTTCCTTTCCAATGAACAAGTTGATAATCTGTACTCTGATTAGTCTGATTGAGTTGTGGTTTTTCCGGCTTTTCCTGCGAATGCATCGTCAAGGATTTCATTCATATTTTCATTTTGAATTCATCTTATATCTTTTATGTTTTGATTCTGTATTTTTGAATTATTAACACATGTCCCACTTAACCAATTGATTTTCGTGCCACTTTAGCAAGAACTATCGGGACATGCAGGTTCATATTGGAAAAATGATCTGGCCCATACTTGTGGAATTTATTGAAGGAGGTTGACTAACATGAATTTAAGATGAACAGAAAAAAATATCCAATAAAGAGAATAACAAAAATATTTTCGCAGTGAAGTAATTTTGTTTACGTCATTTCTGGTGAATTAAAATTCCTTTTCATGGGAAAATAATGCTACTTGGCAGAAAAATTCTTGTAGCTCGTTGCTGAACTCCTTGGAAACTACTGATTCAAATTACCTTTTTTCTGGAATAGACAATTTTGAGCCCGTTCTATTGCGGTAAAATTACCTCATTAGATCTTCCTGCTATTGGCAAAAGTATGAGTTGGAGGTGGAAAAACAGGCAAAGAATGTCTTGAGTAGAATAAAAATTATTCGAGTAAAAAATAATCTGGAACATTCTAACTAAATGTTTATCAAGTATTCGAACCTACTTAGAAAAACTCCTCCTTTTCTCCTATGAATTTCGAAACACTTGGATGTGTTTGTTATCAGGTTATTTTAAAATAATTCTTAAAACTTTCACTAATCCCACCAGGGATTCTAGAACACTTCTATTCTGTTTTCATCTACTTAATTCACTTAAACTATGACCCAAGATGCGTTTTCAACAAAACTAAAGTTCTAATATACAATGAAGAACCACATACATACCATCTCGTACCGGGATGATTCAATGCAGTTTCTTGAAAAGATGTGCACGACTGAGACCCGGTAACGAATACCCCAGTGGTTTTATATAGTGGATCTAATTTAGAACCTATCGGACATCGTTAGCATGTCAAACCCTATTGGCCGTATAAAACGGTCTATAAAAATATACCGGTGAATTCAATACCACTGCATTGCCTTAATTACAACGACACCATTAATTAGCTAACGATGCCAAATTTATACGCAACTGCTATCAACCGATCAGGAACTTCCCTGCAGGATGACAGATATTCATTCAGCCATCGCCCAATGTCTACTTCATTATTTTATAAAAAGCAATAAAACTTGTCAAACAATTCCTGTTCCTGGAAGTGCAGAATATTCTGCAGAGTGAAAATAATTATTTTATTATTGAATATGGCCATTCTCATAAATGTGATTTGGTGTCTTGTTCCTAGAAAAGCACGAACGCTTCTTCTTTTACGATGAGTTTTGATTGGACGAGTCACATACACTGTAGCTACCAGAGATTCACGGTATTTTTGAAAGCTTGGCTTGAGCTTGGCTTGAAATTAAGCGAAGCTCAACAAAAATCAAGCCAAGCCTAACTAGATTTCCATCAAACCAAGACAAGCTTTTGAAAATAGACATTTCAAACTTTTTATTACCAAACTCAAGCCTCATCATACCAAGCTTCAAGCTTTTTGTCAGCACACTCAAAATTTCAACCTACAGTGAGTTTGGAATTTTCTTGTTCTACTATTGAACATCAGAAATGAATGATGGGAGTTTTAATGAATAATAATAGTAATAATAATAATGTTTATTTCATAAGTATCAAGATACAAGAGAAAAAAATATAAAACGTGTAAATGAACATACATACTCACAGAAGCAAGGGATTGCTTGTGCGTGAGGGGAAGTTTACACACATATATATATATATATATATATATATATATATATATATATATATATATATATATATATATATATATGTTCGGAAAGGTTTCCGCGGTCAGAAGATTTCGAGAAAACGAAAACCATCGCCCCAGTACGTTCAAGAACTTCTCGTTTCATCAGAGAAGCCATCGAAATCGAAAAACGGCCTGATTGCCTGAACATTAAAGATGATAGCCGTAAATTGAACCCCATTTGGAAGCCCCTTCTTCCAACCGTAATTACCAGGCCACGTGAAACTTATCCGCAATCAATTATTATCCCATTAACTCCAACTACACAGCAGGCACCAGCAGACAAGACAAACGAGAAAACCCGTAAGACCCGCCCACCTCCAGGTAGCCAACCACCTGCAGACCGGTTTCGGGATGAAGTCCCTCATCAGTGCAGTCCAGGTTATCACGGTTGTATCTCTCTAATCTGTTGCCGTGGTGGATCCTGTAAGCGATTGCAGTGTTCATCCCGGCGAACGATGACGGGCACCGGGCCCCCGCGTGTATACAACCGTGATAACCAGGACTGCACTGATGAGGGACTACATCCCGAAACCGGTCTGCAGTTGGTTCCTTGTTTGGATCAGGCGGTGTCCTGCTGTCTGACTCTGAGAGCTCTTGCAAAGTTGTTCCTTCAAAGTAAGGATCTTTGCACATATGTCTGACAGATATAATTCAATATCTGTCGAGGTATTAGCCAGATAAGTAGTTGTTTTCTGTCGGACATATGCCATACAATCTATACAAAGGTATAGTGAGTTCCTAAAGGATTGTTTTCAACTGTTTTACAGTCACTGGAACATTTATTGCTCCTTGAAACAAGTATTCAGCATATATATATATATATATATATATATATATATATAAAATGTGTATGAATGAATGGATAAATATTTTTATGTGAGTATGGTCTAGAATGAGTTTTATAGAATATTTTTCAAGAATATTTCCTAAAAACAAGGAAATGTAGTTGAAATGAGCGAGTAAAAGATTTATCTTTGAAAGATGGGAGGGCAGGGGAGGGTATGAAAATCGAACAATAAAAAACTGCTTGTGAACATAACTATAATGCGTGAGATGGAATACAACAATTTCTCAAACAATATCAAAAATACATCACTTGTGAGCAGATGGAGATCAACATTAATTAATCAATATATGAGGTCCAGCTATTCAGACACATCAAAGACCTTATAGCGTCATTCCTCATTCCTCAATCTATTTCGTGTTTTGGTCACAGTTAATGATGCTCTTCTTCAATCTTTCTTCTTCAATCTTTCAATCTTTCAACCCACGTTGCAGGTAAGTAAAATGTTTTGATGGCGTCGCCACCAATCTTGAATTTCTTTAGCCCATGGCATTTCCAAATATTTATCTATTTCGCATCGCCATACTTCAGTAGCAGCATTGTTTAAATAGAAGTAAGATAGTAAATGCCTGTGGAAAAGGTATTGGACCCAAACGCGAGTGTCATCTAGCGTGATTAGTTACGAACATGAATATTTGACGCCATTTTAATGCAGATTTCTTCAAAAAACCCATGATTTTAATGCTGTCCCACTGTTTCAATCAAGTTACGACATGACTTGGATGCAAGATCACTGTCGCCATCTACATGTCGCATCCATTTGAATCCAATATAATTCCCATAAGGTTTGCTAACTACCTTACTTCTATATAAACAATGGTAGCAGTATTTTTTTCCTGTCTGATTTTTTGCATACTCTCAACAAGGCTTAATCAAACTCATTTGTATTCAAACAATTTGTATGGTTATTTTCACAATGTTCAATTTCGATACCCTCGAACTAGTTATCAGTGTTAGAAGTATTATAACAGTAGTATATTCATTCATATAAGTGAAATAGAGTATTTTTTGATTCGATTCCGAGAGTTCCAACCTTTGACAGCTGTTTCGTGGTAACCCACTCGTCAGAAAATATTTCTGGAAGCTCTCGAAATCAAATCGAATCCACTCATAATTAATACCGATAGGCAACGACAGTATATAACAAATAGTAACTGGTGACATCTATAGTCACTCGTTGAAATTCAATTTGAAACGAACCAAGGAATCCAAAGTTAGATGATTATCTACTCATTGACAGGCAGCCAACAATTTTTTTGTTCGGAATCAAATCAAAATATACTCTATTTCTCTTAGATTCTGCTTGCGGTCCTCATAACGCACTAGAAACTTGATTGAACCTTGTTGGGTTGGTCAGAACCACGAAATTGTTGGCTGCCTGTCTATGAGTAGATAATCATCTAACTTTGGATTCCTTGGTTCGTTTCAAATTGAGTTTCAACGAGTGACTATAGATGTCACAAGTTACTTTTCATTCATATATCTCTTCAAACTTTGACACTGCCTGTCTTTGTAGGTTCCTTTCCCAATCAGTGGTTGTGAAAGTTTCCACTTTGTGTCTAGGATCTAAAATTAGTACCACACATCCAGTTGGTTTTATTATAATGTTTCAAAATTTTATCTCGTGATGCTTGTAGAGACAATATCAACATCTCATCAATATGCATCGTGCATGTCATCACACGTTAAAAGGTAAGGGCTGCGTCTTCCCTAGCTCGCACAAGTCTCTCGAAGACTTCTGAGGATTGCACTTAGGGTAACAACAATTTTAACAGTTTCAACAATTTTAGCAACAATTTTAACAATTTTAACAACAATTTTACTCCTTTTATTTTTTTTGACCAAGAAATTTGTCCATTTCTCTAACTTGTCTACTAATGAATTGATTCCAATAACCACCATTGGTAAGGTGCATTTGTTTTCTGTCTTCAGAGTTGTTGAGAGTTTACTGAAATTTATTAAATAATTACAGAATGAGAGACCTTTCTGTATCGGTGGCCACTAAAATTTTTCAATGTATCTGTATCATCGCAAAGAATGTTTATAGCACTTTTCAAATTAAGTGCCCAGTGAAGCATTTGCAAAGAATAATTCCATCATGTAGCCACGCCTAATTTTGGCATTTTCATTCCAATATTCAAAGTGTCACAAATATTTTCCATACTCATTTTGAGCTGCTCAGATTTCTTTATTTTTTTTGCAATAGTTCCCATATTTCCTGAAACTCAAATGATAATCCGTAAAGTGGCAACACGTGAATGACGTTTTGAGTATGCGGGCGGGGCAAGAAAAGCTTAGCTAGGCTTGAAAAGCTTGAAAATAGCTTGAAACGAAGCCAATCTTACATTGGTTAAATTCAAGCCAAGCCATGCTTTTCATTTTGGAAAGCTTGACTTTCAAGCCCAAGCCAAGCTCTTATATTTCAAGCCAAGCTACTTTAATAATAATAATAATTTATGAAAAACATTTCTTTTTCTTTTCTGTAGAGAACGATTATCTAACTCTTTTTAATTCTACAGATTGACAATGATTTTGATATGTTCATATATTTTTTTTTAATATTTCTTGAATCTACTTTTGATGGAAAGATGAAAAAATTAAAAAATTGGCAAAAATTTATGACTTAGAAATCTAGAATACTAGAGATTGCCAAAGCTCGAATACTTTTAGGGGTTGCACCTTGGGGTGCAATGGGTTGACAGAAATAATAATTTCAACAATTTTCAACAAAAGAATATGATGCTATCATCTGAAGCTGAAATAATGATAAAAAGAAGAAGAAAACATTTAGAAGAAAGGATCTTGAAAATAATGTAAAACAAAAAATGATGGGAGGTATACCCGGAAAGTGTATCCGCCTTCTACAAAATTCCATATTTTCAGGTTTTTCAGACAAACTGCGAAAACAGACGTTCCTTTGAACGTAGCTTTCAAAAATGAATTACCTACTTTAAAGAAACTACCACACCAAATTAAAGCCAAAAAACTATAAGAACTAAAAAGTGGATACGTTTATAAAATACCTTGTGCTGAATGCAATAAGGTGTAAATAGGATAGAGAAAACGATATGTAAAAACAAGGACAAGCGAACATGAATGAAGCATTAGGTGCGAATACAATAAATAAATCCGGGATTGCAGAATACTCTGACAATACTCTTCACAGATTCGATTTTGACAGAACTGAAATTATTGTTAGACCACGAAATTACAAAAAAAAAACTGTACCAACATAAAAAACACAAGAATTACACCAAAAAAACTTGCGTCGTATAGAGTGCCGCAAGGGACCGTGATGGGGCCGCTATCATTCTATCTCTATTTCAACAGCTTAATCAATTTCAAATCGAAGGAAAAAATAAAAATTATTGTATGTATGTAAATTGATAGTAGTGTACACTGTATTATTGAGAGTGTATCAGTGACACAGTTTCATTCAAATTCAGCTGAACCAGACGAGCGATGAAATTTCATACGATTTACCAGACTCATCTCGTGCTGATACTGTTCAAAAAGCACATATTGAAAAATTTATTTTAATCGTCTTCTGATAATGAAAAAATTAATTGTCTGTTGGTTCAGATGGAAAGTTGGAAGGAATAATTTTTGCAAACAAAGCAAAGAATAATTTTACAAAGAGACTTGAAATATTTTTTTCTGAAAATGTTAAATTTATTGAAATTCTGATTTCATTGAAAATACTTGACTGATATTTTTTTAATAGTAAATTCGTCCTTATAGCAAATTGTCAATTTGTTGTGAATGCTGTGAAAAGACAATTGGGCATACAAGAGAAGAAATTGAGCTTTACACAAAAGAATGGTTCTGCCATTGGAGTCGAAGGAACAAAAGGAAATTAAGAAATAAGAATTGAAATTTGAAAACAGCAGGATCTTATTAGTAGCACTCATCAACAATCATCATGTATTTTCGAGAAATAATTTTTGTATGCTGAATATACTTTAGGTTTACTTTTTGTATTTTACGCAGGATGTGTTTTTAATATTCATATTTTTGAAAATGTATTCAAACTATGTGTAAACAGAAAATATTCAAGATTTAATTTGTATGTGTTCCTTTCTAATTTTTTGAGTTCCTATTAAAATAAGTTTTATCAATGATTTTTTCTGATAAGCCCTCAAGCATTCTGCATATTTTGACAATTATTAATTTGTACAATCTTTGTCGTAAAAAAAGAGCATTTTGTAATGTCCCAGGAACATATCTGATGTTTTATATACAAGTAATTTAATGTAGGCAAAGGCTTTGAAAATATAATGCCGTGTCTTTGAAAGGCTTTAGAAAGAACGAAAGAAATTTGGCTTTTTTGATTTCCTAGAAACATCATTAAACAATATGTCATACACAGTGATTTAATGTGAGGTAACTGAAGGTAATATGGCCAAGCCAGAACCTTACATTTCCGAGAATATTTATTTCGAGTGTAAGTGAAGTTTACGGTTCATAATACAGCCGCAATCTTGAATGAGAAAACAGCAAACGAGTTCCGAACGCGCACCTAGAATTCAGTCTTCTGGAAAAATTCTGTAAAATGTTTTATTTGCTTATCATCTGATTACAATAATTTCTTCTACTTGTTTTAAAAAGTCTTTTGTTTGTTGTTACTCATGGTTCAATTCTTTTTTTTTGCACTTTTTCATTGGGTCCATTATACCTTTACGGCACATTCATTTAAACTAGATTTTTTATTATAATAATATGGCCAGTTTGATTTTTTTTAAACTATTCTCAAACTGCTAATGATTTTTTAAATTCCATTTTTTTTAGGTTGCACATGCAAATATAATGTCCAGGTTATCGTTTGTATGCTATCCATCAGAGCTTAAAAAAGATTATTAACTTTCAACACAGGCTCCATCAAACCTTAGCATGTCCATATTACCTTCAGTTACCTTAGGTGAAAAGCTTTGAAAATGTTATGTTGTGCCTTTAAAAAGGCTTTGGAAAGAAAGAAAGAAAAATGCCTTTTGTGATCTCCCAGGAACATCCTGAACACAATGTCCAGGTGCGACGGACATTTGCAGTTCATATACGTTCTATAACAAAACTTTTCGTTTTTCACTTCTCGTTGTACTTCATCTTCTTCATTTCTACATAGTATTTAATCAAAATAAACTATTATCTGCAGCTGATTTATCTTGCGACCAACTGAAACCCAATCTTATAAAAGAGAAAGAATCTCTAAATGAAATTTCTCCGATATTAATTTTGAATTCAAAAACATATTCCTTTACAATGTTGACCCCATTCATATCTCCAATATCAAATAATTAAACCAAACCATCGCATCCCTTAAAAAGCAGCAGCTACCAGATAATTCCCAAATTTCACGCCATGCCAATCACCCCTTTGTCTATCGAATTCACCCCAAGCGGTCAATTCCGCATTTCGCTTCTCATGCTGCCGAAAGGATAATAGCCATTATCCTTTACACTCATTTTGGCATCCAACGCGCATGCGATCTCTCGAGAGAAGAAGATTCGATCGAAATCGTCCTTGCAGCCAGCCTCTCGTATCCTACTTCCTAACAGCGATCAAAAATCTTCGAACAATTTCGAGCTTTATCGCCTGCCACCGTCTCGTGCATTGCAACGCCAACTACGATTGGGTCCATAAAATAATAACAAAATAAACGCGCTAGTTTGTCGTTTGTTTAATTTGCTTGTCATACGATTTAGGGGAATCGTCAGTGAGGACAGTAAAGTTTGTGTGTTGTTTGTTAGGACATTATGACAGATTTGTGCACAAGCCAGGAAGTTGTTCCGGAAAAAGTTCATGTAAACGGCGCTCAAGGAAACATAGGTAGGGATTCTTAATTTAATAAAGTTTGTACTTGATTAGAATACAGGAAAAGGCAATTGCGTACAGTAGCAGTTTGGAATAAATGTAGCGCAATTTGTCGTCTAGCTTATACATACATACATCATTATTTTTAGCTACAAGTTGTTTTCAAGCAGCTAGGTACTGTTTTTGTGTTGTACATTTTCGGGTCGCATAAAATGTGATGAGATGTTTTTGAGTAATTGTAATATTGCAGAATTGAATTATTGCTTTTTGTTTTCCGAACATACCTATAGTGAAACTGTTGAAAAATCATAACATAAAATGAGAAATGAGCTGCTAAACCTACATTGCCTAGTAGACCATTGATTGTTCAACCACCAAAACCTTTTATTGTACTTTTCGAAAACTCCCATTGGAATAAATTACTGCTCCTTGATCAATTATTACTACTTTTTTTTGGTGTTTTGGCATCGACTGCTATGGTCATTAGCCAATTACTACTTTTAACTGCAACTTCACTGTAACATTTTCTAAAATTGATTTTTCTATTTTGTTGTTGACTTGTTGAAAATATGAAGAATTTGAAACTTGTTTTTCAATATTTTCTCACTTCAGCTGATAGCTCCTTGATACTATTATCAGAGCGAAGTTATCCACACATTTCCATCCACACTTCCTAACGTGAAGGAAATCTTACGCGAAAAAGAGTGCGGGGTACATGCAGTGTTGCCAAATTTCAAGAAATATCTTTACTCATCAGTGTGTATGGTATAGTATTTTGAATTATAAAAATTATTAGAAAATGTAATGTATGAGCTCGTCGAATCAGAATTTGGCAAAATTTTAGTAAATTCAAATTATTACTGCGAACTTTAAATATTCACTTGGATAATGATTATGGGCATTACTGGCGCGTCTTATCTTAGACATCTAACAGGTTTTTTCAGAAAAAAAAATACTATAATATTCACTCATAGAAAATTAAACCGGTTGTCCGCAGGTACTCGCCCCTATAACTTTTTTTGTTTTTGAAGATCCTAGAATGAAATTTGGAGGATCTGTATAAGAAATAAAACTGCATCTTTTGACAAGTAACTCAGCTTCATGTACCTTCCGTTTTCACTAGAAGTGACATAAACCTTCGATTTTCAAATTAGACACCAGGTATATTTTTACTTCTTTCATATCCATACGACATACTGACTAATACCATGTGCAATTTGTCACTTTTTGCAACCGAATTTAATTTTTTATTTTGAAATTCATTTTTCATTCTGGCGTGCTGTGAATAAATTCAAATCACAAATTTCAGTTCAAAAATTTTGAAAATAATATAACTTTACTGTTTTTGATCAATATGTATCTGCCTTGCAAAATTTCTTATTTCAATTTCTACTACTATTTTTTTTCGAATGGCAACATAGTGGCTCGTCGGGTTAGAAAGAAAGAGCATTTGATTGTGATTAATTTGATACTGCACATTATTGGGTTTCTACAAACAAACAAACTTCCGTTAAAAAACTTTGAAAGATTACATTAGAAATTTCTCAAAATAAGGATCTTAATAGATAAAAATAAGATTTAAATGCATCGAGCAACCTGTAACCAACACAACTGATAAAACAAAATCAATAATCCAAAAGCTGATAACATATCTTCTGACATAAATATTATCATTAACATGTTCTTCAAATAATTACTCAATAAATATCTAATTTAGTTTTGCAAGGCAAAGTAAAATAAAAAGTCGACCTCCTCAATGATTTTATTTTATCAATAGTGGTTGTCAAAGGTTGCTCGATGAATTTTATTTCAATACCAAAGATGCTTTATTTTTTTAAACATCTACGTAGTTTTTCAAGTTTTTTAAGGGATTTTTTCAAAAAACCTGTATGTGTGTGGTATCAAATTAATCGTAATGAGATGGTCTCCTTTCCTTACACAACGAGCCATCATGTTGCCGTTTAAAAAAAAATTAGTAATGTCAATTAGTATCCATAGCACTCTAGATAAAAAATACTCAAACTCGAAATAAAAAAAAATAATGGTAACAAGAAGTGACAAATGATACAGAGTTGTATTCAGAATGTCATAAGGAGACAAAAAAATATACTGGGTGTCCCATTTGAAAATCGAAAGTCAAAGTCACTTCCGGTGAAACCAGAAGTTACATGAACTTGAGTTATTCGCCAGAAAACGCAGTTTTATATCTGAAGCAGATCCTCCAAATTTCATTCCATTATCATCAAAACCAAAAAAGTTAAAGCGGCGAGCCACCTTCCGCGGACACCCTGTATGTGACAACCAGTACGGGAGAGGGAAATTCAAAAAAAAATCAAAATCCTTTTTTACTTGATTATTAGGTGAAAAAACTCAGAGGCCATTGAATATTTTTGAGATTTCGATCTCCCCTACTGGTTGTCACCATAGGGTTGTCATATATTTTTCTGTGTGTACCCATTGTTACTGATGTCTTCAATTGCCTCTTGAGTTATCTCAACGTGACTCGCGCCCTAATAATTGAGAAAATATTTTTGCAAGATTTTTGCAATAACCATCTCACCTACTGGTTGTCACATATATTTTTCTTTGTAAATATTAAAGTAATTCTTTTTTGAATCACCTGCTCGATTTCTAAGATAAGACGCGCTAGTAATGCTGATTATAATTATTCAAGGAAATATTTAAAATTTACAGTTATAATTTAAATTTACTAAAATTTTGCCAAATTCTTTTTCGAGGAGCTCATACATTATATTTTCTATGAATTTTTTATACACGGTATTTTTTGAGTACTTGTTCAAACTAATTTCAAGATAAATAGTTCATATGAGCATGTGACAGCAAATGTTAAAGTTGAAATTTTATTTTCAATTATTTTGAATAACTTTTGCAAAAAAAAAAATATTTTTTGCACAAAATTTGGCAAACAGGGTTTTTCAAGGTGAGAAATCAAAATTTGGTCTAAATATTCATGTAGCACTTAGCACTGCGAACGCTCTCCTTATTTTTATTCCTGTATTTCTTCTATGCAAAAAAGGCATACTACCCAACGCTAGAGGCAACCGTTTTTGAGAAATTTGCAAATTTCTGCATCGATGTGGGTTATAAGGTCTCCTGGGCGCCATATGAAGTTGCTCAGAACTTCACACAAATTGAATATGTGATAGATCTCGCTATAACAAACAAATTCTTTTCAAGATACAAAATGTTGAAAACCCAATATTTTTTTAAACATCCTGTATTTTCAGAAAGAATAATTTTTCGATGTTTCTTGGTAGAAAAAAAAAAAGTTATTTATTTTGGCGAGATCTATCAGACACTCAGTTTTTGTAAAGTTCTGAGCAGAGGCGTAGCCAAGGGGGGGCCCAGTGCCACCCACCCCCCCCCCGAAATCTTCCAAAGTTTCGACGATTTGGCAATTTGCCATTTTGTGAAATAAAATTTATTTTTTGGTATTAGACTTTTTATAGGCCTTCTGCGGCACGTGATAAATTGGGCGTGTCTTCTTTGCTTGGAGGCTAGCCATCCAAACTGATTCCATGCATTTTGAATGGGTGAAATGTGTTTCAGAGGCTTTTTCCAAGTTTTTATGTGCTATTTTCAGTAAAAATTCAGAGGAACTCATGTGAATCAGGATTATAAGATCTTGGAGAATGTCCATGATCAAATGTAATTGGAAATGAAACCAAATAGATAAATAAGGAGATTTGTAATCCAATTACCTACATATAAAGTACCTGAAATTGTACCTAACCATATTAAAGGAATAATTATATGGCTTAATCATGTTTCAATTAAAACTTTAAAATTAGATTCATGTATAAGTGTGAGATTTCACATAATTATCATTCTAATAATGAAAATGGATTATATAATCTAGTCTTCCGCATCAACATATACAATAGGTATAATCATCGGCAGGTCTCTAACAGAAAACAACTACTGCACCCTACGACCGTTGAATTATATCGGTTCTTGTTTCAAAGTTTTTTACAAGAACTACTTTGCAGTGTAGTACTCATCATCATCATCATTCATTTTAAATTTCTGCTGATGTACTTAAATTGTATTATTTGAGAGTTTGTTTTGAGTGTTACATTGTTGTCGTTTCTGAAAGACCAATGGCAAGTGAACATTATGTGAACTTGGATAAAGTCCTTGCTCAAAGACATATGGAAAAAGTTTCATGTATAGGATATTAAGATCCATATTGTATGAAAGAAATATTGCCGACCTGCCACCAGTACTGTATTCAGATATTGTTCATATTTTAGTTTAGTGTCTGACAAATCTGTTCTTATCTTGGCTAGATTATTTCGTTTTTTATGATTGTCATACCCTGACGGAATCCTATGAAATCCTACTTTATCTCAGTTCATTACTGCCACAATTCACTACCATATAGAGAACTGAGGCATTGTATACCGAAATCGAAAGCTTCTATTACTTCAACTAGAACCAAAACACATGTAAAACATACAACTGCCATCAATGTTTATCCTCCAAGCAACTGACCTTGAAGATTGTGACGTCAGCCGAAGATGGTCCATACTAGGACTCCCCCCCCAAGGAAAATTCTGGCTGCGCCGCTGGTTCTGAGCAACTTCATCTGGCTCTTAAGTGACCTCATAACCTGCATCGATGAAGAAATTTGCAAAATTCTCAAAATCGTTGTTGAACAGGTATACGTTTTTTGTTTAGAAAAGGTGTAGAAAAAATATTTGAATCACAGTACGCAGTGCTCTCTAGGTACTACACAAAAATCAATACCGAATTTTGATTTTTCTCCTCAAAAAACCCGACCTACCAAAATTTTGTGAAAAAAATTTATGGTTTGCAAAATTTATTCAAAATAATTGATAATTAAATTTCAACTTCACGCTGTATCTCCGAAACGAAACCTTTGCGGACACATGTTCATATGAACTTTTTATCTTGAAATTAGTCGAATATTGACTCTTCGAAGTTTGAACAAGTTCCTAATAAATACCCTGTACTTCAGGATACTGGAACATACATAATGTTGAGTCAAGATATTTCTTGAAACTTGGCAACACCGCATGTACCCCGCTCTCTATTTCGCATAAGATTTCCTTCACGTCAGAAAGAGTGGATGGAAAAATATCTAAATAACTTCTCTCAAATGATATTATTTATATTTGTTCAATACGACATTATTGATCAAACCTGCTCCTTAGTCCTTACGTAACAGAAATATTTAGATCATTCGTTTTATGATGAGCTCACGGCCCTTTTTGACATTTCGTCGTATGCTATGATTTATATAGGCATTCACTTTAATTTAGTAAATGAAGTTCCACACGCAAAGTCTGTGTTCGTATTGCAAAATACGTTATGAAGAACATTGTGTTCGTTTGGAATTGAATCAATAATAGAATGATTTCTAGTATTAAGTCACCTTTTTAAAAACACCTAACGTTGTCCTACCAATTAGACATGTCTATAAATAACCATTGTGCAATAATTACTTAACTAGATAATAAATATCTCGAATAATATGTTGAAACGATGCAAAGATTCTGCTGAATAGAGTGAAATGGTGGTATAAAAACTTCTAAATTTTAATTAAGTATTTGTTTCTTCAAGATACAAATCTGTATTTCTCGAGCAGTTTCGTTTATATTTAAAATACAATTATTCGTTTTAGACGTACAGCGTGGGTCATAATTTTTGCAATATATGGGATTTTTTTTAACATCAGAGTTACAAAAAAAAACTTATAAGGGGTCGGTCGCTTCTGCATATCGGAAAACCTAAAAAGAGATTTTGATGTATGTCACGTGACCACACATATGGTGGCATTTTGAAAAATTCGTTACGAATTGGAAAAATTGGGTTTATTTTTGAAGATGGCAAAAAACTCATTTGAAAATGTTGTTTAATTTTAAGTCCATGAGCAAAATTTGAAATATTTATATGAAATAAAGTGCTTTTGCCTTAAATAACTCTCAGGAATCATTACTAATTTATTCAATGAGTAAAATAGAACTTTTTAGGTTTAATCCCATATGACAGAGCAAAATTTTTGAAACTGGTTTTTACTTTGAGTCTTGCTTTTGTAATGGTTTATATTTTACGACTCCTTTCACTTTTTTAATTACTTTTTGAATTTAAAGAGCCACAATAGATCAATTTTCTTGACCACAGTCAAGTTTTATGGAAAAAAAGGAAAACAATATGTTTTTCGAAGTACAACGTTGAAACTTGAGATTTTCTACTTTATATAAGTACTTAATTATAATAATTTCCTCAAAAAAGATTGTTATTTTTATTTCCGATCACCGAATTATGTTGTTAATAATAAGATAAAACCCGAATACTATTTTATTATTTTTTTTTTCAGAAACCAGAAGTAGGAATAAATAGTAGTAAATTTAAAAACGAATAACATGTCTATTATAGAGTCCTGAGGGCTCAAATCCTACACTAACTAGCAAATCAAAATAATTCTTGAGAATCTCGAGTAAGTTCATTTCAATTGTAACCATAACAATTGAAAAATTTCTGTGTTTTTGGAAATAAAGTAAAATTAGCCTTGAAATAGAATTGAATATTTTATTTAACAGTTGTATATTTATAGCAGGTCAATTTGTCGAAGGGTCGTTAACAATTTAAATTATAATGTATAAAAACAAACAAAAATGAAGCATGTAGAAAAAAAAGGCGATTCGGAGAGTCTGTTCTCATTAACAAAATAATTTTTAGAAATATCCTCCGAGTATTCACTGACAGAATAGAAACAATTATTTGAAAAGTAAGTTTTTATAATTTTTTTTATTTTTTTCAGAGATGATGAGGATGCACGTTGTAAAGTTTATATTCCAAAGAATTCTTTTGTGAATAACTCTACTCTTTGACCATTCGTATTGATTTTTCAAAATTGCCTCCATATTGGTGGTCATGTGACATATGCCTAAATCGATTTTAATGTTTTCCGATGTGCAGAAACGACCCACTATAAGGTTTTTTGTCATTCTGATGATACAAATTTCTCCCATATGTTGCAAATATCATGGCCCGCACTGTATATTACATACATTTTTCAATCATTATCACATACATAGTACGATACCAAAATATACAAACGTAAAGGTCAAATGCCAAAAAATAGAAACAAATTGATGCGCAAACGAATAAATTATTTTTATTATTATTACTAGCTTTTATTTAGTTTCACATATTCTGGTGTCTGTTTTTCTGTCTGTAATCAAATAAAGTATAATTCTGGTGACAATGCATTATGAATTTTTTGTTTGAAAAAAAAAATGGCAGCTCCAATATGGCAGACGAGTTTTGTGATTACGGTCCGATTCAATTCCTAATTATCATGTGGGGGTATTCGTTGTAAAACATTATGATTTTTTTGTTCAATTCCATAAATTCAATGGCGGTTCCAATGTGGCGGACGAATTTTTTTATCATGGTCCGATTTTATTAAAAATTGGTATGTGGGTATTTCCAGGGTTGGAGATTATGAATTTTTCAACAAAATAGACAATTTCAATATGGCGGCTCCAAGATGGCGGACGAGTTTTGTGATTACGGTACGAGTCTATTGATAATTGGTATGTGCTTGTCGTTATTCACAGCATTATGTTCCTCACAGATGAACCTACGTCACACATCTAAAGATATATTTTTTTTTATATTTTAATGCATTCTAATAAGAGCTTGTCTTTGTAAACAGTTTTCATTAACAGTCTAGGAGCTGAAGTGATAAAATGAAAAATCTTAACAGATCAATGGATAAAAAAATTCTTCTTGTATAGATAATTTCTGAATCTACTTCTAATACAACTTAATTTCTACTACTACTACTATAATTTCTAAAACAATGAAAAAAATGCATCATTATCAGTCGCTTATTTAAAGAACTAACTCTCAAGGAAAGTCAAGTTGAGTGAATCACCTTAGAGTTGATCAAACCCTGTTTCAAATCAACATGTACTAAAAATAGCTACCTCCAGTATTTGGATATGTTGTGATGATTTATTTCCACAATTACGCTTTAACAAATATTTGTTTGTATAACTAAAACTACATTCGTTATTTTTTATCTGTTTTGAAATACCTTAGTTGTACCTTCCCTGTCCTCTTTGTTGATATTATTGAGTCAGATAGATAATTCCTAAGCAAATATTTTTCACTAACTTCCCCATGTAAGTCTTTTCTGTTTTTCAGATGTGACAATGATAAATCAAATAATAACATTTGAATACCTACCAATAAAAACACCAACAGATAATTTTCAACAAATACTGTTGTTTCCAAAAATCGAACAAGGTTATATATGAGGAAATTATCTGACAGAAAACAACCGGTTTTCTGGTTGACACCCCGACAGACATTGAAAACAAAAGTCAACTCCTCAAGAGTATCTGGTCTAGTTAAAGCAGTCTTCAAATGACTCCATAGAAGAATCGGGGGGAATCAGCTCTGGCGATCCAGCGGGCTACTCTATGGAACTTCTTTGACCAATCCATTTACCTGGATATCATTGGTTCAACCACTATATTACAGTTACGATTTAATGAAGCGATACAGCGCCCTCTTACATATACCTATGAATTATTTCTGTCAATTTGCGGGCTACCTTGCCGATCCAGTTGGTGTTCTAGGCCATCCGCAATTAATGGTTCAATTACGTTGTCTTTAAGTTCCAATTATTCCAAAAGTCCAAGAGTCCAAAGTCCAAAAGTCCAATTTGCTTCAATAAAAATATTCCTGCACACAATTAAATTTTGAGGCTTTGAACTTCACGAAACATATTGGGGGTTGTATCATCCCAATAATAATGCAGAATCTGTTCAAACAAATGTTGTTTCAACAGAAAATTCAAATTTCTATTTCATTTCTTTTATTTTATTTGTCATTATTTCAAAAATATTCCAGTCTCAGATACATCTTTGTGAAGCTCTTTGATTTTGCAAATTTGTGTAAGTGAACATTTTACATTACATCTTCTGGAGCATTCTGGAACATTCTAGAGTATTTTAAAACACTTCGGGAACGTTTTCAACTATTCTAGATCATTTTTAGACACTTGAACATTCGAACATTATAGATAATATTAGAGCATTGTGAAACATTCTATATTATCCAGATCTTTTTAAAACATTTCAGATTACTTTCGAACATTCTAGATTAAGCATCATTACTGTAAATAGTTTCATATTTTTCTGGAACATTATAAATCATTCCAGATCGTTTTAGAACATTTGAGATTATTCTCGAACATTCTACAACATTTTGGAACTTTCTGAAAAAAATCTGGATCATTAACGCCTCTCATAACACAATGTTTGACAAAAATATAGATTTATGTTTGTTTGAACCATATCAGATTTCTCCATGATTAAAAACACAAAAAACAATCTTTTTCTGAGGTTTTGTAACAATACAGATTTATATCGACAATGTCATTGAACTAAATATTCTCTTCTAGTGATATAATTGGCTGATTTGAGTCAACCAATGTCAAGAGCAGCACGAGTTAGTAGTTTCTGATGTAATTTTTGCTTTAATTGGCAATACAAATTTACTATTATGAAAAACAATTAAAACAATTACAATCTATTTCTATTTGATCATGGGTGTCTTTTTTCCAGTAAGCGTTATAGCATTTTACGATCAATTTAAAAACAGATGATTATGAGCAATAACTTCCCGTCGAGTAGCCATCTTTCTTAATGATTTTCATTCAATTGATTCATCGGTTGATTGAATCTCTAATTATCTCATTATTCAATTATCTGTTATTGTTGTCTAAACTATTTCACGCACGTACGGTACATTTGCATATTGAAAAAATACGAATGTAATCTTGAAGGGAATTTGTTTGTTTGTTCGTATTCTATTTGGGAACAATGCACAGTATTTCACTTGAACCCAGATTTGATATATCCCAGCGTAAAAGGGGTCAGAACGAATTCAGAATATTGATTTTATTGAAAATATGAACAAGATGTTTATAAAATCAGATGGGGAATCATCTGCGACTGAAAAACAAACTGCACTCGCTATTTTTCATCGAATTTAGAATGGTCATTGCAAGGGTGGTGTGTTTTGCTGTGATTGAACTTTCTATTAGGTACAGTGTATCATTTTGGGGTATAATAATACGCAAACCACCAAATTTCATTTTGTCTTCTTCGGAAAAGGGAAGTCTGTTATTAATGTGAAAAAGGCTCTAAAGCATTGTTGTAATCATCATTTTACTATCGCATTTTATATTCACTGGACTACATCATCATATTTTGGGACTTCCGTATTGACCTATCTTTTTACTGAAATAAAAAAACGATCTTGTGTTATAGATTTTTACGATAATATAAAGTAATCAATTCGTTGGTGATTTTTTAAAATTTAAGATAAAAGACAGTTAACAACGTAGTAACGTAAATGCGCGCATAGATTTGCGAAATATCGGCCGAGCGTGCAAGCTTTTACGGAGGTATTAAGTAATCAAATCTCTGATTGGCGTTTTTATAAAAATTTAGGAAAATGGACGAGGTAGTAACATGAATGCTCCAGTGGATTTGCGAAATATCGTCCAAACGAGTATGCTTCGCTCACTCAATCTTTTGTTATAAAATTTTCGGGACGTATGAGAAATCAAATCGCTCTCTGCTTGTTGTTTTTATAAAAATTAGAAAATGGACAAGGTCGAAACATGAATGCATGCGTGGATCTGCGAAATATCGGCCAAGCGCGCATGCTTTGCTCGCTTTATCTTGTGTTACAAAATTTTACAAAGATATAAAGTTATCAAATCATTCTCTTCTTGAAATTCTTATAAAAATTGGAAAAGACGGTAACATTAATGCGCGCACGAATTTGCGAAATATCATCCGAGCGCACATGCTTCGCTCGCTTTATCTCGTACATTAAATTTTGCGGAGGTCTGAAGCTATCAAATCGCTCTCTGCTTGATGTTTTCATAAAAATTCAAGAAAATGGACAAGGTAGTAACTTGGATGAACGCGCGGATCTGCGAAATATCGGCCGAGCGCGCATGCTTCGCTCGCTTTATCTTGTGTTACAAAATTTTACAAAGATATAAAGTTATCAACTCATTCTCTGCTTGGAGCTCTTATAAGAACTGGACAAGACGGTAACATTAATGCGCTCACGGATTTGCGAAATATCGTCCGAGCGCACATGCTTTGCTCGCTTTATCTCGTACATAAAATTTTGCGGAGGTATGAAGTAATCAAATCGCTCACTGCTTGATGTTTTCGGAAAAGTTTGAGGAGAGCGAAGGTGGCGCCCTAATCAAAAATAGGGGCGCGAAGTACCCTGAAAATTTTAAGAAGGGGGAGAAAAATTTTGGGAACGGCGAAAAATAATCATGAATCCAGGCTTGAAGTGCCCGGAAAATATTAGGGAGGGGGAAAGGGGGAAAATAATGAAAAATCTGGGCGAGTATCGCCCGGAAAATTTTGTGGAGGGGAGGGAGGACATGAAATATTCAAAAAATCAGGAGGGGGGAATGGGGAGTAAATAATGAAAGTGCCCGTAAAAATTGGGAGAGGAGGGAAATGTGTGGCACATAATCAGAAATCCAGTCGCGAAATGCCTTCAAAAGTTGGAGAAGTGGGAAAATGGGGGTACATAATCGAAAATCCGGCGTGAAGCAAAATTTGTAATTTTCCGTCATCTTTTTACCAAAAATTGATAATTTCATCAGGTTTAGCTACTGCCAACTCCATTTGTTTCTGAAGTATTGGAGAAACTTTTTGTAGACCTGTTCAAGAACTATAAAATTGTTTCTCAAAAACTATACTCTTCTGAAAGACATATTGAAGTATATTTTCAAGAAATATTGAAAGAGTCAAATCAATTCTTGAAACTATATCGAGGGAAGTAGTAAGGGCAGAAAAAAATTGAGAAACCCCATGAATTTTTTTCACATTTTTCAATTGCAAAAAAATTAAAACTGACAAGTACTGTCTTTGAGTTATTAAATCGATTCGAATTTCAAAGCGATATCTTCAAGGGTTTGGAAATGAGAGCATTTTGAATTGCCACGACAGAGCAACAGACAGACAGAGAGCCTTTCCATAATTTTTCTGTTGTGGATCATTTCCTCCAAATTAACAATGGGTCTAAAACGTCAAATAAAAAAAGTTTTGGTCTCCTGGACTAACCATATTATACTACTCCTTATAAAGTCATATAAGTATAATGAATAATTCTGGTCCCAGAATGGATCCTTGTGGAACACCAGTGTAAATTTTTCTTTCCATTGATCTAATTTCCTTGATGAGCACCACTAGTTTTCTGTCTCTCAATTATGATGCAATCCAGTCATTTGAAACTTCTCTAACCCCTATTCGATTATCCGATAGAGCTTTTCTAATAGAAGGTTATGATCAATTATTCCAAATGCTCTGCTGTGATCCAAATATAATACTATAGGTTGTTTTTTACAATTCAGTGATTTATAAATGTTTATACACAATTCTGATACAGCCGTTGTTGTGGATTTGTTGTTTCTAAAACTATTTAGATATCTAAATATCCATATCACCACTAGACCAAGTACTTTGTAAATATTTTTAAGGAACAATGTATCAGGGTATTATTCAAGACGAGCCAAACTATACCGAGCCTTTTGGGCACCCCAAGGGACAAATTTGAAAATTTATGAAGTCGGGAATTGAATAAGATATAAGAACTGCGATGCAACATATTATGGACATACAAGAAGAATATAAAAATCAGATACAAAGAACACTTAGCACATGTAAAATACGGAAGAACAGAAAATTAAGCTTTCGCTCATCCTGTTTTGCAACAAAATCACTCAATTTACTTCACTACTTAGATTAGAATAATTAAGCAAGTTGATAACGGGCTGCAAATTTTGAAATCTGAAAAAACTAATCAATTTCATGGGAAGATAAATACCTACCTAAGTAAATGGTAATAGTGATAATAGATAAAGTTATCGAGGGACCACAATAAATCTTACACTGGCATTCCACAAATCAAGTGACTGAATATCAGGCTAATGTGATTAATCTCCGTTTTTCAATAGATAGCTGATTCGATTCTGACCTAAATTACTGCTCGTCAGGTGTTCACCGTAATCAATCTCTGGATCCATTCAATTAGAGAATTGCAACATCATGTGTATCGATTTGGGTTCATATGTTCCGCTGTTTCCTATACACATATTTCATATCGTCATGTTGAAAACTGAATCTCTGGGTATTTTGGTCAGGTAGTCTTATTTTTAAATTTGTTTTGTATGTTGGACTAGTCATTTGCTTTATAATAAATATAACAGCGTGTTGCCAAATTCTAATCCCGCCTAGCTATTTTCACAGTCACACTACCTTGGTTCCAGATGTGGGCTTGATATATATTCGTTCAAATTATTCCATTGATTTGAAATAATTTTTCAGAATTCAATGGTATAATTTGAAAGAGATGATTTGACGATATTGAATGAATCAGGTAGTGCCATAATATAATCATTATGTCTTTTCAGTTTTAATTTAAATCAAGAACGTCTCCTTATGAATGAATATAAGAATAGAACTTGTTTACCTTTCAATTCTTCCATTGAATAGTTTGTCAAAATCTTAAAACTTTCTGAATAATATCATGATAATTGGGAAACACATTTTACTTTTTGTCCATTTCTTCATGAAGTTTAGGAAATATTGGTTCTCACCAAATTTAAAATTATTTGACCACTGTTATGTGCTGTTTTTCTTCAATTTTTTGTTCAGTCTTAGTAAATCCAACTATTTTAACTTTACAGCTATTAGATTATCATGAAGTTGTTAAAAATATGAATAAATCCATAAACGCAAAAACCTTCACAAAATATATTTTCGTTAGCAAGTATCCAACATAAAACAACTACTGCTCCTTATGACTGTTGAATAATATCTGTAAGTACTTGTCAGTCTTTAAATACCATAGCTGAAATTATTTTTTATTTAAATGGTTTCATGGGTCTTGTCTCTCATCAGCATATGCAAGTTCTGCCAATCAAATCAAAAACTACTTCAGTTTTTATTGGAAATTCCTAAGATAAACATTGAAGTATGTATCCAGCGCCAACTCTAGGTTAAATTGATGAATAATTGCAGCTATTGTATTCAAAGACCATTGCAAAGTAGTTCTTGCCGAAGACTTTGCCAATAATCTAACAGAGATAAACCAATGTTCGTAGGGGGCAGTAGTTGCTTTCTGTTGGAAACTTACCGCAGAAGACTGGATTATGTAATCCATTTTTTATCATTAATTAAATTATTTGTTTTCCACTTTTTTTTCATTCCCTGTGGCTCGAAGTGAATGGCGGAGATCCATATTCTTTTTAGGTATTATATTTTATCATGTTTACTATTATAATAATTTATAGGATAACCCAAATATTGATCAAAAGCGAATGTAAATTTACATAATATCAGCTTGTCTATTTGCTCTGCATTCTTATGATAACGGAAGTTGTAAAAATTGATATCATTGGTACACGTTTTACCTGGTTTTTCTGTCAGTGAGTTAGAGTTAGTGATATTTCATTCAGTTTCGAAAATTCACAACATAAACTCAATAGAAACAAAAATATGTACTTCATCCTCAGATAATTCTACGGATAGTTGAGATAGTCCCAGAAGGTATTCCTAATTTAATTTTCTTCTTATGTTTATGAATCTGAGTTGGGATAAATAGTTCTAGAAAACTTAGATCTTCAAAAATTGTGTTTTTGGGAAAGAAATTTGTGTTGAAAAAATACCATACTTTTGACCTTTGAAATGCTGCAACTCAAAAAGTATAAAATTACCATAAATTAAATTCAATTTAGAATGGTAATGTCTCCCCTCTCAATGCCTTCATTTTGATTATGTACGTAAGTGCTTCTGACACAAAACTTTTTATTTTTTCTACAATTAATCTATAATAACGTCAGGTTCACACGATTTGTTATTTTTGAGTTATTTGATGCTGCTGTATATTTCTTGACAGTTCGTTGAAATTGATGCAACCGAGTTGGGTAGAACGTCTCTTTTTTCCGTGTAGTGGGGATTTGACTACAATTTTTATATACATTTTTCTTCCAAAACCTGACGAATTTTGGATTGAATTCATTTGCTATTTCTTCTTCTGCTTCTATTACCCCATTTTTATCATTCATAACGGCATCATTGACTTCTTTTTCGGGTTCTTTTTCGGGTTTTCAAGGCCTCTATTTGTACCTCATATATGTATATTCAGAATGTTTTTCGTGGCATACTGCGTGTAATTTATCAAAAAGAATGCCTTGTTTCATATAAATTCCTACAAAAAAAAAATTGCAAATCCCAGTGGTCATGTACACAATTATTATCATTTTAATAGCAGTTCGAGTTATGACATTTTGTTTCTTAAACTTTGAACATTTTGATGTACAACATCAAAGCCTGACGATGCTAACTTTTTTGGCGAAACGCGCGTCGAGTGTAATTATGAGTTTTGATGTTTGGGTAAATACTTCTTCTTCAACTGTATTCACACTGAAGGTTCCAAAATATTCATTTCATTGATGGTATTGAATAATGACTTGATAAAATCGAATTATTTCAAATAATTATTGTACAATAATTATTAAAATGGTGCTAGGCACTTCATCACTAGATGGTACCACATTCAAGAAATCACTTGGATCTTTTCAGTTAAAGTAGGTTCCAGCTTTAGGGGTCGTTTGGTACCCTTATCTCCAAGACGAGTTCGCGCTTGGTACCTTTTAGCATTGTTTATATAGAAGTAAGATAGTTAGTCAATGCATGTGTAATTGGTGTTGGACGCAAACGCGAGTGTCATCTAGCGTGATTAGTTACAAACATGAATATTTGACATCATTTTAATGCAGGTTCCTTCAAAAAACCCTGATTTTAATGCTGTCCCATTGTTTCAATCAAGTTACGACATGACTTGGATGCGAGCTGACTATCGCCATCTACATGTCGCATCCATTTTGATCCAATTATAATCCCATAACATTGTTTATATAGAACATAGTTAGTCAACCTTATGGGATTATAATTGGATCAAAATGGATGCGACATGTAGATGGCGATAGTGAGCTCGCATCCAAGTCATGTCGTAACTTCAGTGATCTGGCCTCCAAGTCATGTCGTAACTTGATTGAAACAATGGGACAGCATTAAAATCAGGGTTTTTTGAAGAAACCTGCATTAAAATGACGTCAAATATTCATGTTTGTAACTAATCACGCTAGATGACACTCGCGTTTGCGTCCAACACCAACTACACAGGCATTGACTAACTATCTTACTTCTATATAAACAATGCCCATAAGGTTGACTATCTTCTATATAAACAATGCTTTTAGTTTAACGCTATCCAGATATGAAACGTAAGGTAAGGCAAAAGCTTACCAACTTTCAACTTTCTGCTTTATATCTAGTCAATCAGAAGGCTTTTAAAAACGATGTATTCCGAGTAAAAGTGACAGGTGAAGACCGTAATTACCAGAGGTGCGTTTCAATTTAACGTCTGACGTCCGGTAACGGACGATGTATGACGTCATAGTTGTTTCGTAGGGCGATATCTTTCGGATTGAATTTTGAAACGCTCTCCTAAATCGTGGTGTAAATAGTTGACGGTCGGACGTTCCACTCAAGAATTTTGAAACGATGGAATGAAGTTTTCGGACAGGACGTTCTAATATCGAAACGCTTCGTAAAAAAAGTTCGACGTCGGACGTAATATTGAAACGCACCTCAGAACATCTAGATTGGTATTGGTAGAACTTTTACTTCAGTTGTCAGTCAGACGCTTTGAAAATTAAAAAGTGTGAAAACCTAAGGCCGCCACAGACATCGTTCTTTTCTGGCGGTTTTGTCTGCACGGGTAAAACTGTACGGGGAAAACGGTTGGTGTGTGGCCAAAAACTGTCCTTCTTGCTGGCGTTCAAAAATATCTGGCGCGGCTTGATTTTGAACCGTCCGATTTGAACGTGTTCGTTCAAGTCTGTGCATGTGTGTGTACCGCGGTTAAAACGGACGGTTTTAATCAGTATCGCGCAGACGACTTTTGCTGGTAGATTGATCCATTGGTCGTGGTAATTAAACATGAGTGATTTAAGAAACATGAGTAAACAATCTATTACAGAGTTTATAGCACTTTATAGATCTTACCCGTGTCTATGGAAAGTGAAATCAAGCGAGTACTCCGATAGAGACCAAAAAAATAAAGCCTACGAAGACATGATTGTGAAATTAAAAGAAGTAGACGAGTCTGCCACAAGAGAATCAGTTAAAAAAAATAGATTCTATGCGTGGTTGTTTCCGAAAAGAATTAAAAAAAGTGAAAGCATCTAAAAAATCAGGTGCGGGAGCAGACGAAGTGTACAAGCCCCATTTGTGGTTTACGACCAGCTACTATTTCTTGCAGACCAAGAGGCACCCAGGGAAAGCGTAAGCAATATAGAGGATGATACATCTCACAGTCAAGTAAGTAAAAATAAAAAAAATATTTATCTATACATTTATTAAGAAAATCAAAAATCTAGCGGAACATCGATAGTAGGTACAGTTGCAAAATATATTAAACAAACTTCTGTTGCCAAGGCACAGACCCCTCGTTATTAAAATAAGTCATATATAAATTACGAACTCGCTTTGCTTCTTCAGACGCATGTCTATTATGCCCCCGTTGTAAATTTATAGTTTCTTGTTCTGAAGTTAAACCGTTTTCTGTGTTGCCTGTTTCGTATTCTTCTGAATAAAAACAATTTGGAGGTGCGTAATTTTCCCGTCGCTTCCTAATTAGAAAGTTGTGTAGAATACAACATGCCAGAACGACTCTATCAATGTTTTCTAATTTTAGATTAATTGCGGTGTGAAAAATCCTAAATCTTGCAACCATAATTCCAAATGCATTTTCTATTATTCGTCGCGCTCTGGATAATCTATAGTTAAATATTCTTCTTTCGCTATTTAACTGCTTTTGTGCAAACGGCTTTAAAAAATTATCTCTTAACGCGAAAGCTTCATCTCCAATAAATACATATGGCAGTGGTTCACTACTGTTCTCGGTCTTAGATCCGGATGGTACTCGGAGAGTACCATTTATAAGTTTCTCATAAAATAGTGTGTTTTCGATTACACCACCATCAGACACTCTACCATTTGTGCCACAGTCGCTCATGATGAATTCATAACTTGCGTTAGCAATTGCCATTAACACGATACTGTGCCGACCTTTGTAATTGTAATAATAGGAACCGCTTTGAGCAGGTGGTACAATGTTTATGTGCTTACCATCCACAGCTCCCAAACAATGAGGAAAATTCCAGTTTTGGTCAAAAATTTTGGCTATTGTTATCCATTCTTCTTCAGTTCCGGGAAACTAAAAAAAATATGAATTATTGTTTGCTTTTAATATTCATTTTATATCTATGTTTTGTTTGATAATACTGTTTTTTTAATAATTGCAAAGAGTTTTAATGTGCCTCTTAATAACCAAATGTTTTCTGATAACATATTATAAAAAAAAGGAATTTTTTAGTGCCCTGAGCATGACTTAATATAAGTCGAAACATTGACAAACAGACTTTTGTGTGAATCCACCTATTACTGCACCTATTACTGTAAGAATTATTTATTTTTTAGGATGAATCCAACGACACGCCACTACAGTCTCCTGCACCTTCCACTGAAAATCTCCATATCTCGCGACCACTATCAGCAGCCTCAGATAATACCACTTCAGTCTCAGTATGTTCTTCGATAACACCTAGGGGTACAAAAAAGCGGGTAAGAAACAAGGCTAATGAAGTTTTGGATAAAGTAAATGCTAGACTGGATGTGAACGAAGACAACTTTGACGTTTTTGGAAAAAGTGTTGCCCACAAATTACGAAATTTGTCTCCAGAAGCTGCTTTACTGGCGGATAAATTCATTTCAGACATTCTGTTTGAAGCAGCACTGGGCAATATTACAAGACACACAAAAATGTCTTTAATAAATGACATAAGACAACATGTACAGCCTGAACAAGCTTCTCAACACGCAATACCAAGGCAACATCATCAATCTGCAAACAATGTCCCTAATACATCAGCCTACGGATATCTGTCTAATCAAAATGACGTTGATTTTTCTGAACAAGCAAACAGGGCTACATATTACACCCAATTCTCATCAGATCTGCTGGAGTTGAACTAAAGAAGTTATCTTTTAGTGTTTTTTTTTATATATATGTTAAATATAGTATTTTACTTAATCTAAGAATACATTTCTAGTTTTATTAAAATTTTAATTTTGTAAAAAATAAAATAGTTGTTCTTACCTTTAAATACTTGTGTTTCAAAACAGAATATATAGCAGTGCATGTTTCTGGTATAATTTGTCCAAGCGCTTGGGGCGATATAGCTACAGAAAATTTTAAATCCTCATGGCTCCTTCCTGTTGCTAAAAATCTTAACGTGGCGGTAAGACGCTCATGTGGTGAAATACTTTGTCTCATAGGTGTGTCTTGCTTTTTAATTAGCGGTGTTACTAAGGTTAGTAATTCTAAATACGTTTCTTCATCCATCCGTAGATAATTAAACCAGTCTCCAGGTTCTAGTCGTAATTCCTCTAAAAGATTTACGTGTGAAAAATGCCTCCGCTTAAGCAACCATTCTTTCGCCCATTTAGAACGTTTTCTTTTTTGAGAAACCTTTAATTTTATAGCCACTGTCGCCGCCACTGCCAACGTGGTCGTAGTATCCATCTCAGTAATATCAAAGAAACTGAACGATAAATCCGTTCGTATGTGGATAAACGTCGTGTTCGTTTTTCCCCGTACAGTTTTACCCGAGCAGACAAAACCGCCAGAAAAGAACGATGTCTGTGGCGGCCTTAAATAAATATGGATGATGTTCTATCGTGGTGGCATTTAATATGTGTAAATTCATCATGAATGATAAATAAAGAGGAAATAAAATCTTCCAATTTACACAAAAAATATATACTTGTAACGTGCTTACAATTGTTTCGACACACGGTGTCATCATCTGAGCGAGTTATCAACTAAAGAAACGTCAAAATCACCTTCTTAAATATTAAAATAACATGCATGAAATTTCACTAATGACAATTGCAGGTATGAAATTTCCTAATGGCTATAGCTTGGATTAGGGAGCATTTGAGCAGTTACTAGTGAGATAATTAATTATAGGTGAATTGTACAGGTCAATTTGGTCATTGAGAACTAAATTGCTATTGTTACGTAAATGTTTCTTGATTTCTATGGATTCTAATATGTTTAATTTTTGACCTTTAGGTTGAATATGCAAAATTTCAGGGTTTTTTGTGAAGTTATGGTTATTGTCAATAAGGTGGTTGGCATAGTTTGAGTCCTGTTTATTTAATCTGTAACTTCTCAAATGCTCACCGAATCTTTGATTAAAACTACGGCCTGTCTGGCCTATATATAATGCATTGCAATCCTCACACTCAAGTTTGTAAACCCCCGACTTCTTGAATTTATCCCGTACAGACTTTGCGTTGTTAATAAAGGAATATAAGTTATTGTTGGTTTTGAATGCAACATTTATATTCCGTTTCTGAAGGAAACGGGATATTTTGTTCGTATGCTGACCAAGATATGTTAGACATGCAAAACGTTGATCGGTTTTTACTTTGATATGCGGGTATATTAAATTTAGAGTTTTCTTGTTTTGTTTTTGTTTAAGCAGTCTATCTATAATTGATGTTTCATATCCATTATTTACGGCGATTTGTTTAATTCTGTTTAACTCACACTTGAAATCTAAATCTTCTTCTTCTCTATATATCACAAACCCACACATACAGACACTACAATACATAAACACTCCATGCACCCACAATCACACAAACTAGCAGCATATCATTCTATGATTCATAGACTAGTAAATATACCTCAAAGCGATTTAGATTTCAAGTGTGAGTTAAACAGAATTAAACAAATCGCCGTAAATAATGGATATGAAACATCAATTATAGATAGACTGCTTAAACAAAAACAAAACAAGAAAACTCTAAATTTAATATACCCGCATATCAAAGTAAAAACCGATCAACGTTTTGCATGTCTAACATATCTTGGTCAGCATACGAACAAAATATCCCGTTTCCTTCAGAAACGGAATATAAATGTTGCATTCAAAACCAACAATAACTTATATTCCTTTATTAACAACGCAAAGTCTGTACGGGATAAATTCAAGAAGTCGGGGGTTTACAAACTTGAGTGTGAGGATTGCAATGCATTATATATAGGCCAGACAGGCCGTAGTTTTAATCAAAGATTCGGTGAGCATTTGAGAAGTTACAGATTAAATAAACAGGACTCAAACTATGCCAACCACCTTATTGACAATAACCATAACTTCACAAAAAACCCTGAAATTTTGCATATTCAACCTAAAGGTCAAAAATTAAACATATTAGAATCCATAGAAATCAAGAAACATTTACGTAACAATAGCAATTTAGTTCTCAATGACCAAATTGACCTGTACAATTCACCTATAATTAATTATCTCACTAGTAACTACTCAAATGCTCCCTAATCCAAGCTATATGTCATTAGGAAATTTCATACCTGCAATTGTCATTAGTTAAATTTCATGCATGTTATTTTAATATTTAAGAAGGTGATTTCGACGTTTCTTTAGTTGATAACTCGCTCAGATGATGACACCGTGTGTCGAAACAATTGTAAGCACGTTACAAGTATATATTTTTTGTGTAAATTGGAAGATTTTATTTCCTCTTTATTTATCAAATATGGATGATACCTATTTATTGAGTTTATTCAAACTATTTCCTCATATCTATGACAAATTAGATGAACAACTGTCAGCCGTGTCAATTCTACTTTATGATTTTTAAACCGTAAGTTACCATTACCTTACGTTACGTTCTTGCGTTACCTTACCTTACGTTTACTAGTCTTAACAATTGCCTAATTTCATCAAATATTTCAATAGTTTTAAAAACTACGTTCATAGATGAAGAAAAGGTGAAGTTTAAGGAGCCTGAGATTGTTATTGTTATTTATTACCTTCATTATTATTGTTTACCACATTTCTCTCCACAACAAACTACAGTAGAGTTGTGTATGTTGCCTTAAACAAATTCGTCGGTAATTCACTTACTGTTCGTAAAACGAGCAGTATTCCTACTGCGGCTGCTGCACTTAGTCCTCATTGTCTCCAACCAGTAAATAGTTATTTGTTTTACTAGGCTAAAGATGCATTTAGTCAACATCACTTTAAAATTGTGCTTAAATATATGTCAAAAGCGAAAGTTGAATCTGTTATATCAAATGGCGCCATTTATACAACAATGTTAAGTTTATGCTAAAATCCTTTGATGTTGCCGTTATGTTTATGATAATGCTTGTGCTGAAGTTGACTAAATCCACCCATAAAAGCACAAGATTTAATGCCGCGGCCAAGGCATTAAATCTGCTTTTCTGCCGTATGAAACATATAATTTTTTCTTCAAATTTGTTCCAATTCCACGCAAAATCGACTTTTTCATATTTAAATTGCGTTTTATTAGCTGCTTTCCATTTAACTAAAGGAGCTCCTCAGAGCTACCCAGAGCGAATGACCATGCGTTCCATTTAGTGGGGCTTCAAGCACCGATTGACATTCCTCTTGCCCCTCGAGCACCACCCGTTTTATTGGTGCATGAAGCACAAGTAGACAAAAGTCAAAACGCGAATACACAGTTTTTTGGCGAAAAAGTCAGTGATAAAGTAATTTCCGATCTCAGGGGCTTGAAGCTCTGGGGCTTAACACTCCTAAATGGAAAACGCCTATTATCAATATCCAAATAACTAAATTATTTTATCAAAGGTAACTGGGCCCTGCGTTACTATGTTTACCGCTGATGACGTTTGTTGAATATGTTTGTTTACTGTTTACTTTGTCATTGTCAATTTTGAAAAGTTGTCATGTGAGAAATGGATTTACTGCAAAGTGAGGATGAATTGATGCAATTAACACCACCTGAGATAAGAGACCAGGCGCGAGATGTGGAATTTAACCTTTTACCGGAAAAATCAAGAACTGTATATGAACTCACATACAGCAGATTCATGGAATATAGACAGAAGAAAAATATAGGATCTTTCTCTGAAAATGTGCTGATTGTCTATTTTTCCGATCTTTCAAAGAAATTGAAGCCTTCAACGTTATGGTCTACCTATTCGATGTTGAAAGCTACCCTGAACATAAAAAATAACATTGATTTGGTAAAATACCTGAAGTTACGGGCTTTTTTGAAACGCCAGTCAGACGGTTTCCATGCAAAAAAATCCCGAGTTTTTCAAAGAGAAGAAATCGAGAAATGTTTATCAGATGCCCAGATGAACTGTATTTGTGTACGAAGGTAGGAATATATTGAAAATGATCTATTATGGATTAAAGAACTAATTTTAAATTTATATTTTAGGTTGTACTAATTGTTGCAGTCGCTGGGGCTTGTAGATGTGATGAGCTTTTGCAAATGAAAACAGATGATATAAATGATATGGGCGACAAATTGCTAATCATGCTACCAAATACTAAGACCAAAAGATCAAGATCTTTTGTAGTAACGGGATATTTAAGCGTTTACAGAAAATATGCAGCCTCCAGACCCTCGAATTTAAATAATCGGCGTGTCTTCTATAAGTATGCGAACGGTAAAGCACATCATCAATTCATTGGCATTCACAAATTCGGTAAAATGCCAGAAGAAATTGCTACTTTTCTGGGACTATCCCATGCGAAAGAGTATACCGGGCACTGCTTTCGCAGAACTTCGGCCACGTTGCTGGTGCATTCTGGTGGGGACATAACAATGTTGAAGCAACATGGAGGATGGAAGTCTCCCGTTGTAGCGTAGGGCTATATTGAGGACTCGCTAGCCAATAAGTCAAACATCGGCAATAAAATATTTTCTGGCGTTTCCGGAGTATCAAGTGTGGATACTAAAGTTGTTAATTTTACTGGAAAGGAGGGAAGTGGACAGAGTTGAATTGTATTAAATAATTGTTCACAATTCACCATAAATATATCTAATAAATAAAAATGTTGTGTTGTAGTTTGTAGTTTTAATGCAATAAAACCAGTTTATTATCATCAGCATCATTTTGAGTTTTCTTAATGTCATTGTCAATTTTAATAACCAGTTTGATTTAAATTAATACTTGGAAGGTTGCCTAGCAACGAACTTTTTCTGCCTAGGCAGTAAAAGTGGACTTTTTCTGCCTAGGCATTAAAAGTACAACTTCTAAGCCTGCCAAGTGTCATTAAAAGGCCGCTTTTAATGTCATTTGGAGAAAAACTTCTTTAGAGTACCTGATACTTAATACATCATCATTAATTAATGTACCACTTAAACTTCCGCTGAATTAAATGTTCTACTCCCATAATGTCGGCATAATCACAATCGTGATATATTAGATAACACCAAAACTTTAGTGTCCTCGACCTTTTTCGTACGCCATAACCTCAGCTAGGAATATCCCATGTAATATAATAAATTTAATTTATGAAGATGATATTACATCGCATGTCGTAGGTGTGGCTGAATTAGGCCTTTACAGCTCCGGAACAATCGTAGGTTTGATATATTGTTTACTTTAAATTTGATAATTATATAGGGAGCGTTCCAGACATGCGAGCCATATGAAGCGATGATGTAATTTGGCACAATTAAAAAATATTGCGGTACTTGAAATTTGATTCTAAGTGATATGAAAAAGGTGGGAGGTTGAAAGCAAGAGCAAGGATAGCGACTAAAATAAATGAAATTAAACGGCCGAGGTGGATCAATGAGAAACAACATGTAGTTATGGCCATTGAATGATATACAAGGTGTTGAATGAACGGATAGATCCATTACTCCAAAAAAGCGTAGAACATTTAGGAACGTTCGAAGAATTCCATGGAAACGACTAGAAACACAAAGTTTTGTTCTCAATCATAAAGTCTAATATTCTTATTGTATTGTACAGTGTGTCCGCTAAGTTCTCTACATATGGGAAACTTTTTTAGTACTAACTTTTATGCAAAAAATAGTTTCTTCATAAAATGTTCTGAAACCTGAATTCTTTCATCAGATAACGATTTTTTAAGCCGTATACGATAGTTGTCAAAAAATGTGAAATTTTCTCAAGACTAAAGTAAATCGAAAATTTTATCGAGAAAAGTTGAAAACTACGTTCAGATATCCAATTATACCTATCTACAATGAAATGTCAGATTGTGTTGCTTTTCACATGTTTTTTTCTTCATTTTGTTTCATATGAGAAACTGTTTTATTATGAAAGTGGCCTATGAGAAAAGTACCTTTAAGTTTTATGTTAGAGCAAAATGAATAGAGAAAATGTTACTGTGAGAATTATTTTTAAGTTTAGACTCTTAGTATGGTTGCTAAAAATAAACATTAAAAAAATCATTACAAAAATAGCAGTCCTCTATTTTTAATGAATACATTTTATTATGGATTTCATGCAACAAACATTTATCAGTGATTTTTTTTCTATACCTGACCTTTTGATTCCTTATCTCTGCTTCATTAAAATTTCATGTCGGCTTCATCAGTTCGTAGAAATAAGATTATTTATTTTAGTGAAATGCAGTTGTAGTAATAAATATTACATTGAAATAATTTGAACACAAATTGTATAAATATTAAATATTGCTGTACATTGTTTTGGTCTTTTAATACGTAGCAACCATATGTCACTCAAAAGATCAGAAAATAACATTTTTAGTCAGCCAGCAACTGAAATCCATATTCATTTAATTATTTAAAGATGCCGTTGAAATTGAATACGCAACAAAATTTTTAAATTGTTTCAATTGTTGGCAACAATTACAAAACGTTCAGAGAAGCTGCAGAATTTGTAAGCACAGACACCCTGAGAAAAATATTCATTTTATAACAGTAGGGAACATAGTTACTAATTTCAAGACATTTGGAAGTATGGAAAATAATTATAAGAAACAAATTTTCCAAAAAAAACGAGTAGCAAATAATGGAAATGCGGAACAAGTAATGTTATCAGAAGTAGATCCTGAGATATCACTGCGACAAAGAGCAACAACATTACCAAATCATGTTGGTAGAACTACTATTGCAAAAACATTAAAAGAACAAAAATGTTGGCCTACAAAACAAAATGTATACATACTTTGAAACAAGACGATTATGAGCCATGGTTCGAATTTTGTTCTTTAATACAAGGAGATATGGAAGATAACCCTTTCATATCAAGAAGCATCGTTCATCTCCAATGGTACTATCAGTTCACAAAACTGTCGTTTGTGGAGTGACGTTAATGCAAATTTCACTACCAATAGGTGATAAGCTACGGATATGGTACCAACAAGATGTTGCACCATGCCACAATATAAGACAATAATTAAATACCCTTTTCAATGGAAAACTGATCGATAGATGTTCCGACCTTTTTTGGCCCGCTAGGTCTCCGGACTTGAACCCTCTCGCTTTTTTTCTTATGGGGGTTCTTGAAAAAAAATGTATACCTCCAGAAGCCTTTCCAAAATGTGGACCATTTGGAAAGGACAATTAGAGAGACAATTATAATAATAATAATAATAATAATAATAATAATAATAATAATAATAATAATAATAATAACTTTATTCACTTGAAGAAATTTACAATAAAAATAGGTAAGTATAGGTACATTGATTCAGTGAATAAGCGAATCATCACAGAAGCAAAAAATGCTTGTTTGTGATAGGTATCAATTAAATTGATCTTGGTAACGACCATAGAAGCTTCAGATGCTTGTATATGGCCTGTATGTTGTTAATTAAAATAAGACTACAGATATTGCTACTGGTAAAAAATATAAAACACAGAAGTATAAATATAAAATAAGGGGTAAGAAAATATCACTTAATCTACACATATTTGAATAGCCTAGGAGGTAGTAATCAAATAATAAATCAATAAAAAACAGACAAAAGTACAATTTTAGATTACACAGACTTCCTTAGTCATATGGTAATAAATACACACATATCTCCTGCTATGATTATAAATGTTTCACAAAATTTGTCTGAAAGAACAATTAAATGTATGCAAAGCGAAGGAAGATATGTCGAGGAAAATTATTTTTATTCAAATAATTTTTAGGTCATGTTTATTGTTAGAATTGTATTTTTCTAAAATAAATTATATGTTAGACATGTTTCTATCACAAAACATAAGAAAACCTGACTTTTTATTGTAGATAGATGTAACTGGATTATCTGAACGTAGTTTTCAACTCTTATCAACTTTTCCCGACGTCAATTTTTTATTTTGTTGAAAATAAAGGTACTCTTGAAATAATTTCATGTTTTTTGACAACCTTTGTATAGGTAAGGTAAGGCTTCAAAAAATTGTTATCTCATGGTCGTATTTTAGGTTTCAGACCATGCAAAACTTTCAATAGAGAATAACTTTTTTTCGTAAATTCAATATTAAATAACTTCTCCATAAATAGATAACTGAAGCGGAAACACTATAAGCATTTACAGATTTGACATTAGCTATAAAAAAACTCAGAAAACCTGTAGCACCACCCCAGGTAGTCGGTGTGTACTCCAAACTAGCACATTCATGTTCAATAACAGCGGAGATATTACCTGTTGTACAAATGTTGAAAGTGTTTTATAGTCAATTTATTGAAAAACGGATCAATTTGACAGAATGACATCAAAATCACTCAAAACCCATACAGGGCAATATGAAAAACTTTGATCAACATTAATCTTAAATTAACTCCAACAGAAAGACCTGGTAGAGTACATTTTCAAGAAGCCAATGAAATTAATGACGATATTGGAGTTGACATCCCTACATGTTGACGTCATTGCAGGCTCGCTTTATAATATTTCAAAGAAAAACATCAAATAAAATTCACTAGTTTCCCTTTGTGGGTCTATTTTGACAATATCCATCTTTCCCAAACCATGAGAGTTTGGTCTTGTCCAGTAATTCGAATTGCGATTCTGTGAGTTTTAAAGGACCCCACACTTTTTATAGGTAAAATGGTTCTCGGTGAAATTGTCTAAATTTTTAGTATATTGTGCTATTCGATGTACTGATTGAACGTGCAGAATCGCAAAGTTCCTTGATGGATAGATTTTGAAGGTAAAAATCAGTAATTTTTATTTAATTATTTTCTCGGGATTTGAAAGTGCCAACTGCATTTTTTTTCGTTCTTATCATCAACATACCTTCATATTACTAAATATTATTCAGATGGTGCAGATTATATCATTATGTACAGAGTGAAAAATAAAAACATTTTAGTAATGTCTGAAAATTCGATGTGATAATGAAATATTGATAAACTATTTTGGCATGCAATAAAATATTCCTATTCCATCATTATTCACAATTCATACATTTCGTACAGGGTAATTTGAAAAATTGGTGAAATATATCGCCGGTTTTTTCGTACATATCCTGTATATTCAAGTGAATTATCATCCTCCGAAGATAGCTGATACCGTATAAACATGATTTCGTTTGGATATGGAAATTTTCGATGATAAAAATGACAAAATATCAACGTTTCAGAAATCACCCTGTAATTCACGATCAACTCGGTGAAATTTTTCTATTATCATTTAATATACTCATCATTCTCTCTTCAACACTGTCCCAAAAATTCAGTTTCGTACTATAGCTAGTTTCATAGTTATTAATTGAGAAACTTATCATTTGCATGACGAGTTGAAGGAACTTGTTCACGCGCACATTCTACTAGTGGCCAAGATTTTTCACAAATAGTGAAACGTGAGAATGTAAAGATCAAAATAAATGTAAAACAGGGTGAAGATTAGAAATAACAATCACATCAGATATATGAATTTAATAATGTAAAGTACAGATAGTTAAGTGAATTTTGTTGTTTTAAGCTTTGTCGAAATAAAAAACGAACTATCTGATAAAAGTGAAAATGATTGATGGAACGCTTTTATTTCTAATAGGAGAATTTGAATCTGGCAGCGACAGTTCTTTTTTAGCTCGTGTTCCACTGGGATAGACATTTTCATGATATTTATATTTTCTGGCTATCAATAGAAACATATAGACATCTATTATATTTCATCAATATAGGTAATTCAATTCGTAAAGATAGTAATAATTGGATGGTGTTATGCAACAATGAGTCAAGCCACATTTTTTAATAATTGAGCTATCACAGTCATTGGAATCGCCAAAGTGTTATTCTACAATAAGTAAAAATGATTCAACCCGCAATTGTAAGGGGACTCCATCCACTGACGATAGTATTAAGCCACATTCCATCATTCCATCATTCCATGATCTGCTAAACTATTTTGATATCTTTTACGAAACTAGCTGACTGTGGCTTGACCCATTATTGCATAACATCATCCAATTATCACTGATGGAACTAATGAAACAGAATATAAGTACTAAGGGAGGCATGAATAGAAATAATCATATTATACTGGATGTTTTCAAAGAGAAGAAACAAATATACTAGAAGTGAACGAATTCATTGCTAAGCCTAATCTTGTACGATTACGGATTTTCTCAAGATTCAGGAATGCTACCAAATATATGCTGTGTGTGGTATACAATATCGAAGGCTTTATAGAGTCTCCAATAACTGGATATTATTGTACTTGCTAGTCAGGGGCCAGAAATTAATCAAACACCACAAACGGGCATAGAGAATAATTCACCGCCCGAAATAGTCTCAACCTCCCTCCCCATTCATAATAACAGGAATAATAGCTATTTAATGGGATACACATCTCTACGATTCCTCATTTCCAAAATAGCACCCGAAGCCCAAAGAACGCCTAGCAAACGTCATTAAACCTGTAAATTGTCTTGATTTTTCTTTTTCATTCACAGAATCAAAATATAGCCGATAGGGTTTTCTTGTTGATTCGCTTGAGGCTGTTCCTTGTCACCTCCAGTGATTAGTGAGTGATATCCTCACACACGATTGGGCGAGTCAAACTATCCAAGCACTAAGAATTTTATCTGGCTCATACCTGAGTTGTAAGTTGTAACTGATGTGTCGTATATTCAGTCAGTTCCTAAATGGTAGATGGAATTGGATGGACCATCATTGGTCATCACCCTGCATATAATGTTACATTTATTTTGAGCTCCACATTCTCACGTTTCACTATTTGTGAAAAATCTTTGCCGCTAGTAGAATGTACGCGTGAAAAAGTTTCTTCAGCTCATCATGCAAATGGTAGTAGGTTTCTCAAATAATAACTATGAAACTAGTCATACTAGGAAACTGGATTTTTCAGACAGTGTTGAGGAGAGGATGATGAATATATTAAATAATAATGAAGGAATCTCACCTAGTTAATCGTGAATTACAGGGTGATTTCTGAAACGTTGATATTTTGTCATTTTTATCATCGAAAATTTCCATGATCGCCCTGTATATCCAAACGAAATCATGTTTATACGTTAACAGCTATCGTCGGAGGATGATAATTCACTTGAATATACAGGATGTATACGAAAGAGCCGGCCATATATTTCACCTATTTTTCAAATCACCCTGTACGAAATGTATGAATTGTAATTGATGATTGTAATTGATGATGAAATAAGAATAGTATATTGCATGCCAAAATAATTTTATCAATATTTCATTATTACCTCGAATTTTCAGACATTAATAAAATGTCTTTATTCTTCACTCTGTACATAATGATATAATCCGCACCATTTGAATGATATTTAGTAATATGAAGGTACGTTGATGATAAGAGCGAAAAAAGATGCAGTTGGCACTTTCAAATCCCGAGAAAATAATTAAATAAAAATTACTGATTTTTAACTTGAACGCCCTGTATTTCAAAATCTATCCATCAACGAACTTTGCTATTCTGCACGTTCGATCAGTACATCGAATACTACAATATAATGAAAATTCAGACAATTTCACCGAGAACCATTTTACCTATAAAAAGTGCGGGGTCCTTTGTAATTAAAGGTGGCCAACAATGAGGACAACTTCTTCACCCACTTGTACCAATATAGGCACACCCAAGAGGCACACCCTATACTGCTTCCCAAAATTAGTTCACATTGATCGATTATCTACTGTTTGCATGATTGGTTGATATGATTTATGGACAGTTTTGATTTTTGAAAAACAATATTTCTCTACCTTTTGCAAATGCATCGTGCAAAGTACGTATCGATGGATGAAATTTATGAATATCGCGTGGTCGACGAAAATAGGGATTATTGATCTGTTATTGGACTATTAACATACTTATTCAATGATTCCAATCTCAGTTAACTGTAGCCAATAATATATATCAGCGAAGATGTTCCATCAACAAATCTATTCTGGAGTAATTTATTCGTTAACATTTTACTTTTTTCGAAAAAACTCCTAGAAACTGCTCAAGAGCTGTCGCCATCAAGCAGGCAGCATACCATCGATGGTACAATTGTTGAAGCTAGAAACATGATGCAATGTTCAAGATTCCCAAAACTTCTTGTCAAAATTCGAAAGGAAATGTACCTCACTACAAACTTTCAAGAGCAATTCTCCATATTTTATCAACCTTTTCTTTATCATTATAATTGTGCATTTTCAATCAAAACAACCCATGGTATAGAAAAAAATGTAAATAATTCAGAAAATAATATAGAGTACGTGTGAAAAGTCATAAAAGAAAAGCAAACAATGAACGTATTCTAAACTCAGTTAATGTCATGCCTGCAAGTTGGAAAATCATTAAAGAATGTAAAGATAGTGGATCAGCAAGAAACGCATTTGCTGGATTTCTGGAGGAGGAACTTCTGCTTAACAAGCAAATCATATATTTTTTTTAAAATAATATATGACTATTTCACTTATTGCAATATAAATCGTCAGATACCGAACTATGATAGGTGTATTGACACCAACAACGCCAGAAGAATTTTCATCAATAATAAATAAAATAACTACTGCCAAATCTACACCTGGTTCAGAAGATATTGACGGTAGAGTAATCAGGTCAGGTCAGTCATTGTTGCTGAACCGCTGTGTCATCTGATGAATGAGTCGTTCTCACTTGGAATATTTCAAAACTTCCAAAAATCCAAAGCAATACCAATTTTTGAGAACAAAGGACCTGTTGATGACTTACAAAACTTCAGGCTGATCTGTTTCCAAAATCAGTTTTCTAAAATTTTCGAGTCAGCGTACTGTCAAAGGCTAACAAATTACTCGGAATGTTTTAAAATACTTCCTCATATACAACATGGTTTTAAAGAGAAAAAGTTCACTACCACTGCTATCCATGATACATTAGAATTTCTGTATAAATCACTCAATACTAAACGGAATACACGTGGTGGTAACAGCAATTCGATGTATGTCAATTATGTCTTCTTTTCGATACTCTGTGAAATTCGACATATTACTGTAACCAAATCGCATAAGTTAAAATTTCGTCATATTGCAACAAGATGCTGGATCTGTCCCCAGGTGGTTGTTTGACATTCAACTCATTGCGGTGCATGGCATAAGAGATTTTGGTTACATATATTCGAAAATCCAAAAACGACTTTTTTGACATACGACCTATTGCGGTTACCACGTCATGTTTGTTTTATGATCTGAGCCGTGCATTTGATACGATCGACCGGGATCTTTTGCTGTTTAAGTTAGAGGCTGCTGGCGTGAGTGGAATACCTCTTGACTGGGCAAAGTCTTACCTTTCTGAGCGTACACAAATAACAATGTTTTGTAAAATTTTTGTAAAATTTGTTTCTTGTAAAATTTGTTTTTACGAAACTCCCAGGTTTTCGGAGAAAACCCCTCAAAAGCAGAGCTTGTGCGAGCAAGGGAGATCCGGGACCTACAGTTTAAATAAAAGTGGAATCCGAACCACTTCAGCTCAGTGACACACGACCGGGGATCGAACCCGGACCGTCTGGGTGGAAGCCAAACGCTCTAACACCTCGACCACTTGTTTGATAACACAAAATCTCAAACAAGAGAATCTAACTTAGAAGTACCTCAGGGCTCAATATTTATAGTATTCACATCCGATATGAAAGGGTTCCTCAACTTTTGAAATGTATGCTAATTTATTTTTATTGTTTTGTATTTTTATATTTTATATTTTTGAATAGTCCAATAATTATGCATATGTCTTTGGCCCTTGTGAATTGAATTAATTTGTATACTTTTTGAGGAATAGACTGATTCTGATTGCAACAGTGTTCTTTCTCGACGTGTTGAAGGAAAAATTGAGGAAAATACGAAACACAAAAAAGTCGATCAAAAATATATTACAATGATATTGAGAGAAAAACTAGGATTGCACATGTCATAAAACCGGTCAATTAACAAAAGGGGGAAAATACAAAAATAAACTTTCTGATTCAGTATTAAAAGAAGAATATTTGAATTACAGAAATAGACTTAATTGTTTGTAAAAAACCAGTAAAAAGCGATTAAAGAGAAAAAAAGCAATAAAATAGTATGTAACGGTATAATTTTGAGCCACAATACTTTAATGAATTTAAATATTAAAAGAAAATACCAACCTCCTCATTTTATTCAGATATAACACAAATATATGGAATATACAATCTATATTCATGTAATGGTCCATCCAGGTACCCAGAAAGATTTTGCAGTGGATACAACTAGTTCGTGTCGAGCAGAATGACCTTTTCAGTTGGTTTCTGTCGATGTTAGAGGTTATCCGGAGAAATTTACAATTTGCGCAGAGCTGACCCAAGTTGACTTTTTGGGAGCCTCGTATACCAGCCGTCCCAATGCATTCAGGAGACACCTCAACTTCCCACACCTTCCAATGCCGTTGTCTTCGAGGCATTCCATTGCACGTATCTTGTAACCTAATTATCTGCTATTCTGAACAATATCTCATCAAGTAGATCTCTAGGAACGAACTTGTGAAGTGTTGCTCCTACAGTTCGGTCAACCAGATTGAGTTTTCTATTCGTTTCACCGTAATTATGGGCAGATTACAGGTTAGGGTTGTCGTTGTTGCTTGGTGATTCGATATGAAGGGCCCCACTAGGTTATTTGTTCAGTGTTGCATCGTTGCATTTGAATGTTTCTCGTTGCTCTTGGAAAATAATCCTGAAAATAACGAAAACATCATCCGTATGGGGCCAGATCTCATTTGAATTAGGTTAAGATGTAGTCTATAATATGTTTGTCAGACACGGCAATGATTCATCGAATTAGGTACGTACCTCGTTATTCAGATCCATAATCCCGAGGATGGTAATTATTGTCTCTGCGAAGCTCAAACAGGAGACGGCCACAAAAGATTGTTTTGTTTCGTATTCGGGGGCGGAGACTGGCATTTCGCAATGGTTCTCACTTGTCATTGTCAGTGTCGATAGACGGACGGCAAGTTAGCTCTCTGCGTTACCGACTGAATATGTATTTTCAATTTTCTTAACAATTTTGTATTTTTCTTGGAGTTTTCGACTGTATTAGCTTGACGGAGGGATTTAATATTCATTTCTGGGTAGGTATCCACTTATTTTCTTCGTTTGTCAAAAATGTAAACCTCGGCTGAACTTCTGATTGGCGGATGGATATTTCGTCACGACTGATGTCATTGTGGAATAAACTGCAGGTTTTTGGAATACCAGCCTTTTAGCGTCGACTATTTTCGCTGTTCTGGCCTTCTAGAAAAGTTTTCACATCCACTGACATATTTTTTGTGATGTTTTCTCCATATTTAGCAAAACTCTACCTGTTGCTGAGTGCTGATTGGTCAATCTCTGGTAACCTGGTGGCTGAATACCGAAGTGGCCTATATTTGAATTTTTTTTAAATGGACATTCCTCATAGGCGAGAAAAGGGCAGTTGATAAGGTTTTCTTTTCCAGTTCGAGGAAAGCGACAGCGGATTTTTTTTTTTCTGGTGGAAGCTCCATGTTAGTTAGCAGATCACTCTGAATAGTAAATGTTTCTTCAAACATCCTAACGGGATTTGCTTCAGGTGGTCATTTAATTAGTGGAAATTGTTGCCAGTAAGACCTTCTGTAGGTTGGTTATGTTATTGTGTGGCGATCGACAAGATTTCCGCTCTCGTAAAGAGGATTACGAATGAGCTAACTACAAGGCTTTTGAACCAGATTAGGTAATACCTATTTGATCCAACCATCGATGCTGAAGAGACGTACGTCGTCGACGCCGCCGTTTCGTCGTAACCGGAGAGAAATTAGTATCTCAGAAAAGCCCTTCTGATAAGGAGGGTTTTCTGTGGGGGTGCAGCCTGCTGTGTTGGACTCAACAACACACCAATTATTCTTGGGTACGACTGACAAGACCACGGTCAATATAAATAGGAAAATTGGAACACTCAGTACGAACAGCTGGGACTCGACGAGTCCGAAGACACGCAAGTACCAAAACCAACCATTTTCGATCCTGAACATATTTCGCCGTCTTCCGGCCTGGTTTTTCATTTGCGCTTTCAATATATACTATATATATCTATTTTTTTTTTTTAATCAAACCCATATGCTTGTATATGATACAATATAAGTAATAGAACTGTTGTACAGCGGAAATTAATTGTGAACAATTCTCTACATTGGTGTGTAATTTGTTTTGTCTGCGCTCTGGGCCCACAGCTGACGACGTTAAAGGAAAACATTATTTTATTATCAGATATCGAATTATTCTATCTGCGTCATTACTTTCCGCTCTTAATAATCATGACGTTGGTTCTTTTAGGGTACATTTATTTATTACATTTACCTGTGTAGCAGGTTCAGTTAAATTGAGTTTTGTTGAATGACCTGCTCATTCCAGTTTCATCATTTTGATATATTTAAGTATTTGAGAGTTTTTTTTATCAGTATCTGTTGTGTACCTTCACGTAGCCGTGTTGACCACTGCTTACATGCGAGTTATACATACATATTTTTTTTTGTAATATAAGGTTTATTGGGATTGTGGTTTGTCATTTTTTTTTGTCATTTCGATTGGTAAGTTGAGGGGATGATATATGTAGGAAACTAATTAGGCATTTCAATTTATCTGGCGCCCATAATTTAAAACATCGTTTTGAACTCACCCCGTCGTCTCCACTGTGGTGAACCGGTATGCCCTAACTGTCACCGTGACAGCACAATTCTGTAACCGATTACGCGCGTTACAAGTAGTAACATAATGAAGAAGAAAAAATTAAGAAGTTACACAAACCATGAAAGAAAATGGCCAATTCACAAATATTTTTAAAAAAAATCTCTGATATCTTCATCGAATATTATATAAATGTCGGTGAAAATCTTGGTGGGCAGGTGATACTTCCAGAAAATCTGCTGAAAAGAGTTTCTTCACGCCATTCTAATCAGTTCCCCCAAATCCAACAAAGCACCAGGAATTGATGCAATCAAATCAGAAACATTAAAAGAGATTAAAAATGAAATCGCATCCACTGACACATCTCATTAACATATAATAGACGTCATTTTTCCATCAATTTTCAAGGAGGCTATTGTCTAATCTCTATTTGAAAAAGGTTGTAAAAAGAACCCAGCTAAGTATGGCCCAACTTCTGTCATAAGTGACTCAACAAAAATACTGGAAAAAGTTATAAAATTTAGAATGATAAAATACATAGAAAAATAAAATTTGATTTTGAATAGACAATTTGGGTTTCGGGATGGTTAATCCACATAAGATATAATTAATTCACTTACAACAAAAATCTATGAATATTCGGCCATCCTCGCGTGTTTTTTCAGATCTTGCAAAAGCCTTTGACAATGTTAATCATATACAGTTGTTAGAGATATTGCAAGATCTGGGATTTAGTGAAAATGTCCCCGTATTGTTGAAAACTTACCTTCCCAATAGGAAACACTATGTGAAAATTGATGAAGCATTGAGCGAATGTTTGAAAATACATTGTAGAGTACCACAAGAAACCGTAGAAATTCAAGATCAAGACAAAGACCATTTGAAAATATTCCACAGACTGGTGATCATTTTTTTGCTGTTAGGTTTGTAATGAATTTTGTTTTTAAATGTTTGAAACACTGATCTGATACACTGACATATGTCAACACTGTCAGATTTTTTTTTTAATATTGAAAAAATATTTGCAAAAAATCGAGCCTTTCGTGTTCCGTTTTGCTGGAATATGTACGAATATTCAAGAAAAGAATATAACACTTCGCAGATTCCCGACAACTAAAAAACTTGCGCAAAAATGGTTGTTCCATTCGAAACTTCCCATCGACGAGATCATTTCAAGGAGAGTGAAAGATTGAAGAAGCGGAAGACACCGTTTATGTTATGTTGAGTCCAATTCTCATGTTTCAATTCGAATATATCCCATGGCACACCAATCATGGTTATAATAGCGCCGTTATCTGACTATGAGTGAAGCACATAACATAGAAAATATTATAAAAACTCAATGTGCTTCTCAAATTTGGAGAAGAAAACGAATGACTAAGATTTCATCTCCCGAATTTGGATCCATAATTTAAAAAAAGGCGCCACTTATTTTCTCCCACAAATTTGGTCTAAATGACAAATAAAGCAGACATGAAAGCAGGGTTGGATAATGACAATGCTGCTGCAGCTAAATACGAAACAGAAAATGTAGGATTCAGATGTTTCTCATGTGGACTTGTTATTAACTCAGGAATCCCTTTCTTGGCAACAGATGTGTTTTTGATTTCAGTACCATTTGTTGGAAAACAATTATTTTTTATCTAGAGGATTTTAAAAAAACATACACTGTAAAACAATGTGTAGAACAGGGCGATTTCTTAACAACAGAAGGAAAATGGTAGCTTTGAAAAATTAACCTTTATTTTCAAATACTTGGGCAATTAGCTTTAACGGGACTACATTGTTATGGGCTGGGTATTAACAAGATTCCATTTCGATTATTAGCTTTATACAGTTATCGTTCACTGTGGTTTTGGAGATGACTCCGGCCATTACTACATACTTTGACCAAGGACACAACAGACTGGTACAAATTTGATGACAGTTGCATTAAAAGATTTTTTTTTTCGAATTTGGGCTCTGGAGACACCATATACACTCTATTTTACCAAAAAGCAGCTATTCATAATTCGACAGACCTCGTAAGGAGTTATCATTCAATTAATTAAATTCTTCGACTGACGTGGTGTTGCAGGTTTTCCGGATTTTCTGCAGCTGTAAAAGCGAATGCACCTCCGAATCAATTTATGCCGCCCCGGAGCTGCGAAACATTTTTTTAAATTATTTCTCCGTTATTGCTGTATTCAATATTTTATTAAAAGTTGTAATAGTCAATATTGAATGAAATAGAATTTTCTTTCTGAAAATCTATGTTTCAAATATGTTTACCAGTTTTCTACTATATCGTGAAAAGCCTATTGAAAGAGGAACGCTCAATTCATATTGATATTCATGGTTATGAAGTATATATTTATAATTTTTTTACTTTAGTTCCAAATGCTGAAATTTTTCAACTGCTGTATTTCAATTTTCTAGTTTTCAATATTTTTCTTCTTATTAGATCATGTTATCTATGAGTAGAAAAATGTGTGAACTCAGGGCAATGCATTAATGTATCGACGTGTCAATAAAAACCAAAGATATCTGATTCAATAAATTTTTCATTACATTTTAACTTTCAGATATGCCATTATGCCAAGCCAAATATCAAAACTGAAAAAGTCCGTTGAAATCGACAGACCACATAATTTTAATGGTTTGAATCAGTGATTCCAACATTTGCAAACAAAATATTGCACCAACCTGAGAGCGAAAAAACTATCACCGATAGTCTGTGGAATATTGTCAATTCCTACCTACTTTCCCTGGGCTCTCACGATGTTCCCTCGTCATTACAGAATTTTCCAAAACATTTTTTAAAAAATTATCAATACCTCGTATCTAATTATATTTTCAAGTCTTTAAGAGAATTTTCAACAATTTTCTGAAATATACTTAGGAATTAATCTTTACTGAAATTGGTTCAAGCGATAAGTTAAAACAAGGAAATCACGATTTGTTTACACTCAGATCAAAAGTGCAACACAGGTACAGGTATTTTCTAAAACTGCGATATGTTTGCACGCCAACAGAATCAAACGATTAGAGCTTATCGCGTACACGAAACAACACATTTTCCCATGGCTACCGCCATTCGATCAGTCATTATATCAGTGACGATTCTGGCAGTTCAAACTCACATTCTGATAAAACCCACATCTCTTTATTCTAGCCGTATATCGCATAACAGTAATAAATATCGGACTGAAAATCGTTGACAATTTTTTTTTTATTTTATAGACACAATCTTAACGAGACATTGGCGTGCGTTGTGTACATTGTGCACACATTGTGCTGATTTAGACCTGACCTCACCTTCTTGGAGAATTGTCAAATTCATTTATTACTAGTCCACTTTTTTCTAATATACTTTTTTATCTTCATTATGAAAATAGAATGGGTCTGGATCAGGTGTTGAACAGGTCTGAATCCGATTGAAGCAATTTTGAACTGAATGAATCAATCATTGAATGTCTTCTTTTGGAGGACGAGAACATAGTTGAATGAGCTTAGGTTACCAGAGACACCCTAGAAAGTAACGCATATGCATATGCGATTTTCTCGAAGAAAAACATACCATTTTAGATAAATTGATACCCACCTTGATGGAAAGTACTCTGACAATGTAACATCCCAATGATAATTCCTTTCTCAAGCATATCATATAAATGACTAGTGGTGTTACCAAGCAATTTGGTCCCGTTGATTTCTGACAGAATTATTATCGATAGTATTGCGAGCACTCGATAATTTCACTAGCCGTATGAAACCCTCCTTTTCTGCAATATTAGGACCAATGCAATATTAGGACCAATGGGCCGTGGTGGTCGGCTGGTAGTGCGTTCGCCTCGCATGCGTGGGGTCGTGGGTTCGATCCACCGATTCACCGGTCTCGTGCATGGCATCACACGTTAATAGGTAAGGGCTGCGTCTCTCGAAGACTTCCGAGAGTTGCGCGTAGGGGTGCAATCGGTTGACGGAAATAACAATTTTAACAATTTTTTTTAACAACAATAAGGGACGTATGTCTCGATAATTGGCAGTTCCTTCCTTTCGAGCCGGTAATACCACATTGGCATGACAAACGTTATAAGATACTCCCATTTTATGGGTTATATATATATGAACTCTTGATCTACGTTCACAGACAGAGGGAAAAATTAACCACGAATGAATCCATACATAACCATGACACTAGGAAAAAAAATGATTTTCATATCCCAAACGTTCGTCTCACATTATCCCAAAAAACACCAGATATCTTGGGGCTACGAGTTTATAATGTTCTTCCAAAAGAAATAAAAAAGATCGATAGCCTGCTACTTTTCAAAAATAAAATCAAACTACTTCTCCTCAACCTCTGTCCCTATAGCATGAAGGATTACTTCGACAATTTTATACTGTGATAGATATATTTTTTATATATTTATGTTCTTGTGAATGTTTGCTGTATTGTCAATTTTCTGTAATTTTATTACAAAATTTTATTTGTACAACCTGACTTGTCCTATAGCTATTCAGCTCGATGGACCAAAAATAAATTGAATTGAATTGAATTGAATCCAAACAATAACGGAGAGTATATCATCTTGCTACCAATATGAATGTCCTTGCTACTAATATGAATGTCAGTCTGACAAACTTCATGTCTATCAGGCATTATCTATAACTATAGAAAAATTCACGACAATAGAACTTTTTTACTTTGTTGGTTCGTGAAATACTGCTCGTATGAAACCCTCCTTTCCTGCAATATTAGGACCAATGAGGGACGTATTCCTCGATAACACCCAGATCCCAAAAAGACATCACCGATAACTATATTTTTTCTACAACCACACTCCAAAACATTCTTTTCTGCATAGTTTTACGTTCGCAAACATGATTATTTCTCACAATAATTGAAATTTGACATTAGTGTGCCGCAAAGTAACATTTCTGTGCCACAAAGTTGACATTTCTGTGCCAAAATTTTTCAGTACCTAATTTCTAAGCAATACAGTTTTCGTGACAGCAAGATGAAAGTATATTTTGAAAATTCTGCATTTCGAAGGTATATTCGATCAGGCAACTTCAAGAATGAATAGACAAAGTCTATTGGTTTATATATGAGGGAAATTGTCGTACAAATTCATAATATTCTGAACAAAAATCATAGACATCACTACTGCTGTCTCAAATACCCATATACACACTATCCATTGCTAGGCAACGGAGCAACATCTATCGCAAGATGCATATAACTCCTGGTGCGTTTACTGATTCGCTTTTGTTTCACCTAAAGTTCTTGATCCTGTAATTGCGTCAATAGAGTTTGTTCCATTCGTCAATGGATGACGCTTAAGTCGAATATAGTGGAGTTTCCAACAATCCAAAGTGCCTGCTAGATAAATTTTTTGAGTTTTTGAACGTTAACATTATTTTGAGGTTATATGTCAATTACATTGCATATTGGTATTTATCGTGTGATTTTTCTGTTCTTTTAATACTTTTCGCTCAGTTTGGTAGTTTTGCGACGTTTTTAGTTGTTGGGTTATTGTTATTTATTTGTTCTTGTGTTTTTCTGTCATTCGTAAAAGTTATGGTAGTGTATAGCATTTTTTTGTGAGTCTCGACTTCGACATGACAATCATGACATGGTTCAATTTGAGGTTATGTCGATGACGCAGCATGCGTTTGTCAAACCGACATGTCAAGTCATCATGATCGGTAATGATTTGCCTGCCATCTATGTTAAAATTGAGTAAACTCTCTTGACGCAATAAAAATGTCATGAATCAATAGTTTTGGATGACAATTTCACAGCTATAAGTAATTCCACCAGGAGTTATATGCATCTTGATCTATCGAATCATTTGAATGTCAACAAACGTCAAGCATAAAATATTCGTAAAATATTCTTGTCCCGTCATTTTTTAATGAGATTGAACTAAAATGGATAGCGACAGTTCTGAAATTGAGAATACTCCGCCAGAACTAAGAGAACAAGTTAATTGATTGTCATTGAATTTACTACCTTCAACTTCAAGAGGAAAATATAAGAATGAGTCACTGACATTTCATTCCGTCTTATAGTATAGTATTATTTTTAGCAAAAAGGGTGTTGTAGAAAAAGTATAGTGTGTAACACGAGCAGAAATGCAATTTCTCACTCGTTTGAATTGCAGCACTCGCTTGCGCTCGTGCCGCAACTTTTTCAAACTCGTGAGAAATTAGCACTTTTCTGCACTTGTTGCACAATATACTATTTTGACCTCAGTAGGTCTTTCGATACCATCGATCACACCATCTTACTTGAAAAACTTTACAGATTAGGAATACGAGGTAATGCCAACAGGTGGATTGAATCATATTTGAATGAGAGAAAACAAATAGTAGTAATCAATCATTGTAAATCATGTGAGAGTTGGAGTGCCTCAGGGATCCATTTTAGGGCCCTTACTCTTCATATTATTCATGAATGATTTACAGGAAACTTGTAAGACTCCAAATCTTGTAGTAGCATAAGCAGATGACACAAATTTTTGTGTCAATGAAAAATCCCAGAACTCTGTCTCTAAAGCAAATTCGAGTGAAGAAGAATTTCATCAGTATTGTCTGAGCATTGGCCTCATAATCAATGACAGTAAGACTGTCTCCATATCTTTCTTTACAAAAAAAACTCCTGCCAAGATTATAATAATTTAGTGAGATTGAATGGACACTCAATAGAAGAAATTCACTAAATTCTTGGGAATCACTCTCGATAACAAAATGATATGGGAAAAACATATCAACAATATTGTGTCTAAATTAAGGTCTGTATGTTTTCTTATCAGACAATTGAAAAATACTGTCTGAATAAATGTTCTAATGATTGCATTTTTGGTCTGGTCCAGTCAATACTTTCCTATTGCCTTATCTTTTTGGGAGCATCAGCTCATCTCGATAAATCATCCACTCTTCAGAAAAGGATTTTACGATGCATGAGAGGTGTACATCCTCGTGAGTCTTGTAGGAGATTATTTATTGATTTTAAAATCATGACATTGTCATCTCTTTGTATATATATATATATATATATATATATATATATATATATATATATATATATATATATATGTTCGGAAAGGTTTCCACGGTCAGAAATATGTACATTACTAAGTTCATAAATACTACAGTGCAACCAACATCGGATCGTCTTTTGAGATCAAGGAGTAGGCAGGTTGAGACCTTGATATCTCTCAAGACCACGACTCGAGGAGTAGGCAGATAGAGGCCTCGCAGTCACACTCTTGAAAATGGCTCCAAAGCAGGTGCCGAAACGTCGAGTTATAAACTCTCAACGCGGTTCAACCCATGAACTTAGTAATGTACATATATATATATATATATATATATATATATATATCTTTTTATCCTGAACATAACTACTAACAATAACATAATGAGAACAAGTGATTTTCATAATCATGACACACGCAACAGCAAACAATTACATCAGACATATTCCAGACTCACGATCAGTCAAGACTCTTATACTTACCAACAAATAAAATTCTACAACAAATTTGTAAATATCGTCGGTAATGTAGAAAGTGAAAGGAATTTTAAAATAATTTTGAATGAATATCTTGTGAACATCGCATTTTATTCCACAGACGAATTTTTAAAAATGTGACTTGATATAGTTGTATCATAATGTATATTTTTTATGTATATTCCATATCTTTTTGTATGTATTGTCTATTATAAACAAATTTTCAAATTTCGCTATTTTCTGATTTTCACTAGTCCGTACAAAAGCTTCAAGTGATGAATAAAATTGTATTGTATCGGCAACCACGGCAACCACGTATCCAAACAACAACGGAGAATATAATATCATCTTGCTACTAATATGACTCCCCCCCCCATAATTTCTTGTTTTTTCTTACATTTCCCAATAATTCTCAGTATTGGTGGAGGTTGGTCCTTACAAATTTCAATCATTTAGTAGACATCATCAACATAATTTTTAGTAAATTTCGAGCTTTTGTCAAATCGACTCTATCCACATAAAAAAACTCAGTTCCGCCAATGGCGAAATATGTAACGAGCCCGGATCGATGGGGCTTCAGCGCACTAGGTGGCGGACGGTTTCAGGCACTTCGTAGTTCTCCGTCCAGTGTTTCTCAAAACTCAGTGAACCACCCTTGCATAGTGTGCTGGTAGAAGGTAACAACTCACCTGTGCACTTGCAGCTTACTTGCGTTTTTATTGCACGTTTTCATACATCGGCCTACTTAGTTGCGATGCGCAAATAATTGCAACCGTAGGAACTAATGGCGTTGAGATATTTTTTGTTACGGAAGTAGTTTTTTCTGTGAAATAACAAAAAGCTGCGTTGAATAATTGAAATTTTTGGGCAGGATCGATAGTGGGAGTGAATGAATGAGCAGTTTCTGTTACATGTGCATCTAACAATTTTTTGTTGTCATTTGGCAACGATGAACTTGAAATAGTTGAAGCCACAGCATTTTGTTATTTTGAAACTCAATTTTCAACATAGACAAATGGATGTTATCGATCTTGGTAGTACTACAAATAGTTATGTTCAGAACGTGGCATGGACAAACCCTTTGAAAAAATATGGGTTGAACCGATTTTTGTCAAACTTGATGAGCTAGGTCATGTTCATAAATGAATTCCATATTCAGTTATTGACAAAGTGTTTTAGAATAACAGACATATCAATTAGATTTGATTAGGATATACGATCATACTAATAGTGTTGCAAATATACAGTATCCAATTCATGTAATCCATAGATCTGATCTGTATAAACGCGGTTTACATTCTTGTAATATGTTTAGATGCTAATCCTGTTGACAAGTACTTCTTTGAATTACCTTCATCAAGTAACGTTAGTGGTGTTGGATATTATTATTATTATTCGTTTGTAGAGTAGGTGAGTGATAAATCGCAAAATTTGTTATAAATACTGAAGATGGTCAGTATTCTAAATGTCTGGATTTCAGAAAAAACATATCCGTTAGTATTCCTTTCTGAAATGCATTCCTCAAAATAAGGGATGAATAAGTATTAGGTATATCTGTTGATTTTTTAATAATTGAAAACATGTTTTTACTGATGAAATTTTTCGAAATTAAGTTCAACCGGGTTAAAAAAATATATTTACATTTCACATTGCTGATGGTTAATTTTTTACAGTAATCTGCAGAAAAAATCAGTTCTGTACATACAGTGCGTCCCTAGACCAGTGGGGCAGTTTAAAATCTCTCTGAATAGTAGGAATTTTTCATAAATATTTTTCATATCATACTGCATCCCATATATTTCAACATATCTCCCTTCTTATTCTTTTGAGATAACTAATAGTTTTTCATTTTTGAAAATCCGACAGACGTTGCCAAGGTATACCAGTTTTTCAGTAACTGTTCTTTGAAAAACTATCACCAACATATACCATCAAAACTATTCTTTTCTACGGAGTTCTCATCTTCTTAGAAAGTTATACAGAGTGGTCAGACAATTAATACACTTCTCAATTCAATATTTTAAATACTGGATCATAGATAGACAGAATAAGGTATTTGTGCGGACTGAAACATGAGCATGTAGGCCTCTCAATCGGGCCCGTTATGCACCCACTACTGCTGGGAGATGGTTCAGTTTTGAAGGTAGCATATCTCGCGAGCGAAAGAGGCCAGCCTTCTGACCGATACCACCCTCACACTCTCCGGGTTCAGTACGATGCTCCCGAGGTGTGCTTCCCGTGTTGCTGCCACTGCCGGGCATTCCTTAAGGATGTGGGCGGCTGTCTCCTCATCCTCCAAGCACCACCTGCATTCGGTATCATCCGTGATACCTAAAATGTTGAGGTCCTGTCAGGAGCTCAGTGTGAGCAGAGTCTTGTTCCTCCCAGTAGAAGGGCCTCTGATATGGAGTTTCGATTGCCTCATGCCCGGTGCATCTTTCCATGACTCCTGAAATTTCATCTCCAGGATTTCCTTCATGGTTGAGACGCCCCATGATATAGAAACTCCTAGGATAGGTTCTGGACCTATCGTTGTACTTTTCGCACCTTGTCTGGCCAAATAATCAGCCTGTTCGTTTCCAGGTACTCCGGTATGACCAGGGACCCAAAGTAGCTTTACTTTATTGGCGGCAGATATCCTTTGCAGATCATCGATGCATTCAGACTCTAGCAACGAAGTTACTCTATATGATGTCAGAGCCTTGACCGCCGCTTAGCTGTCGGTGCATATCGTGATTTGCTGGCCGCGGGAGCCTCTGACGAGATTTTCTCTTACACAGGGGAGTATGGCAAACATTTCTGCCTGAAATAAATACAGTAGCAAAAGTCCCTAGAGCGTAATAGAGTTCCGCTTTCGGAGATTGTCCGTATACCCCGGCGCCGGCTGACTAACCCATCCTGGAGCCATCTGTGTACCAGATGATCCCTTAGTGGGAATCAGTCGGTGTCCGATCCTCTCCCAGCACTTCCTTGTGGGAATGACTGACTGTGGCCTTTCACTGAATCGTATGGCAGGTAACGAACTGTCACCCGGTATTTCAAGAAGGGGACAATTCCTTACCGTCTGATTCTATAATCGAGAATGTCCACACATTCCCTCGCTCCGCCATTGGTTAGAACTTCTTAGGCGAGCTACTGCTTTTCGTGCCTCATGTTCGATAAGGAGGTACAAGGGGGGCAGTCCTATGAGCTTCTCCAGCGCCCTGATAGGTGCCGTCCTTATTGCACTTGTTATCGCAAGACAGGCAAGTCTTGTAACTTATCTAATTGAGTTTTCGACTTGGTTTTCGATGCTGCACCTTGCCACCACACGATGGCCCAGTACGTGATCATTGGTCGTATGAAAGTTGTGTAGATCCAATATAGAATCTTGGGGCTGAGCCCCACATACTGCCAAATGCCCTTCTGCATGCCCAGAAAGCAGCTGTGGCTTTCTGAACTTTATGATCGATATGCTCGTTCCAGTTTAGCTTGGAGTCAAGGATGACTCCAAGGTACTTGACTGAGCTTTTGTATTGCAGGAACCTTCCAGTGAGATGAACATCTAGGAGGTCCCCTGGTTTGCGTTTTCTGGTAAAGAGAACCAGTTCCGCCTTTTCAGGGTTCACACTGAGTCCCACCGAACGGCACCATTCATCAACCCCGTTGTATCGTGTCCCTCATGAGGCCGGACCCCTGGTCATCGACCAGAATGACAATGTCGTCAACGTAGGCCTGAGTGTAGTAACCCAGATCTTTCATTTTTACTAGGAGACCATCCACCACAGGCACCAAAGCAGAGGGGATAAAACTCCTTCCTGCGGACAGCCCCTTATGTGTATGGCCTCACTGGAGCTACTTCTAAGAGTTTCTCTGGCTAGGCTTTGGGACAGCATGGCAGGAATACTGGATCATATGTATGATTTTGTATTCCCTTGGATGCCCATGGAACCTAGTACCAGGAAAAGTTTCACCTTGTTCTGTGCTCCTAGATCATTGAGGTTCCAGATTTAATCATACTGGCAATACTTCAGAAGAGCCTTGACCTGCTGCTCATGATTGGAATGATACTAAGGTCTAGCATTACACTGGAAACCATACCAAGGGTCCGGAAGCCAATCAGGGTGGTATTATGGCCAGTCTTTCCTTAATAAAACGTTTCTCAGTCCAGTCCCTTGAGAGATACTGTAGTGATCTGAGTTAAAATGCAAAAAAACAGAATCAATGAGGTTCCATCATAGGCAACGGAAGTGTAATATCATTAGTTTCAGAGCCAATGATAATTCTGACAATGTAACAACAGAATGTGAGAGCTTAAAATTTTTAAGTGTTTACATTGATGAACATTTGAATTGACAGAATCACTGTCATTTCCTAATGAAAAATACTAACTCTGTTTTATATCAGATCAGAAATATAAAGCAGGTTTTAAATGTCGATCAGCTGCTGAGGCTGTACTATGCTCAGGTGGATTCCAGACTGAGATATGAAGTGTGCTTCTGAGGTATTTCCTCTAGCTGCTCTGATGTCTTCATACCACAAAAAAAATCGCAGAGATGTTTTTAAAAATTACAGAATTTCAATTTCTCCAAGTCTTTTAATTTTTGACTTGAGCCAATCTGTTTTTGGAAATTGGAATAAATTGTATGTATTATATAAATGTAAGCATAATATTGACGCAATACAAAAACCATTAGTATCATTCGTAAAAACCAAATTAGCTTATGAATCTCCTGATCAGATGGCTCCACGTGTTTTTTGTCCTTTACAAAAATTAGGGCTTTTCTAAGAATTTAATTCAGCAAACAGTATCGAAAGTAATTAGTGTGACAAACAAAAAACATTCATGAATTATTCACTAGTCGAGCAGAATTCAAATGAGAAAAGGAACAAGGAGAAAGTTAAATGTTACCTTATCGATCACAACTATTTTTAGTACTATCAGTCAGGTGATCGACCTGGTCAACCCTATCTCATTCATTCGCCCTTTCAAATACTACCATGTGTATCAGTAACGAATGTACCCGCACCACGGCAGGACAGCAGGAACAAATGAAATTACTTTGAGTAGGTAGTGGTTGCTCGATAATGTTCACATTCCTTTGTTTACACATGCACAAGTACTTTATGCAGAATTTTATCATTTCGCGAATTGTTGTAGCAGCTTTATTTATTACTTAGAGGTGACAACAACATGTATGGCGTTGTGAATTTTCCATGGATGGATAACATTTCTGCGTGTACGAGGGTGGTTTGACAAGTCCGTGCAAAAATAAAAACTACTAACGTATTTGTGTAAATCTTTTTAATTTTTCAACATAGTCTCCTTTTAGGTTTATACACTTCGTCCAACGTTCTTCCAGATTGTTTAACCCTTCCGAATAATAGGATTTGTCCATGTCTGCAAAATATCCATTAGTGTCTGCAATCACCTCCTCTTTTGAATGAAATCTGTCCCGCCAGCCATTTCTTCAAATTGGGGAACAAATAATAGTCCGAGGGAGCCAAGTCTGGAGAATAGAGGGAGTGTGAAACGAGTTGGAATCCTGTTTCCATTAATTTTGCGACCACAACTGCTGAGTTGTGTGCTGGTGCGTTGTCGTGATGGAAAAGGACTTTCTTGTGGGCCAATCGCGGGCGTTTTTCTTGCAGCTCGGTTTTCAAACGGTCCAATAACGATGAATAATATTTACCTGTAATAGTTTTACCCTTTTCCAGATAGTCGATGAGGATTATCCCTTGCGAATCCCAAAAGTCAGTCGCCATAACCTTTCCGGCCGAACGAACGGTCTTCGCCTTTTTTGGTGCAGATTCCCCCTTGGTAACCCATTGTTTACATTGTTGTTTGGTCTCAGGAGTATAATAATGTATCCATGTTTCATCCACAGTGACGAAACGACACTTAAAGTTCTCCGGATTCTTCTGGAACAGCTGCAAACCATCCTGGCAACACTTCACACGATTCCATTTTTCGTCAAGCGTATGCAATCGCGGCACCCTTTTGAGTGTGTATAATGGCTACCAAATTACCAACTGTCTATTTCTTAGAATATCTTTTCAAATTGTACGTCTCTTTTCTCATCATTCCATTCTCTTTCTGAACTTTGAGTGTCTGCTTTCTCTCCACAAGTCATCTCTTGATTATTCAAATAAAGCTTGTGATTCTTCTTCTATCGCTTTTTTCATTTCAGTTTCCGCCTTATTTCGCGTTTTCACTGCTATCAACAATTTGAATGGACCATTTCTTAATGTTTGATTTCTTCATATTCACAATAGTTTTTTAACTCCTACCAACTGAATGTTGGTCTTCTTTTTCTGTACTTCTAATTTAGCTATAACTTCTTCACTATTTCGAGAATAGCCAAATATATTTCGAAAAAGAGACCACAACAGCAAATATGATTTTAGTGTTTATTAGATGATTCCAGTGAATTTGCTCACAGCTCTTAATCAGAAATTCTTCTGCATTGTCAAAAATCAGCAAAATTTGGATTCTGTTATTTTTAGTGCAGAAATTCATTATCAATCAGATGCTACAATGATAATGGACCTTTACATTTACGGAAAATAAATTACAAAACTCGTTTAAATCGATAGTTGTTAGTGTGAAAAGACCATTTAACAAAAAGTTCCATTATTTTTCTTTCATTTAAAAAAAATATCACATTTTAAAGAGTGCCGCTGACGTCACGTTCATCGGAAATACCTCCCACCATAATCCACGTTCCGAAACAGGCAATACCGTTCTCCTTAAAAATATAACTTCTAGCATGATATAAGCCGTTGAGAAATAATCAATACATTGTCACTTGATCAACTCATAGATAAAAATCCAAATATTAGCTATTTTTTATTGTATTTGTAACTTTCAAATTTTCTGAACGGATCATCATTTTGATGAAGAACGAGCGTTGACATCACAGCAAATCGTAATGACAGTTCTCAATTCTCAAAAGTTATATGGAGATGTGAGGTTAATGTTCATTTTATTTACATTCAACAATCAACATTCAACTGATAAATTCGATAATAGTGTACTGAGGTGTTATCATAAACGATTTGGTGTGAATTTATTTGTGTAATTGTTCACGATCTTTCTTGCAATGACTAAAATTTAAAATCATTCCTTGAACTCTGCTTTGAATACAATAATAACATAACGTATAGTACTCACTTGGAAATGTTCTTCACAAAAACATATATTTCCGCTTTTCACAAAAGGTTTATTCACTGTTTCGAACCACATTTTCCGACGCGCTTCATCTTTAGGTGCATAAAAAAATTGTTTAATGGAATTTGCACTGGTGTTCAGACAACCGGGTACAAAGCACCTTTTCGACATGTTCAGTTATTGCTGGGATACAGGTACTGGAAATACAGGAATTGATAACAAATTTTAGAACACAAACAACAAAAGCTCTCAAAGTTTCAAAACTGCATTAACCTCAAAAAATAAATCAAGGTAGTGTTCTATTCTTATTGATCGCACCTAATACAGACGAAAGAACCCATCCGGTATCAAATGACAACTGTCATACGACCCATTATATTTGAATGAGAATTTGGTGCACAACTTTAACAACGTTGCCAAGTTTAGTATTGATGAACGTGACGTCACGAAACCACTTTTCTTCTGATTATAGAGAAACTAGCGGTCAGAAAAAATAAATAAAAAATCCCAAGTGATATTAGCGTATTTACTTTCTAATTTCATTGTTACCTCATATCTCTTGGAAAGGTCCATTCCCTAATACAAGCATTTTTCATAAAAACGCAGCATAACTTTTTTCAATGCTCTCATATTCAAAAAATCTGTTTCAATGTGAAATGTGAAAATTATGATGTATCATTTTATTACCCATGACCCTGCTCTTCTGCAGTTGGACGTCGCAAAAATTTTCCCCTCTTAAAAGCAAATGGAAAATATCTATTAGTTAGCTATTTGCACCGTAGATAGAACATTTACGTAATTAATTGAATTCACCATAGCAGGCAGCCAACTAGGGATCGCCCAAAATTAAACATCATGCACAAAATCAATACCACCTTATCTGATTGAAGTTAGTAGGTAGATTGAATTCTAGAGCGTCAAAATTGGTGTCAAAATTGGTGTTTTTTTGTAATTGCAGTTAGTTAAAAGTTTTAAATTAGAAAATGTCGCAACAACCAAATAGCCTGGTAAATGGTCCTTCGACTGAGTATAACAAGGATATGGTAAGAACATGTAGAATTTCAACCATCAGGTCATATAGTTATTTTAGTGTAGACAGCACATATGTAGACAAGTAAAAAAATTACATTTTCCTCTTCTTAGCATCTTACAATGATTATAGGTGATACAAATTCTATACTAGGAAAATTGAGCAATGGAAAGTTTCGTCCAAGTTACCAACCTATATTTTTGATGAAAAACCTCTGCCTCTTCAATTGTAGAAATTCCTCTGGTATCGTGTATAAAAATTTAAATCATTTGGATGTCTTAGTTTTGGTCTCAAGGTTCTAAATTCATATTTTATGGATAGAGATAATTTTCTAGGGAACTTTGTGCACCATGTTTAATTTCTATATATTTTTTTGACAGTTGACAATCAGCTAATCAAGAACTTGCTTCATTATTTCATTTACTTTCCATTTTTAAATTTTCTGTCAATTCGTGTGCTGTTATGCGAGATTCTCAAACAGCACCATAACCAGAAAAGAATACGCCATAGTGTGACCTTTACTAAAATAACGTTGCTTCTTCACGTCATTGGAATGACAGTCGTTGTTAGATATCCTGAGGTTTTGTGTACGAGCAAAGAAAATATTTCCAATTTTTTTTATACTTGGAATAATAACAACCATACCACAACAGCACAAGCATTAATAAAAAGTGAAAAATGAAACGAAAATAAAGTAATGAAGCTAGTTCTAGAGAGACTGATTGTCAACTGTCAAAAAGTCCCTAGATATCAAACATAACGCACAAAATTCCCTAGAAAATTGTTTTAATCCATAAAATAGGTATTCAGGACCTCATGACCAAAACCACAGAAATTTCTACTATTGAAGAGACAGAGGATTTTTGTGATAAATCTAGGTTGGTAACTTGGACGAAACTCTCTCATTGAAATGCTCTAATGACCAGATATTGAAAATAGAACATAAGAAAAGATCCCAAATAAACTTTTCATGTACACCTACTTTCATGAAATTATCAGGATTGAGAAAGGCGTTTCATCTTTCCCGATCAACTTCATTCTCTTTAATTAAAAATGGGTTGTAATTATATTTTCAATTACTTATACCAAAATCAGATTCCCCTTTAATTTCAATAGCTATTTTTCTTTGGGATTTTGAGACACGTTGCATGTAGAGGTTATATTTTGGATTCTAAAAAACCGTCGTCAGTGCAACTATAAAATGGTTGAAAGAGAGTTTGAACTGCTGATATCAATTCAAGATTTTGAGCCAATTCCTCATCAATATTTTAACAGAAAATGAAACAATTCACTGATCACATTCTTTGTTCTATGAGTAACAGAAAAACATATTTTGAAAATTATTTGTTTCCAAAAAATAATTATATAACACTAAAATGACAAGTAGGGCTCGAAATTTGGAACATAATCATATTTCAGCAGGCGAAATTTTGTTGAATTCTTGGAAAATATAGAAATAAGCTTAATAATATTTTTTCGAAAATAAAAACTTACAGCTTACTCAATTCTAATGATATCTCAAGATAGTACTATACAGGGTGTATACTAAATGATGTCATTAATTTCAGGTGGTGATTCCTTGTCATATTTCATGAAAAAAAGTGAAAATAAACGTATGTCCTAACTTGCTTTGTTTTCAAGTGACTAAGTGTCAAAGTTTTACTCAAAACTCTTTTCGCCGATTTGTATGAAACCTGTTTTGTATATTGGCAGTTACAAGAGGCTTGTATTCATGAGGTTAGATCTCAAATTATAAGCAGCGAAGGGTCACCTGATTGATAAATAAGGTAAAAATCATTGTACGCCACTGTTATTATTCAAGATATCTTTATCAAATTAAACATTTAAAAATACAACCCTCTTATAATGCCGTGAATTTGAAATAGCAATACTGTATCAATCGATAGATTTCCTTAATTAATTTATTTCTACCTGTACACTTTTATTGGTTTCGTCGTTAATGATAGATAGATAGATAGATATTTTTATTTGACCACGTTATGAATAAACATTTGTAGCAAGTCTTAGAAATACACATGTTGAAGTTACAAACACTTAAAGAAAAAATAGACATATCTACATACACAAATATACAAATTAAAAAATTGTGGGGTAGCAGCTATTGGTTGGGTATTGAAGAAAACCACTTTTTACTTTTGAGAATGCTTTCGGAATAGCTTTATTCCTTCTTCAGTCTCTCTAAAATTGGAATTAACAATAATATTTGTATAAATAAAGACTTAAAAAAATTACTTACAGTAAGCGAGATTGTAAAATAAATTGTAAAACAGAACTTTGTAGAGCAAATACATAAAACTGATGGACGTACCAAAAAGTAAATGAATATTTGTCATAATGACGTTATAAAATTCAATAAGTGAATAGTTATATATAGAGAGTTGAAATGAAATAAACCATGAAATGTGAGTAAAAGGTTGATTAGGATGAAATAGAAATATTTGAAACATTATTTCTTACTAGAATATTCTTTTCAATTTCTAGAATGTTAGAATATATCACATTTAAATTTAGGATATCTGTTTTTTTGTTCATGGATAGTTTTTCATTTTTGATACAAACCATTTCCAAAAAACATCTTTTGAAGGCATTATTCTCTGTTGCTAGTATTGATATATTGTTAAAATCCATAGGATGCCCAGTAGCGTTAACATGTTGAGATAAAGCACAAGCATTTGGTCTCAAACGGATATTTTTTACAAACTCTCTTACTGTAAGTAATTTTTTTACGTCTTTATTTATACAAATTTTATTGTTAATTCCAATTTTAGAGAGACTGAAGAAGGAATAAAGCTATTCCGAAAGCTTTCTCAAAAGTAAAAAGAGTTTTCTTCAATACCCAACCAATAGCTGATACCCCACAATTTTTTCATTTATCAATTACTTCAGCTGCTATCATATCGAATATCACAAATATACATATACATATACATATACATATACATATACATATACATATACATATACATATACATATACATATACATATACATATACATATACATATACATATACATATACATATACATATACATATACATATACATATACATATACATATACATATACATATACATATACATATACATATACATATACATATACATATACATATACATATACATACATATGAAGTAGATGAGTTGTCAAATGCAGTTGAACTATCAATTTTGAGTAAAAATATCATAGGTTAAGAGTAGAAATCTTAGCGGGATGATCATACACATGTCAACTTATTGTTTGTATAGTGAAGTTGGCAGTTCACATATTCATCGAGAGAATAGAACGCGTTGTCATTAAAAAATGATTTGATTTTTCTCTTGAATTTGTTTTGGCTAAAATTCTTGATATGGGCGGGAAGTTTATTGAATAGATTCAAGTCTAGCGATTTTTTGCTTGAGGTAGTGAGTCTGTATCGTGGATTTACCAACTGTTTATTATTCCTTGTGTGAGTTCGGTAGATACCAATGTTTTTGTGGATCTGTAAAAAGCAATCGAAAATGTACGCTGAATATAGTGTCATAATTTTGAATTCACTAAAATAGTTTCTACAACATTCTTTATATCCCACTGAAGCTAAAATCCTTATGGCCTTTTTTTGTGATCGAAGAACTTTGAGTGAAAGACTAGAGTTTCCCCATAGTCGTATACCATAAGTAATATGTGCATGGAATAGGGCAAAGTAAGATATTCTCAAAGCTTCGAAACTGGTTACTTTTTTCAGTTGTCTTAGGAGATATAGTTGATTAGAAAGTTTAGAGCAAAGTTGTTCGTATGACAGTTCCATCTCAAAGAGTGATCCAAGGTTATACCCAAAAGTTTAACTTTATTTTCTGAGTTATTGTGACATTTGGTTGAAATGGAAATCCTTTGGAATTTATTGGGATTCTGTTTCAATTTATTTGTTAAAAACCATTCTTCCGCTCTATGCTCAGCCAATTCCAATGAATCTGACAATATTCCCTTATCAACATGTGATTCGTATTTGGTTACATCATCTGCAAACAGCATGCATGATGACGGTGACAAGTTTTGAAGGACTGGTTGTTGTGTTCATTGGCCTATTATTGTCAACTGTTCGTATCAAAACATAACAATACATTTGTGCATGAAATTGAATAGAATTTCAAGGAAATATGGAGTAACTGAAAAAAATATTCACATAACATTCTGAATTTTGATGGTGCATAACCATCATTGCTACGCCAATGACTTCGATTTGACAAAGTTCAGCTATTTCAAAATCACAGCATCACAAGAAAGTTTTATTTTTAATTATTTATTCTGAAAAAATATGAAACTTAGGGAAAAAAATATCAATCAGATAACCATCTGCCACTTATAATTTGAAATATAATTTCACGAAAACAAGCCCCTTGCTACTGCTAATAACCACACCAGGTTTCATAAATGTCGCCAAAAAGAAATGCCGATTTTTAAATGAAACTTTTGACACCCCGTTTCTCGTAAACGATGCAAGTTTGGTCACACGTTTAAATGAAATTTTCTTCATAAAATCTGACAAGGAATCACCACCTGAAATTAATGACATAATTTAGTATACACCCTGTATAAAAAGTTCATGTGTCGAAGTTTTTTGTATCGTTCAATTCTCAAATTATTTTGTTTTTGTTCATGGCATTTTGAAGAAGCATTTGCGAAATTTTCCTTAATTCATTAATATCTATAAATCGCCCCATTTTTAAGATCCCCTTTTACACAATTGATTTTGAAAAACCCAGTGTATAGCATTGTGCATCAAACTGTACTTTTCAGAATTCGATCTATATATAAAAATAGTACCTACTGTTTAAAAATGAGGAATTTTCCAGACTTGATTTCCTCAAAAAGATTACATCGTATTGTAGTGCTTCTGGAAAACGGAAAAGCCGGATCGGCACGAACTAAGAAATCAATGACAAAATCTCCAGTTATATTCAACCTTCAATAAGCATTCTTCTCCCATGTAATCCACCCTTGCTCCTACCTTTTTTTGCTGACTAATTAATACAGAACTGTAAGAAGTCCACTTGGCTGAAAATAATTCAGGGCAGTGTTCAGCAATGCTGAACAGTAAATAAATAAGAAACAAATTCAATCGGAATACATCCATTTCCACACATCAACTGAAAACAACTACTGACCCTTACTACCAATGATTTACATCGATCAGAGAATGTCAGACTCTTCTACAAGTTCTACAAGAATTACCTTACTTTGCCTTATGAATAGCAACAATTTATTCTGATTTTGAACGGGATACAGAAATACTAACCACCATGGGTACCCACAGATTAGGTGACACACACACATCAGTTGATCAATAGTTTTCTAGACGTTCACGTTTTTCATTATCATGTCTAGCACAAAAATGCATATTTCAATCGATATTCCTGTCCCATTTTTTATTTCCTACGCTTCGGGCAGATGTTTATGTCACTGCCCGACCTATTAGGAGAAAGTAGATCGCTCTCCCCATTACTTTTTCCATTGGAACTGTTCGAGCCAGGCACTGTCACCAAAACAAAATTCCAACCTTTCGTCCGCCCCTTTTTTACGAACATCGTAAGATGCCAGCATGCATTTTTATGTTTATGTGAAAATCGATCCGTTACAATCTGATATCTTTGTTGTGTTTGTGCGAGGTACTGACATGATGTGATGTACTCACATGCTCTATAAATAATGTTAGGTATTCTACTTATAGAGGTAGCTTTTTTGTCTGTCCCTTGAAATGCAGTATTTCTACAGATGTACCTACCTGAGAGACAGCATTTCCATAGCAGATCTTCCACAGCAATGATTCACAGCTTAAAAATCAACAATAAATTTCAATGATTCAATGACACAACCAGATTACACTGCTGAAATATTCTGAGAATTTTAATTCATAAGTCGGCTTGTCTGTTACAATCTGCGGCATGTTTCTTATACTTCAACTTATTCCCAACCAACTTCCTAATATAGTTCTTTAGAATCATCGAGAACTACTGTGGCATCTGCAACGCCTTAAAACGATCTTTTCCTGATTCAACATCGAGTCTTGAAGTGTCCGTTGCTGTACCAAATTATTTTCCTGGGGATTAAAGATTTTCTTCTTATAGGAACCCATAGAGTTGGACTTGGCTTCATGCTCATCTGAAAGTTCTTGCAGCCAAACCTGCCTTGTCTCTGTTCGCTTCTGTCGTACAAAAGTTCTTGCGGTATTACCAGAAGATAGATAGATATATTTACTGACTACGTTACACACTTTACTTCGTTCTTTATCGTCTATTCGTAGAGCTTACTCTTCTTGTTTCTCTCTGCGCATTTGTTCTTCCTCTTCTCTTGGTCGTGTTTCATTTGCTTGTTTCTCTTTGCTCAATCGTTCTTCATCTTCTTTTTGTCGTGCTTCCTCTTCCCTTGCTTGCAACGTCTTCACATGGTCAGCGAACCTTTTTGTTATCCCTCTCACTTTCAGTCGGTTATAATCGCCGCTAAATCTGACAACAACTGCTATGAATATCCGTGGGTCGTCCCAAACCTTCTCTAGAACCCGCTTGGGTTCACTGACTATTGCGCTTCTTCCAAATGTGCGAAATTACCAGAAATCGTCCTGGTTCCTTTTGGTTTCCATCTGCTATGTTGGTTCCCTGTTCTTGCAAGATTCCCTGCAGCCGGTCCAGTTATTTTTGTTTTCCTTGGTGTTCTTCATCCCTTTGTTCTTGCGGAGTTCCCAGTCCTGATGTTCCTCCTGATTTTATCCCACTCTTCTGTTGACCTTTTTCTGCAAGGTCTTATTGGTCAGCTGATAAAACTGTTTATTGTTGTTCTCGTTGTTTCATTTGTTCTTCCAGACTTTTTTGGAAAATTTCTTGCAACAAATGATTTGATCCTCCACCTCTGCTACGAATATCCATGGGTCTTCACAAAACTTCCTTGAAATCCGCCTGATTCCAATGACTACCGCGTATAACTTCAACTGTCACAATCCCTTGGGTCCTCTTACCGTCCTTGGTAACTTCAGTTTTCCAATAATTATCTCTACCTCCTTGAAATAGGTCCCAAAATCAATCTCATACTCGAAGCATACTATCAACCTGTTCATAATTTATTGTCAGTAACGTGTATCCTAATTTAAAGTTGTTCAGAGATTCCTTATTGGATAAGATATGGAGTGTGAATATGGTGTTTCCAGGAGAAGCATTGTTCACCTAAGTAAGAACTTTGCGGATTTTTATCGTTCCTTAAAATAATAATAATACTCGGAGTGAAAAGGTAATAAATACTATTGGCATGTGATGAAATTCTATAACCTCTCCAGTGGTATTCCTTTACATCATATCTTGACAACTATTTTTCTAGGATATTCGGGCTGGAAGACTCTATCAATCTCAATCACCTGGAATATCCTCAATTGTGTTGTTGCAAGGTTATATGATGTGTATTCTCTTAAAACCTGACCAGGAGAGTGTATTGTCTTTATACGTTGGAATACAAGTTTTCCTTCTTTCTCTCGAGCATTATAATAAGAGTTATTTCAAAATATTGGCTCAATGATTATTCATATTTCTGAAACAATACCACCAAAGTTCATTATCAAAATGATAAAACCATTTCAGTGAATATTTCTGTTTCATAATTTCGCTCGTTTGTATTGATACCAATGTTTGTTAGCCAACAAGTGTTTTTTTTATTGACATGAATGAAGGTTAGGTCATATGCGTCTCGTAACCTGTTGATCTGAAAGCAACAATTTTCAAGACTCGGTTTTCGGACATACATTGATGTTACTTCTTTCACTTTTTCACAACGTTTCAACTGAATATTGACAAGTTTAGTGATACGGGGAGTTTTATCATACTGAATGATTTTTTTAATGGTTCCAAAAAAAATATCTGGTGCCATTTGAAAAACTTGAGTTTTTGACAATTTTTGAATACGCCATTCGAAAATCGCCTGCGCCCATTTGTAAAAAATGGGACCATCGATGGGACATCTGGAATACTTGAATGAAGAAAAGTTGTATTTCGTGCAGAAATTTATTTATAAAATCATAGCAGAGCGCTTTCGACTATAAAGTCATCATCAGTGCGTACCTGTAAGTAAGTGACATCGAATTGAATTTAAGAAATTTTGATAAAAAGAATTTTGAAAATTGAAAAGTTACTTACTCGTCAGGTGTACAAGAGCCAGACCATAAAAATATCATGTGTCCAGAGGACCATGTAAAATTTAAAAACGGGACATCATATTAATAACATTTTAAAAAAGTCCTTATTCCAGGATTCACCTGGATAAAAGTTTCAACAGGCAGAGTAACACATGTCTGTTGGAGCTTAGTCTACTGTCTGGAATACTAGCTAACTGCTCCACAAATTTGTTTTCCTAATTTTGGACGGTTTGCGAGCTACACATTTTTTCCTAAACTACTACGGTGGAAATTATTTTCATAAAAATGGAAACATATCAAAACTTGTTAAAGATAACTTAACATGGCTCAGGTTGTCTAAACTCATAATCAGAAGGCCCATCGAACCATGTAAAAAAAATGGAAGTTTCCATTTGAAATAAGAAAGTTGGTACCAACTTTTGGCATACTCTTTATGACAGCATACCAAATTTTAAGTTTCGAATCCAACAGCAAGTTGAATAACCTCTAAGTCACGGCCTAAGTAAATCACCCTGTAGATGTACCAAATTTCATTCAACTCGGTCCAAGTCCCATTTTCATCCGGTATAACTGAAGAGAATTATTGTAGATAGAGGCAATTGAAACCTTGTTAGAAAGTGATAGAACAAGAGCCAGCAACGTATTTCAAGTTGTCATATCATAAGTCATAATATTTTTGGTGGGGAATCTAATACGCCTGTTGAACAATAAAAGTCGAGTCTAGTAGTCCACATCGGCCAGGTTCTTTTAAAACAAAAATATTTAAACGGTAAGAAATAAGTTTCACTCAATTTGAGTAACTCATATGAATTTAATATTTAGAAAGCTTTGATGGAGTAGCGGTCTATCGCCAGCGTTCTGAGCAAGAGGTACCAGGTTCAAATCTGCTGGTCGATACCTTTTTTGTTTCATTCCATGAAGATACTTTCAATGGTGTTTTTTAATATATGATATATTTATTTGAAATAGGAACATCCTAATTTACATACATTTTAATACTTGTAATTAAAATAAGAATACTTAATGCTAAACAAAAAAAATGCTAAAAACATAAAAAATACACCTACTTATAAATAGTTTTACATTCAAAGATTAAAATATACACATATTATACTCATGTACACTCAGTATACATGAGCAACACAACACACTCACGCACCCCACACACCCACACACATTCATGCCTTCCATCATTCATTCTCTTACATGTACCGTGGTGAAATAAATTCATTTAAACGAATTTTGAATGTGTTTACAGACGGTGAATTTTTCACTTCATTTGAGAGGTTATTGAAATCATTTAAGCCCTTGAAGAATAATGTTTTCATTGAGCTTACATTTCGAGTTCGAGCTATATGGAAATTGTTCACGTTTCTTGTAGGATAAGTGTGGATCTCATTGTTATACGTAATTAATGAACTGAGATAACTTGGGACTAAATTTTTTGTTATTTTATAAATGAGCACCATTGTCATGAAAAACAGGCGTTTGTTTACATTGTGCCAGTTCAAAGTTCTTAACATCAATTGGAACATATTTATTGCATTGCAGAATGATTCTCATACCCCTATTTTGAAGTTTTTGTAAAGTCATTAAACAGTTTTTGTCCAACAGGTACAGTAAGCTAGCACAACAGTCAAAGTGGGGTTGTATTATCGTCCTATAAATGGTAATTCTGGAAAAGAGAGACATGTTATGAGATACTCTAGAGAGAAAGAATAGCTTTTTTGATATTTTTTTACAGATGTATTCGCTGTGACTTTTGAAACTTAGTGTGTCATCTATCATGAAACCTAGATATTTGAATTCCTTAACCCATTCGAGATTTTCACCTTCTATTTTTATGTGTGAACGTTGATAGTTTACGCTTTTTAATTTGTATTTTGTACTCAGAACCATTGCTTTCGTTTTCTTTGAATTTAATTTCATTTTATTAGTTTTCAAAAATGATTGGAATGAGTATAAAACATGATTTAGTCTCGTTACCGTTTCACCTACCATAACATGCTACTAAAGTATCATCCGCAAAAAGGTTAAGGAAATCATAGCCTCTTACAAAATTGATATCATTCAAGTAAATAATGAATAGGAGAGGCCCCAAGACACTGCCCTGGGGCACCCCCATATCATTAGCCAGTTCATTAGAAAATGCTTTCTCTATTTTACATTTCTGAGACCTATTGCTCAGATATTGCTCAAACCATTTCAACACATTACCTTCAATTCCGTAATATTTTAGTTTTTTTATTAGCAGTTTTCTGTCGATGGTTTCAAAAGCTCTTTTGAAATCAAGAAAAACTGCTATTATATAGTTACCCTTATTAATGATGAAAGCCAGGTAGCCGAGTGGTTAAAGCTACATTGTTTCAATCATATTTGGCTGCCAGTCAAAGGTTCAAACCCTAGCGACTGCAGAACTTTTTCTGATGGCCCGAGAAAGTGCTAGGAATCGCACAGTAAAAAGGCAAGAGCTCGTTAATCCTTAGCTCGCACAAGTTTCGACTTCTGAGGGCTGCCGTTCGTAAGGGGACGACAGCTGGTTAACGGAAAAAACAATTTTAACAATTTCAATTTAACAATATACCATAGGTGTATTTGACAAGAAAATTATATTCTGGCAGTCCTTTGCGGAAGGGTTAATCTTCATCCGGATTTTCGCCATCTTCTATTAAAAAGCTTTGAGATAGGAATATACCTATACTCCTAATGTTACTTCTCCTGATCATCTTCTGGATTATTATAGGCTGAATAACATTGTACCAACTATTTTTGAATTAGATGACGCATTCGTGTATAATATTTGCAAAATGAAATCAAATGCAATGGGTTGTGATGGGTTGAATGTTACGCTAATCAAACTTTCTTGCCCTCCTATAGTTCTATAATATATTACACATTTTATAAATGTGTGCCTCAGGCACGGTGTCGTCTCTTCAGTTTGGAAGAAGGCTATAGTGGAAGTACTACCCAATAATCAACATCCTGTAGAGTAGAGAAGGATCTTAGGGGAATAAGCATTTTACTTATTCTTTCCAAGATTATCGACAGGAGTATCGAAGTACAAATAATAGAGCATTTGACTAACTTCTTTCGCATTACTGCCCACTGTTCAATCTGGCTTCCAAAAAGGTCACAGCTGCACTACAGCTTTACATAATATTGTTGATGATATCTTCCATCGATAAAGGTCAATGTACAATTTTAGTTCTTCTGTACGTCAGCAGAGCATTTGACACTGTACATACTGACCTGCTACTTGAATTTTTGGCTATATAGGTTTTTCTGATATGGCCACCCTTATTTTACAACATTATTCAAATAGTCGTGAACAGTTTGTGGCAATTGTCATTCCAATTTGAATATTTGACATTGAATTCAGGGGTACCTCAGGGTTCTATCCCGAGCCCGTTGCTTTATTCGATATACACTCTCAATTTGATCAAATCTCTGAAACTATGTAAGATTCACGTCTATGCAGACTATTACAGCTTTCCTTCCTCACTAGTGGATAATACTTGTGACATTATGAATAAGGAATTAGCAAGCAGCACTGATTCAGTTTCGGAACACTGCTTATTGATCAATTGCACAAAATCCAAATTTGGTTCTGCATATAATCGTGCTAAAATCCACCATAATAACTTTAAAATCAAAGATGGTCCGTTAACTGTAGTTAATGAAGCCAAAAATTTATGAGTCATCTTAGACTCAGATCTAAGATTTGAAAAACATATTAACAAACTGTACTATATGTGGTAAATAATAAAGACGTATTATTATTATTGATACAATACAGTACAATACAATTTTATTCACCACTTGCAGCTTTTGTAAAGAACATAGATATACATTAAATTCAGAGTTTATCGAACTAGTCACAATCAGAAAATGGCGAAATTTAAAAATGTGTATAATAGACAATAGGTACATACAAAAAGATATGAAATATACCTATACAGGGTGTATCTAAATAACACCGAAAAAATTAAAGGGGTGATTCTGTGATGAAAATCAATGTGAGTGTTTGGTATAAATTTTTTTGAAAAAACCCTCCCCGGAAAAGTTACATCACTTCGAAAATTTAAAAAAAAATGGTTTTTCTTTTTTATTTTCCCTGTATATCAAGCTAAAGTCACGAAACTTGGAAAACATTATCTGTCAATAAGAGTACACTTTTTGAAATTTTTTCAACCATGAAGTATGCTTAGAAGGGGTTGATTATTACAACCCCTAAGATATTTTTTCTTACTACTTTTTTTTAGATGAATTTTTTTTCTTTAAAAAAGTATGACTGAAAAGCCCAATTCATTGACTAACTTTTTTAACTCTACAAGTTTTTTTCGAAAACTTGAGCATTTATGAGAAAAAAGCCAACCAAATTATGATTATGAGACTTCTACAACTAAAAACAAAAGTGAACAAACAATGAACAAAAACCTGTCGAATATCGACAATACAATTATAATAAATGTTGAAAATGACCGCCTTCAGCTTCAATACAAGCATCTACCCTTTTCCTCATAGAATTGCGTATACGATGAAATATTCCTGGAGAATTTCTTATAGTTTCACACCCTGCTACAATGCGGTTTCGCAGATCATCGATATTTTCAACTGGGTTTGTGTATATCAAAGATTTCAGATATCCCCATATGCAAAAATCCAAAGGATTAAGGTCAGGGGAGCGGGCTGGCCAGTTTACAGGTCCTCCTCGACCTATCCATTGATTGGCATACACCTCATCCAGGTGAGTTCTTGCAGGTATACTAAAATGAGCTGGTGCACCATCGTGCATAAACCATGAATGTTGCCTAATTTGAATGGGAACCTCTTCAAGAAGAACAGGTAATTCTTCAAGTAGATGACAATATGCTTCACCATTTAATCGTAGCGGAAGAAAATGGGGACCAATTAAATGATTATCAATAATTCCGAGCCACACGTTTAATGAAAATTGATACTGATGATTTCCTTCAAAAAAGCCATGAGGATTTTCGTCAGCCCAAAGGTGATTGTTGTGAAAATTTCTAATACAGTCTCTTCAGAAACTCGCCTCGTCAGTAAATAAAATATTACCTAAGAACTGTGGGTAAAAAATCTCGAATCATTAACGCCTGCACCCGTTGAAGATGATAGGGATACAACATTTGTTCTTTTAAAATTCTAAAAACAACGGAATGGCTTACATGTAGGACACGAGCTATTCTCCTGGTACTAGTTTCTGGGAATTCTTCAATTGAATTAAGTACGGCTTCTTCTACAGCTGCAGTTCTAACTTCTCTAGTACGACCAGAATCATAACTTCTTTTTTCAAAATTACCACGTTCTCGCATGCGTCGGTGAATAGTTGTGAACGTAGTATGATGGGGTAGTCTACGCTGTGGGTACTGTTCAGCATAAAGTCTTTGCGCTTCCAATGAATTACCGTTAGCACGACCGTATGTAAAATGCATATCTGCCATTTCCAAATTCGAATATGCATTCATATTTTCAATCAACTAATATTTCCTACAATACACAATCATAAAACTTGTGAAACAATAAGATGGGTGACAGAAAATGACACTACACAATCCTAGTGTCAGTATTAATGTTTTTATGCAATTGCCAGGCCACTAGACTTGACGCAAAATACACTCGCGTTAGCTCATCTTTTTGAAAATGCATTGCATTAGATTTTTTTTCTCGTAAATGCTCAAGTTTTAGAAAAAACTTGTAGAGTTAAAAAAGTTAGTCAATGAATTGGGCTTTTCAGTTATACTTTTTTAAAGAAAAAATTTTCATCTAAAAAAAAGTTGTTAGCAAAAAATATCTTAAGGGTTGAAATAATCAACCCCTTCTAAGCATACTTCAGGGTTGAAATTGAAATTTCAAAAAGTGTACTCTTATTGACAGATAATGTTTACCAAGTTTCGTGTCTTTAGCTTGATATACAGGGAAAATAAAAAAGAAAAACCATTTTTTTTTTTAATTTTCGAAGGGGTGTAACTTTTCCGGGGAGGGTTTTTTCAAAAAATTTTATACCAAACACTCACATTAATTTTCATCACAGAATCAATCACCCCTTTAATTTTTTCGGTGTTATTTAGATACACCCTGTATAAAAAATATACATTATGAGACAACTATATCAAGTCACATTTTTTTAAATTCGTCTATGGAATAAAATGCGTTGTTCAGAAGGTATTCATTTAACATTATTTTAAAATTCTTTTCACTTTCTACATTACCGACAATATTTACAAATTTGTTGTAGAATTTTATTTGTTGGTATGTCTTGACAGATCGTGAGACTGGAATATGTCTGATGAAACTGTTTGCTGTTGCGTGTGTCATGATTATGAAAATCACTTTTTCTCATTATGTTATTGTTAGTAGTAGTAGTTCACTGGTTAACTGAGAAAAATTTAAGAAATAGTAACAAATCATAAAACAATCTTCATTTCCACCTAAAAAAATGCCATGTAGCAGAATCAATCGTTGGGCAGGCGCGTAGGACCGCTAGCCCAGTAGAGATTTATGAAAAAAATATCACATGTGTGATCCAATTTAATCAAATTGCATTTCTTACCATTTTAATAATCGTTTTGAGAAGAACCCGGCCGCTGTGGACTGCCAGACATTTTTTGTGCAATATGTATACAAGATCCAGTACCTGAATTGCCATGACTCTTGAAATGACACCTTGAAATAAGTTGCTGGATCTCCCTACATAAGTAACCAAAGTATTATTCTTGTTGAGTCCGATAGTTTTTATTCGCACTAAATCATTTCGTCTACCCGCCACAGCCAAAGCTCCAACAAAACGGAAACGGTCCACAGTCACCACTTCCACAAACCGAAGGACCCCCTTCGAACACTCAGAGGCCTCTGAACAGAGCCGACAGTAGAAGCAACTTCCAATTCCGTCCCCCCTTTCCTAACCAACCAGGTAATCCATTCCGACCAGGACCAGGTCAGGTTCGACAGCCCTTGCCACCGGGTGCACAACAATTCCTACAAAGGAACCCGAACGCAGTACCCGCACAACGCCCACAAGGCACAGTCCAAGGACCACAAGGGATTCTTCAGGGACCACAAGGCCCAGTTCCAGGACCTCAAGGTTACTCCCAAGGACCGCCAGGTCAGCCATTCCCAGCGAATCAACAAAGACCTAACTTCAGACCACAGACGCCGTTTCCGAGGCAAGCCTTTCCCAACCAGAGACCTCCAGGTATATTTCAGCAAAGATCAGTCCCGAGCTTTGGGAATTTAAGACCCCAAATTCAGGAAGAACAATTCAATAGAAGTCAAACTCTGGAGACCTCAGAGATTGATCATTCTACAATACAAGATGACAACAAAATCAGTAACGACTATGTCAAAGCACCCTCCATAGCTGCTATGAACAACAGGAGCTTCAGCTTGAGTTCGAACCCGCCCGAACCAGCTGCAGAATCTAGAGACGAAGCTAGACGAAGATCTGTGAGCAGCGTGGACAGTATGGGGGAAGGAAGGCCTGGTTCGAGACCATTGTCGAGGCAGGGTTCCATTTCTGGCTCTAACGAGAACCTGGATAAAAAGCCAGAAACTGAAATTCCATCCAGGCCCGAATCGAGATCCACATCCAGAATGAACAAGATCCTTGAAGATGAAGACCATTCCGCAAATTCGTTGACCGAAGTCTCACAGAAGAGTCCGGACCTGAGCATAAGTCAAAGCAACAGCAACTCTCGGTCTCTGCCAACCGTGAGCAAAACTCCTGATAGTGCCAGCAGCAAGCCTTCAGTCAGCAAGCCCCTGGAAAATGGAACCAAAGAGGGGCCAAGTGGTAATAGCAAGTACTTAGACCTGGGGAAACCACCGAAACCAAAATCTCCGGCGAGATCAGGTCATTATTGTTCTGGAACTAAAATGAGTCCGTGAAATAATTTGAAGTGGCCTAACTGTTTTTTTTTTTGTTTCAGAAGGCGACAACGACAGTGGCGTGGATGAATCTACACAAGGAAACGTAAGTGTTTTTCAAAAGTTTACTTAGGGAAATTTTCAAGAGTCAGCGTCAATTTTATGTTATGTTGTGTAATTGTGAATGGGGAAATTTAGACTCTCCACTGTATTTGTAAAATAATGTCTTTGAAATTGTTTGTACTGTTAACATTTCTTTAAAATTATTTCTCATATTGGATATACAGGAGTGTATGGCATGTTTTTGGAAATGTTGGTACAGTTAACATTTCTGTAAAACTATTTCTCATATTGGAAATACATGGTTCAAAATCTTCATTTGAATCCTCTATTTCTGTCTTGTTACTGTATAAAGTTTAATTCTAGTTCAATTTCTTGATTTTTCGTATAGCTGACTGATTTTGTCCTTTCTGGGATTTTAACCATTGAAGATTATAGAGAAACTAAGTGAAACTCGAAGTCATCTCCACAATATATATTCGACCCCTAGGGTAGAGGAGGGCTGTATTGTCAACGCAGCTTTGGCAAGAACTTGTCAAAAATGGAGTTGTATCAACATAATACTATCAAAGACGTGTACTCTTTTTTTGTCTGTAATAACACAACAACACCGCAAATTCAACTGTAGTTACGTGTAATCTAGGATGCACTGACAAACAAATGATTCGTTGACAGCAAGAAATGTTTGACAGTGACGATCAAAACGCTTTTGAATTTATAAGATACAAACACTATGTTATATTTGTGAGAGATATATATGATATATAGAAAGTTACTTATGACATCTACAGTCACTAGTTGAAAGTTAGATGTTTATCTACTCATTGACAGGCAACCAACAATTCGTTGTTCTGACCAACCCAAGGTTCAATCAAGTTTCTAGTACGTTATGACGAACACAAACAGAATCTAAGTGAAAATAGAGTATTTTTCGATTTGATTCCGAGAGTTCCAACCTTTGACAGCTGTTTCGTGGTTTGCTTGGACTTGTCACGTTGAAGTATGTTCTTTGGGTTTCATAAGAGACACGAAGAGGATAAACACCATATTTTTTAAAAGGCATTGATCTCAGAATTTTTTTTGTATTATTTCGATTGTTTCTGAATGAGTCCTTGTTTGCGTAATCCATATCACACAGGCATATTCTAGTTTGGAACGAAGATATGTGATGAATAATGTTTTGCAGACGAACAGTCGTTACCGACCGATGATGAACCCTTTACTCCCATAAACACCTACTACGTAGGCTCATCATGGCAAGTACCTGTCAGAAAACAACTACTCCCCTGGCTAAGACCACGACGGGTATTGAATTAAATCTAACAGCTACTTGTGCAACGTTCCTCAAAGCACCAGAGGACGCAATTGCAATTGCGTCTTAGCCAGGGGAGTAGTTGTTTTCTGACAGGTACTTGCCATAATAAGCCTACGCAGTAGGTGTTTATGGGAGTAAAGGGTTCATCATTGGTCGTTAACGACTGTTCGTTAGCAAACGATCTCCCAAAGATTTCTGTTTTCTTCGATTAAATCTCTTAACCCGGAGATTCGGAGTGTTCTTCCTCTGCTCGCTAGGTGAAGCGGCTTAGAAACTGCTTCATCTCGTGAACCAGAATTGACTAATCAGCGGAGTGTGTATTTTGACGGAGAACAGATGGCTTCAGTGCTGTCTGTGTTGACCTGCCCTTGCACTGATGAGAGGCAACAACCTCGAAACTAGTCGGTCACCCTGTCCAAATCAAAACATAATTCTGCTGTTTGGTTACAGAGGGCACTTGCAATTGCGTCCTCTGATATTTTGAGGAACGTTTCACAAGTATCTGTTAGATTTAATTCAATACCCGTCGTGGTCTTAGCCAGGGGAGTAGTTGTTTTCTGACAGGTACTTGCTATAATAAGCCTACGCAGTAGGTGTTTATGGGAGTAAAGGGTTCATCATCGGTCGGTAACGACTGTTCGTTAGCAAACGATCTCCCAAAGATTTCTGTCTTCTTCAATGTTATGCAGGTTTCCCATTTGAAGACCTGTCCTGTACGCAATATGAAGCCCAGAGTTCTATTACATTCACTTGCTCATTTTCTGATATGATCATTGAACTGAAAGTTTTTTGAGAAAATTACTGCCAGATCTGTGATTTCCTGGACTATCTCTGTTGTATCCCCATTATTCTGGAGTTTGATATACTCGTTTTTTTGTGTACGTCATAGCTTTACATTTCGATTCATTAAGTGTGAGATCGTTTTCTCTGCAGTATATAGTGATAGATACAATATCACTTTCAAGCTCATTTATATCGTCTTCAGAAGTAATTTTCATGAAAATCTTTAGGTCATCTGCATATATCGACAATTAAATCAAACTTTCCAAGTACTTTGTAATGATATTTTTCGATTTCAAATCCACATCAAATTTTATTTATTCGAGATAAAACGAATAACACGTAACTGAAAATATTGGTAAAAAAATAATATGTACAAAAATCAAACTTTAATTATATAGTATTGTCAGTTCATAAAAACATGTTCTCAATCTATCTCAACATTCCTGGAATTATCAAAAAATTTCTACATTCAAAGGCGTTGTTATACTATTCAAATACTACTACTACCAGGGTTGAAAATGTGATATTCACAGAAAATTTGAAATGTCATTATGAACTACTTTTTCAGTTCCGTTATATGGAAAAATCACAGATATTCACTTTTTCATCATGCAAACTCATGAAAATGAAAAGAACTCAGCGTACAAATCTGAGCAATAAAATATTTAAATATAATGATAACCTAAAGGAGGAGCAACTACATTAGCTTGATGCACCAGTGGATGAACTGGTCTAGGAAGAAAAGCTGGACTGGTTATGGCCCTGGAAATAATTGCTGGGCCTCCAATAACCCCGGCAGCATGCGGCGCAGCAAATACATTCAGTCCCTTGGTGAAAGTACTGACTTGTGCTGCGAATGGTAGAATGTTCTGTGGTGTAACTAGAGTGTACCTTAAAGCGTGCGCCACTGGTAAGGGAGCTGCGTGGGGTACAACACTGCACGTGATGCACGTGATGCTGATAACGCTTAAGAGAAGTGTTGGGATCTGAAATATCAAAAATAGTTTGTTATACCACCAACTTTGTTTAATTGATCAGAATTTTTTCATTTTTTTTTTTATTCAGAAAGTCAGAAAGTGATACATTCAATTTATATAACAAAAACAGATAATACCCAACTGAAAGATACAACACACCTAAGCAAATGAATGCTTGTGCTGTTCCATATGGTCATTAGCAATGTGTTCTATGTAGGCCTTGTTACTAACTCCTTACGCCACCTTAGGAGCAGCACTGTTGAATGGAACGCAATAGTGAATCGTGCAGGACTAACCCTAGTCGAGCCACGAGATTTTAATAATTCAATCTGTTAAGAGAAAGGGGTTGTGCATCAATAATTGAAAAAACATTTCAATTTATTGTTTTCGAAAATAGAACTTTTAATGTTGAGTTTGTAGTTTACCCGTTTTGTTATGTTCTCTATTTTCAGAGGAAGCATATTATACAATTTGGGCCCATAAAAAATACATACCTTTTTTTGTGACTCTTTTTGAAATGAGGTATTCTGATTGGTATATTTTCAACAGATCTGGTTTGTTCCTCTGCTTCACCTTTTGCATAATCATAATTAATCTTGAACATCCATAGCAGACATTGATATGAATTCAAAATCTCAATTTCTTTGTACAGTTGTTCTGTTGAGAATAACCTAGGTTTTTTGTGTTGTTTGTAGCCGGAAAAGTGTATTATTGTACATTCCACTCCAGACAGTTATACAATATCTTAAGATAAATTCAGCTGGAGAGTTCTATATTACTATAATGAGGTTCTTTTTATCCAAAATATCTCGCAAATCAAAAAAGCTTTTCATTACCACTCTGAGTCTTTTAACTTTAAGTAAACATCCCATCTCATGTGCTGATCCACCATGACACCCAAATATTTTATGATTTTCACCCTTTCTATCAGGAGAAAGGAACAAGTTCTCACACTCTGTCTTATTTATACTTAGTGTATTTTTATATGGCTCATCATTTTCAAGCAAAGTGAGAGTTAAACTTTTGTTTTATTATTTGGGCTCAAAAGGTTATGATTTAACCATAGTTTTATATCAGATAAAGCTCTTTGGGAGTCTTTGTATACATTTTTCCATGAATCCCCTGTATTCACAATGGCAGTTTTGGACTGTACTGATACTGTTTATATAAATAAGAAACAAAATCGGCCCTAGTACTGTTCCTTGTGGAACTCCTATTTTAACTTCTGTAGTACGTCTGAAGTGGTTGTCAAAATACAAATTGAGATGAAAAGAAAGGTATTTAGTTTTTGGTAATAACTCAAAAAAAATTATATATAAGAAAATTTGAAAAAAATTACGTAAAGAGGAGAAAACTTCCAATAAAAATGTCCAAACTTTTTCTATAGCATTAAATGTTAATTTAAAATTTTGAATAAATTATGGTCTCATGTGGACACTTGAAAGAATGAATCCCCATTAAAATGAGATGAAAAGAAAGGTATTTAGTTTTTGGTAATAACTCAAAAAAAAATTATATTTAAGAAATTTTGAAGAAAAGTTACGTAAAGAGGAGGAAACTTCCAATAAAAATGTCGAAACTTTTTCTATAGCATTAAATGTTAATTTAAAATTTTGAATAAATTAGGGTCTCATGTGGACACTTGAAAGAATGAATCCCCATTAAAGTGAGATGAAAAGAAAGGTATTTAGTTTTTGGTAATAACTCAAAAAAAATTATATTTACGAAAATTTGAAAAAAAGTTACGTAAAGAGGAGAAAACTTCCAATAAAAATGTTCAAACTTTTTCTATAGCATTAAATGTTAATTTAAAATTTTTAATAAATTATGGTCTCATGTGTACACTTGAAAGAATGAATCCCCATTAAAATGAGATGAAAAGAAAGTTATTTAGTTTTTGGTAATACCTCAAAAAAATTATATTCAAGAAATTTTGAAAAATAGTTACGTAAAGAGGAGGAAACTTCCAATAAAAATGTCCAAACTTTTTCTATAGCATTAAAGGTTAATTTAAAATTTTGAATAAATTAGGGTCTCATGTGGACACTTGAAAGAATGAATCCCCATTAAAATGAGATGAAAAGAAAGGTATTTGGTTTTTGGTAATAACTCAAAAAAAAATTATATAAGAAATTTTGAAAAAAAGTTTCGTAAAGAGGAGGAAACTTCCAATAAAAATGTCCAAACTTTTTCTATAGCATTAAATGTTAATTTAAAATTTTGAATAAATTATGGTCTCATGTGGACACTTGAAAGAATAAATCCTCATTGGACAAAAATGTGTTAGTCTATTATTCTAAAAGATATACTATTGTTAATTAACAAAAAAATTTCCAATCTCCGTTTCCATAAATAAAGACGTTAAAGTTTAAATTATTGACCTACAAATTGTTGGCTAACAGCCCTTCTAATATACCTATTTAACAAGATCACACGATAAAAGTTTATTATTTTGTTTATTATAATTTTTTATAACTAAAGAAAAGTTTAATATCAAATAAATGTTGCTAAATAATTTTTTTTGACATATTTTTTATTATTGCTGTTTTTACATCTAACAATGGCAGTAATTGATACTATTTACATTTTTTGACGTCATTTGTTTGTTAAATAATTATAAACAAATATAATATTCAATAATTTTTTTATTTCCATAATGATGTCCTGGAAAAACAATGATTTGAATTTCTTTTTTCTTACATTCATTTTTTGATTGTTAATATTCGTTATTATCATATTTCGATTGTTTATATAATTAGTTAAGAAACTATTTCCTTCCTAAAAATTATAATTTGTACTTCTCAATAGGTAAACAAAAAAATCCTTCATAAATAATTTTATTGTTTATTAACTTAACAATTTGTAATAAACAAAGTCTGACAACGGTTTTATTTTTTTCTAGAACTAAAACGAATTACGAAATCAGTCTTATATAAATTAAAAATAATATCAACAAGTTATTAAAAATAAATTTGTTTATAACTAATTTATAAACTAATGACGTCAAAAAATTGTAACCAGTATTAATTACTGCCATAATTAGATGTTTAAACAGCAATAATTAAACATTCGTCAAAAAAAATTATTTGTTTTCAACCTGAATTTTAAATGTTATTTGTTTATGTCCTTTTTGTGACATTAAAACTTGAATTAATGTTTCGTCGTGGGAGAGTTTCTTCTAAGAAAATTAACAGTGATAATTTTAACTTTGTCGACAAATGTTTTCAGTTGGAAAATAAAATTAATTTATTTATCTATCTTACCAATGAGAAACACATTTTCAAAGAGACTTACTGGAACAACGTTTTTGAATGACATGCTCATCGAAAAGAAAGCGTTTATATAGTTGCGGCTTCATTCACAAATTTCAAGAGTACATGTAGGAAACGGAATACCAAATGTGTAAATGTCGATATCACCTATTTGTATTCTGATCGAAAACAATATCGGTTTTCGACATGATGACCACAGCTCTAATTAAGGTGTTGTGAATTATTGAATGAAATACTTATATAAGTTTGATACATTTATTTCTCAATTGCCTTGCCAGGGATATTAATTCTGAAAGCATTCTTGATACAGTTAGATTATTGGATGTTTTCTTATACGTCTTCATTATAATGCATACGAAATAAGTCGAGAAATTTTAGTCAAAACAAAATCTACGCTGCTACTATTCCAATAAAAATGTGTAAATAGAAAACATATAGGAACATCAGTCACACAGGGCGTCCAATTTTTTCTGGTCTCAACTTCTTTTTTTTTTAATAGTATTTTTTATCAATTTTCCAGTTTCTACATGAAAAATAATTTCCGAAAATATTTACGGTTTTCGAGAATTTTAGTAATATTCGTCACTCATGATATTTGAAATTATAAAGTTATATCAATATTGATTTTTGGTCAAATATTGTACTTTGGTGAATCTCTCAAACGATGCATCTGAAAATCTACCTGTGATATACAGGGTGCGGAAAGCACCTTGCCAGGCATTGAGGATATACGTTTGCGAAATCTTCCTATTTTCAAACGGAGCACCCTGTATATTATAGATCCATAAGAAGCGCCAACAAACGGCTCTACAAATTTCATTGAGTATTACATGTGGTTAAATTCAATAGTTTATCTTTAAAAAAGCTTTTTTTCGAAAAAAGCGCCATAATCTCAATAAACGACATTTTTTTTACCACGAAATCCATTTGAGATGATTGATAAGAGTATGCAGAAGATATCTTGTTACAATTATGAGCATTTCATATAACGTGGCCAAACGATTTTTTTTATGTACAGGGTGTCCCAAATTCGAGCCTCATCATTGGGATCTCGGAAACCAGAAGAGATACGAGGTCGGTTAAATGGATGCAAAGTTGCGCAATTTGGTGCTCATTGAAACGCCGCTTTCATATTTGAAAAATTCCGAATACTTCCGAAGATTTTTGGAAAAAACCGATTATTCGCGATTTTATTTTTATTTTTTTGTGACTCTATTTGAATAGATATAACAAAACAAATTTCACATTCTTCCTGCTACTTTTTCTGTTCTACAAGATGGTGTTATCAGATTTTCAAACAGACGTTTCGTATTTGAGCTACCATCATCAACTTTTTTTTTAAATACGGCCCTGGATTTTTTATTAGGGATTTTGAAATATGTTCCAAAACAAATGATGTATCGCACTTATTCGAAAAGTTTATATTAATAGCATTTTCCACAAGAACGCATGTGATAGAGAGAGAGACAGAGAATCGATTTTTGGTAAGATCTTAGCAGGACATCGTTTAAATATTTTTTTCAAAAAAGAACGATACATCATTGTTTTAAGGGCCTCAGAAGCTCCTAAAAATTGATATAAAACAATGTGTGATGTTCAACAATAGGCATGATGTTTTAATTGTTCCAAAAAAAGTCAAACAAAAACTATAAAATTGAATACCCAATGAAAGTTAAAGCAAATATTCAAATTGTAATCCACCTGATTGAATGCATTTTCGTGTCAGTCTGTGAAGTTTATGAATGGCACGCTGAATGGTCCTTGCAGGGATAGCCCTGATCTCCCTTATTAGGTCTTGTCGTAATACTTCAAGATTTTGTGGCGTGTTTCGATAAAGACGGTTTTTAAGAAATCCCCAAAGAAAGTAGTCTGGAGGGTTTAGGTCGGGGCTTCTAGCTGGCCAACGTACGGGACCTTGGTTTCCAATCCATTTATTAGGGAATATAAATAAATTTTTAACACATCTCCCATTATGAGGTGGTGCACCGTCTTGTTGCCACCATAGGTTCTTCCATTAAGGAATCCAATATATTGGTCCTTATTAATTCTGCATATCTATCGAAATTTAATTTTCCTTGAATAAAAAACGGGCCGATAATTTTATTGTGCCACATACCGACCAATACTTTAAATGATTGTCCTCCCTGAGGTCTTACTTCTTGATTCTGCCTTGGGTTTTCTATTGACCAATAGTGTTCGTTATGTCTGTTAAATAGTCCATCTGTTGAAAAACTGCATTCATCTGTCCATTTTGTTTTATTTAGGAAGTCATCATTTTCATTAATTTTATTTTGCAACCAGTTACAAAATTCTAATCGTCTCTCAGCATCGCCAGGTCTTAGTGTTTGACTAATATGGATTTTGTAAGATTTATATCCACGCTTATTTAAAGTTCTCCAAACTCTCATTCGCGGTAATCCTACTTCTTCTTCTTCTAACTGAAGCTCGAGGATTATTATTGGCATTAAAAAATAATTTAAAATTGTTCATTTTACTTTCTACTTTGTAACAGTTTTCAAACTTACAGTGTTCAAGATAATTTGTTCTTCTTCTGGATCGATTCGTGTTCCATATTCAACCCTTGGCTTAACAAAACTTCCGTACTGAGCTATAATGCGGCTGCCGTCTTTCTGGATATTCCAACAAATAGCGCTCACAAGCCGTTTTTGAATTTCGATTCGAAATATAATAAATCCTTATCATGTCTCGTTTTTCTTCGTCAGAAAAAGTCATTTTCGTTTAATAAGCGTTAACGATTAGTGAACGAACAGTGAACTGTCAAAATATTGGATAATTTAAACATTAACAAATGAACTAAGATAGCCAGAATGCACGATGCACAGCCACTTTGATAAAATGCAATTATTTTTGTAGATAGCCTATGTATGGCCTAGAGTTTGAGGGATGACACTTCAATTATATTATTTATTAACCAACCATTTTTATGTTAGTTTTTGAGTTTTATGCAGTGCGTTATTGCAAAAAAAGTTTGTTTTAACTCTATTAAAAATCTAATTTTTGTCTCTTTCTAACTCATGAGTTCTTATGAAAAATGCTATTAATATAAACTTTTAGAATAAGTGCGATACATCATTTGTTTTGGGACATTAGAAACTTTTAAAATCTATAATAAAAAATCCAGGGCCGTATTTAAAAAAACAAAGTTGATGATGGCAGCTCAAATACGAAACGTCTGTTTTAAAATCTGATAACATTATCTTGTAGAACTGAAAAAGTAGCAATGAGAATGTGAAATTTGTTTTGTTATATCTATGCAAATTGAGTCACAAAAAAATAAAAATGAAATCGCGAATAATCGGTTTTTTCCAAAAATCTTCGGAAGTATTCGGAATTTTTCAAATATTAAAGCGGCCTACAATGAGCACCAAATTGCGCAACTTTGCCACCATTTAACCTACCTCTTCTGGTTTCCGAGATCCCAATGATGAGGTTCGAATTTGGGACACCCTGCACGTGCATCGTGCAATACAAATCCAAAGACGATTATAGATTATAGTTTTTAGTATCATTAATAATACTAATGTGGAGTACGTGCCGAGAAGCTGGATGTCAAGGGGAGCAAACTAACACATGTATAGTTTATCCAATCTCAGTTGAATATGACTTCATTCAGCTCAATATATAGGGTTAGTTCAAAGTAGCACATGGTGTAATAACGAATGAAGGATGAAAACGGAAAATTAAATAAATATTATTCCCTATATAAAGAAAACAGACCAGATTAAGTATATTTTACGTGTAACCGTTCGAAGCGTGGAAAGCAATCAGTAATGCGCTGACCACCTGTTGCATAAATTACCGTAAATCACCTCTTAAGATTTTTCTTGCTACCGGGCAGCCTGGTGATATTTATGAAAAGAAGAACAGTAGCGTACTTAAACTATCAGACAGAACTCAATATTTTCTCTCTACTTAATTTGTTTTGCCGTTAGACTAGGTATAAATGTAATTAATTATTGACAAACACTATTATCATAGAGTTATCCGAAAGCAGGTATAAACTGTTCCCAAATTAATCAACATTTTGGGAATATAAAAAAAGGACAAAGTAATAGTATAACTCAGTATACTTCTGCTTCAAGAATCCATTGTATTTGCAAAACATATGTCGCAGTTTCTTAAACTAAAAGTGTGAAAATCAACATTAAAGTTTTAGTGAAAACGTTTGTGTATTTAGTGTTGCAACATGGCATTTTGTCGACCATTCGAAGAACTTGAGGAACAAGACTCACAACCGGATGAACAATGGGAATTTAAAAACAAAGATCTTCATGTTCAGACCTAAAGACTTGTTCTAAATATACAGGGCTATTCAAATTCGTTTCTATACATGGGGATCTCGTAAACGATAAGAGATAGAGTGTCGGTTATATTGTGGCAAAGTTGCGTATTCTAGAGACCTATTCAATGATATGAAAAATTCGAGTTTAGCTATTTTGGTTCTGGAGATATACAGGAAAAACCAAAAAATCCCAAATTATTTTTTTGCCTGTATCTTATTTATTCGCAGACATATTGAAAATCTGTCCACATTTTGCCATTGGCACTTGATGTGGGCTTTCAGAAAATGTCCATGAATCTTTCATACAGGGTGTCATCTGACCTGGGCCACCCCCATCTTTGAATTTTTAAATACTGGCCTGTATTTTTTGTTGTAGTTTTTGGTTCGTCGACATTCACTTCATACTGAGAAATTGAATTTAATTTTATATTTCGGGATGTTTCGGTAATATTTTATTATAATTGGGTGAATTATTCCCTTTTAAATTACGGCACTGGAAATTGGTTAAATAAAAACACAATAGCAACTTTCACGTTTCCCCGTGTACCATAGTGGTTTTCGATAGTTTTTTTTTTCATTTTTAGGTACTAATTCATATTTCTTCACATATATTGCGCCATTAATTTTTTTGTGTGTATAAATTATTTCATAACAATTTTGATTACAATTATAGTGTTCGTATCGGATGTAATTATTGCTATCATTTCTTTTTCAGCTTATCAAAATACATATAATCTATTTTTGTTGTAGATATATATCAGATAATCATAAAATGTTTTGCTATTCGAAGTTCATTGTAGAAAACGCTCAAAGAGCATTGCATTTTAATTTTTTTTAGATGCTTTTTGAATTGTTGAATTGAATTGAAAATGTTAAGAAATATAAATTGGTACCAAAAAATGAAAAAAATACTCTCGAAAAACACTATGGTACATGGAGAGACGTGAAAGTTGCTATTGTGTTTTTATTTAACCTATTTCCAGGGCCGTAATTTAAAAGGGAATAATTCACCCAATGATAATAAAATATTACCGAAACATCCCGAAATATACAATTTAATTTAATTTCTCAGTATGAAGTGAACGTCGACGATCCAAAAACTACAACAAAAAATACAGGTCCGTATTTAAAAATTCAAAGATGGGGGTGGCCCAAGTCAGATGACACCCTGTATAAAAGATTCATGAACATATTCTGATAGCCCATATCAAGTGCCAATAGCAAAATGTGGACAGATTTTCAATATGTCTGCGAATAAAGAAGATACAGGCAAAAACATTATTTGGGATTTTTTTGTTTTTCCTGTATATCTCCAGAACCAAAAGAGCTAAATTCGATTTTTTTACATCATTGAATAGGTCTCTAAAATATGCAACTTTGTCACAATTTAACCGAGACTCTATCTCTTATCGTTTAGGAGATCCCCATGTACAGAAACGAATTTGAATAGCCCTGTATATAAAAATATTAAAAAGGAAATGAACGACAAATGTGACAATGAAATTTTCGGAAGGATTTCTCATCTCACCAATTTGGGGCATTCAACTATTTACAGAGTGGTTAAACAAGGGGATGTTGTAGATCATTATCGTAAAAGAAAACGAGAATATCAGAAATTAAACAAAGTTGAGGCGGCCACAAAAGATTTTCTTCGAAGGCAAGTTTATGATTTCTATAAACGAAACGATGTACCTACCTTGGAATCAATCAAAAACAAATTATCTGATGTTCCTGAGAATTTATTTCATGTATTGGTGAATATTCATAAATCAAACTCTGCGCTTAAGCTACAGTTAGTTATTTGAATTGTCAACTAGCAAAACTATAAAAAGTTTACTTAAGGAAAGTTGATAATGAAACTTTTATATAATATGTTCAACATGTCGTCCATTTTCTTGAATGCGGAGCTCAAGTCTATATTCGAAAGAGGGTTCCGCCCTGCGCAAGATAACTAGTGTATGCTGCGAAAATCAGCAATTTTTCAAAAAAACAGCCTTTTTAAGAAAAACCATTGAACTTAACCATATATAATACTGAATCAAATTTATAGAGCATTTGTGGCGCTTCTTATGAACCAATAATATACAGGGTGTTCCATTTGAAGCAAGGAAGATTTGTAAATTAAATCTCAATAACTGTAACTAACATTTTGCAAATTTTTATTAACAATTTATTGTAAGCTGTTTTTCGCAGCTTGTATATCACAGATCGATTTTAGATATATCACTCAAGAGAGTCAATAATGAGCAATATTTGAGGAAAAAATCAATTTCAGTGGGACTTGTCACAACTTTATAATTTCAAATGATATAAGTGACGAATATTGGCAAAAAGCCTGTCATGCTGAAAATCTCGAAAACCGTCAATATTTAAAAAAAAGATATAGGTACATAAAGCACCTTTTATTTTGCATGAAGAAACCGAAAACTGATAAAGAGTACAGGTTGCCATTCAAAAAATCAAAGTTGCCTCGAAAAAATTGAACACCCTGTGTGACCGGCAATATTTTTATTTTGTCAAGCTCGAGCGATAAGGTAACATTCACATCAAGGTCAATGTATGCACATCACTACGAAACGTTATTTTATTTTAAAGATACTCTGGTGTCTTTTTACGACTTTATCAACGCTTGTGACTGTTTTTTTTTCGAACTCTAGTTCCAACATTAATTATCTAATTATTTCCTTCCTAGGATCAGTCGAGCAATAGCGATAATAGATCACCAAGAAAGGGCTCAAAATCAAGAACCCCAACATCCACACCAGTAACGAGGTCTTTGTCGAGAGGATCCAAGTCACCTAGTCTGAAGAGCCCGGATTCGAACGTAACTACACCTGGATCAGCAACAGAGAGAAAGAGTAAGTAGTATTTTTGTTCATAGTTTCTATGGTTTGCGCAGGATCAATTCGGTTTTCCATCTTACAGATTGTTTCCTTAATTTTATTTATTTTCTCCTTAATTTCATCTTTAATTTTGCCATTGATTGGTTTTTCACTTCGTCCTATTCTGTCTTCTAATCGGCTCGCCACACCACAAAGCTCTCTTTTAAGCCTTCTCAGTTTTCCAGTAGCTTCTCATTCAGCTTCATATTATTTTCTTGAAGTTCTTTCCAGCTATTTGAATTTTCTTGGAGCTTTTCCCCCAGGCACCTTGAATTTCCTTACAGTTATCTTCCAAACTCCTTGAATTTTGTAGGTCACCGAGTTTTGTTGGAGGTCTAGTTACAAGGATTTGATTGTATCTTCGAGTTTATTCATTATCAAACTCAAATTACCCCCGGTAACTTCAAATAAAAATGTTTCAGGGTCCTCAACTTCTTGTATCAGTCCTTCTGCAAGTCTTTTCTTGAGAGCGGACTTTTTACCACTCGTTTCAAGTTCCCTTTCTTCCAATTTTTGTTTCAATTCCGCTCTTTTCAATTCCATAAAGCGCAATTTTCTCGAACACATTTTGTCTTTGAACGTATGTTTTACACAAAATGTGTATCAGTTTGTTGAATTCCGTATGCTTGTTTCACGAGCCACCAGACTATTGTCTGTTTCAGTTCATTTTCCCGAAACTATCCACTACGCGATCACTAATCTTTTTTAAGTCTCACTTCGACACCACTGTAATAAAAACAGTCTAAACTTCGTTTCACTAATTTATTTGAACTTCTAAAAACCACTATTAATTTATTTCAGACAAATACAGTACTTTATCGCTAAGACACTCTGTATAAAAGTCTATTTGCTAACTATAACTGTAACTATCTGTGTGCCCTCTCCACTCGCAGCGTGATATTTATATCTACGAAGAGTTCTTCTCTAGATAGTTCTGAAACTAGTTCCATTCGCATCCAGATGAGGCACTTCTAGAAGCGTTGACGACTGCAATGTCAGGATGACGTAATACTCTTGGGATGCAGGCTAGTGTTTTGATTACGAACGTCAGGTCTGGCTCCAGAATCGTTATAATAAGTTCCAAAAGGGAATTGGTATTGAATCCCAGTGTTTGAACAAACACTAACTCATACATATCTCAAAATGAGAACGGTTATACAAAATGTCTCGTAAAATAGGACCTTTTTGTATTAACATGAACTTCATTGAATGAGGAACAGCAGAGTTCAACAAACACGCGAGTACTCAAAGGCTCTTTACGAAAATCTATCGTACAATGTTTTTTCTACGACAGTTATTATATTGACAAATTGCAGCAGTTGTATCATTAATTTTAATGTTTTATCTTATGAAGTTATGAAGTTTTTCCTTCGTTTTATCAAGTGATGACTAATGATGAATAAAATGAATGAAAAAAACACCCAGTGGATATTTTACGAACAGTTGATTTTTTTACGCACTCGTGCTAAAAAGTATCACTTACGCACTGTACAGAGTGTGATAAAATTTAGTTTTCGAACTATCGTTGAAAAATAGATATTTTGTAGAAATTTCTTGATCATTTTGATTATTATTTTTGAAGCACTGTTGACTGAGGAATAATCAATCATGTATTACCGCTATTTTTTCAGAAATTCCAATGAACAAGGTTCAAGTAGGGTCAGCTCCTTCACCGAATCTGAAGGTAATTAAATCGAAAATCGGGTCTCTGGAGAATGCCAGTTATAAACCTGGAGGCGGGAAAGTGAAAATAGAAACAAAGAAATTGGACTTCAAGTCGGCTGGATCCAGGATAGAAGCTAAGAATGACAAGTATACCCCCAGAGGAGGAGAAAAGAAGGTAAAATGGCCTATTTACATTATAGTATTTCACTATGTAATGATTAGAAAAAAAGTAGAAAATTCGAAGGAAAAGTAGTTGTATAAAATCCACCAAAAATCCGCACCATATGAAAAACTGATTACCTACAACATTAGTCAATAGAGTTACTACCTACTGAAGTTTCATGTTATCCAAAACGCGTAATTAATATTTAAATTCAATATTTTAGTTCAATATTTTAATGAAGAAATGATTCAGGATTAAATCAAAATCCTTACGATCATATTTTCTATACAAATAGCAGTACATAAAAACGCTCAACTGACAGAACACCACAGCAGACAACAAAACCTAACCAAAACAAACTTATCCATATCGTACTCCATCCTAATACATAATCCTGGCGCTCTCACATGAATTGGATTATTCCATATTTTTATACAGTGTGTACATAAAGTAAGGAATAAATTCATTATTTCTGAATGTAAAGATATTTCGGAAAAATCCTCGGACAGGTCGATTTTCTATTCCGATGGGTCAATTTTTGAACCCACCCAAAATATATAGGGTTATCCGCAATTGGGTAAAAATGACTTAGGTGATTTTTTAAAATTGGACACCCAGTATATTTTTCCATATTTGGTTAGGGATCGTCATTACGAATCCAGTGATACCAAGTTTGATGGGATTATGTCAAACGGCTGCGGAGATATGGCCAAAAAACTTCTCCATATACCCAATGAGTGCGACAGACACTTTTAACCTTCTGAATCGTGTGGAGTCTCGCAGTCATACTCATTAGACATACGAGGAAGTTTTTTGGCGACCCCTAACCAAATATGGAAAAATATACTGGGTGTCCAATTTGAAAATATCACCAAAGTCATTTTTACTCAATTGCGGATAACCCTATATATTTTGGGGGGGGGGGGGAATCGACCTGTCCGAGGATTTTTCCGAAATATCTTTACATTCAGCAATAATGAATTTATTCCTTACTTTATGTACACACCGTATATCATTTTCAATAACAAGATGAATGTTATCTTCACAATATTCCTAAACAATTATAATTAATTATAATAATAATAACGGTTCATTAAAAATCTCGTGACTCGCCTGGGGTGAGTCTGCACGATTCACTGTTGCGTTGCAATTAACAGTGCATCTTCTAAGGTGGCGTATGGAGTTAGTAACAAGGCCTACCCAGAACACATCTAATGACCATAGCAGTCGATGCCAACCCCCCAAAAAAAAATAATGGTTCATCTCAAAATAGTTGAAAACGAGGAATACGTAAAGATTGTCCAGCTCCAATTCCATTTTGATCCCCTATTCTGAACCCCCATTCCCATCCCACTCTTCTCCTTTGGAGTGGAGAAATGAACTAAAGAAGAGCTGTTTACTCCAATAACCACTCCCCTCGTCCGTAGGGTGAGTGACTATTGGGTCCGAGAGTCATGTGCTCTGAGAAGTATTATCTTCAGATTTGAGAACAGTGTGTTCATCATTCCACCAAGGACTCCTATGATAAGAAACATCATCTTAACAGAACGGTGTGGGTAGAGCCTGTGGAGTTCAGAGAGTAGATCTCGATATTTAGTCCGTTGCTCCTCTTTTTCTCCTTCTATTTGTTTCGCCTGGAGCGGAAAACTCCATGACGAAAATCATCCTAGTTTGGTTGTCGAGGAGGACAACATCGGGCTTATTGGCTTGTATTTGCTTGAGGGTAAGGAAAGGGTAATTCCAATAGATTCGGCACTTCTCATTCTCCACAACGGACTCAATATCCCCCGAAGCATAGGCAAAACCGGTGTGTCTCGTCTATACCGTACAAGTGTTGTAGATGGTAGTACAATATTCGTAGTGCCGCATAAGCTGGACATGTTGACAGCAAATACATTATGGTCTCAGGAGCCCCACGACACGCCCTGCATCTAGTGTCAGGGATCTCTATACCCATCACGCGAGTACGGTAGACAGGGTGTTAAAGACACCATCCGACTTCAGCTCAGTTGACCTGAGGAAAGCAAAGGTAAAAATTTTGGATGAGCCAAGGTCTTCGTTGTTGTTGAAGAAGACCCCTTGCATTGGCTTATACAGGGTGTTTCATAATAAATGCACAGGACTTCAGGATGTGATAGCTCGTCCAAAAATATGAAAAAAGTTTCTATTAACTTACCCTCTAAAATGCACCATTTTCGAGATACAGGGTGTTGAAATTTAAAAAAAATAATCGTTTTTTACGAATATCTCTGGAACAGTTTATCGCACAGAAAACATATTTCGTAGGCATTTTCTACTCGTAATAAGCTATGTTCTGTGTGGACTTTTTATTTTTTCAAATCCATAATTGGTGAGAATTTTGAAGGGGCAGTGGGTGTTTTTTTCTCTAACTTCTACGCCACTGAAAAAAGTACGGTTTTGAGCCTCTTATATGAACCGCCAATGCTTTCTACACAAAAAGGTATTCTTGGTCATAAGCTCTAAAGTTGACCGTTTTCAAGAAAAATCAATTTTCATGTTGTTTAAATAATGTTTTTTCCTCGAAAAATTGCTGCGTGCATTGATGCTAACGGCGGACATTTCCAACAATTCAACTGAGTATGATTGTTAATGTTTTTTTTTTTTTATTTTGCAATTAAGAAGTCAACGTTTGGTTTTGCTACTTATTTTATCGTTTAAATAAAATTTGTATAATTAGGAAAAAAATTATTTACCAAAATTTACCATGTTTTTCAACATGAAAGTTGATTTTTCTTGAAAACGGTCAACTTTAGAGCTTATGACCAGGAGTACCTTTTTTGTGTAGAAAACATTGGCGGTTCAAGTAGGTGGCTCAAAATCATACTTTTTCCACTAATTTTTTTAAAATTTCAACACCCTGTATCTCGAAAATGTTGAATTTTAGAGGGTTAGTTACTAGAAACTTTTTTTCATATATTTGAACGATCTATCACATCCGAAAGTCCTGCGCATTTATTATGAAACACCCTGTATATATTATTGATGCAGGATGACCTGAGTCTCCACAGCTTTGATTTGAGCTTTTTGCTGAACGGATTCCAACTCGATTTCGAATACGATTGTCGAATACGAGACCAAGTTCATGGGTTGCTGCCTCAAAAAGAAATGTCACAATTCCTGCTTTTTCGTGGTCGCGGACCATGCAGACAAGGGGGTCTGCACTCCTGATGACTTTAGAGGCTCCAATATGCAGACATTCCAAACTCCACAGTCCACGGCTTCCCCGTTGTCTGGGACGATTTAGGATGCAAGCTTCTATTAAGATGCATCATTTTGCGAGTTTCAACGTCTAGTTGTTGCAGCTCTTCCTGAGTCTGTTTCATCACTCCAAAGGAGTAGAGTAGGATCGGAACGGCAAGCATATTAGTTGCAGCAACTTTGTTCTTCTCTGAGTATTATTATTATTACGGTGAATTATTTTTGGTGGATATTATAATGATTAAACAGCACAGTGTATTTATAAGTAATTTTTGCACTTAGATAGTACAACAAAAATTGCAATGGAGTGCAAAATCGAAAATAGGTTCGCTGGAAAACACCACGCATAAGCCCAAAGGAGGAGACAAAAAAATTGAAACGATAAAACTAGATTTCAAAGAAAAAGCCAAACCAAAAGTTGGCTCCAAAGACAATATCAAGCATGTTCCAGGAGGGGGAGATATAAAGGTGAGCTATAGTCCAAAGTATGTTTTAGTATATAGGAACAGTTAGAATAATACATATTGTGGTTACTCGAATGTATCCAAAATCGAGAAAATCCTAACTGTTGCTATACTCTCACAGGTTTTGATTACTCATTTTGACTGCCATTCTATCATTTTCTCAATTTTACAACCTTTAGCCTGAAGATATTGTGGAGGATAAAGATATTGGCAATGAAAAAGAACAAACTGCCAATGTCAGTGATGTGAGTAAAATTGTAAACGGAGTGTAAATACACCCACCTCACCAGTACTTTTGTTATATTTGGTCACTGAACACTTTTCACCGATAATTTTGGTAAACGTTAAAGTCACCTTACTGTAGAAACTTGCACCCTACGCTTTTTATGAAAAATGTTGTATATCTTTGCTATACAAATCCAAAAAAACCCTCATTCAACAGATGAAAAATGATGGAACAGGCACCATGGAATAGAAATAAAACTGAAAACGGTTTATCAATTCAAAAAAGGGTATAAATACATCATTGGAGTAAAAGAGTAATTGTTATACAGGGTCTTTCACGACGAGCGTTCGTTAGGAATATATGGAGAACGATTCAAAATAAAAACTTGAAATTTTGTGGTAGTGGGTTTTACAAAATGGCCTTCTCAACTAAAACAGTTTCAACTTCCGGTCTCTTTCCGTTATACCGGAAGTTGAGGGCAACTTCCTTATTTCAAATGGAACACCCTGTATTTCATTACATTTTTGAATTTCTCAGCACATTTTAGGCCCACTTTGTATAACAATGCCTATACCCAAATTTGTTAGTTTTCGAGATATTGATTTTTTTCTGAAAACTTTGACAGTTACAGCACCACTCCGAAAAAATCATAACTCATAGACAGTAACAGTTGAAAATATGAAATTTCACAGAATCATACCTTAAGCATGAAATCATGAACAGGTCCATCGAATTTTCGAAAATAATTTACAGGGTGGTCGAAATTTCCACCTGAAACATAACATCAAGAAAACTGATGAAACACGATTTTTTCAAATGGAAACCATATACTATTCTATTATTTTTGAATACTACGAAATAAAGATATCAAGTTCATGAAGAATGTCCCATTCCTAAAATACACCTCTGGCAAACCAAGCAAGCTTTGAAAACAAATGCACTGATATTAACTCTGTCGTTGGTAAAAGGTAACTCAACATGAAAATGGATGGATTGAAATACCACCATTTGTAGCTTTCTGTATGGAGTCAGGAATCAAATTATTGAAAGCTCTCAGAACCCTTCGTTTCATGTTTTCCTTATCACTCACAGGATCCGCAATTCCCAAATAGATTCATTTGAGTTCGGGATTTGGGACACCCTCTATAATTATCATTTTTTTAACCGTTATGTTGAAAAAAACGTGCTGTTTCAGATCTCCCAATAAAAATTTGGTGTTGCCATTTGAAAAAAGTGGCGATGATGTCATATTACCTACGCAAATCACCCTGAAGTATATACATTTTATTGGAAAAAACGTAAAAATAATAATAATAATTTACCTGTTCGAACGTTTTTCCCAACAAGTATTTCGTTACAATTTTAACGAATTAATCCACTACTTCAATGAATATAATGGGTTTAAAAGCTAGAGCCCGCCAAAATCGTTTTCGGACACCCTGTGTAACCAAAAATTAGGATATCGTACGTAAAAAATGAACTTTTCCAGAATCCGCAAGTTGTAAAAAACATCATATTTTTGGAAAAAACGCAAAAATGAGAACAAAAATCGACCTGTCCGAGCGTTTATATAAAAATGAATAAGTTAATAGTATAGGGAGGGATAAGACTTATTCAGCGCAGTGTATACATAATTTTACTAATGATTGAAATTACTACTACATTCGCGTTCCAACTAAGAAAATAATTGAGTGAGGTTTTAAGTGATTCAGAATATGAATGAGCAGAAGAAGAACCATACAGGCTAGGCTGTCTCAGATTTTTTTTATATATTTTGGTTCCTACGAAATATTCTACGTAGATTCGGCAACGTATATGTAAATTTCAATCCAAAATAATGCTACTTTCAGTCTTCTTCTTATTCTTCATATTAGAAACTAATGATAAGGGATACTTTCATCTATGAGACTTAATAAAGCCATTACAGCTTTTTAGCCCATATATTTTTAGGGTTTATAAGTGGGTTAAAGTGGGAAACAACGCCACGAAAACACAATAAACACATTAACTAAAGTATCATTTTAAACACCAGGTGGCGTATTGCTTTTTCAGAATCGCGTTTGGCCATTCTGGAACTTTTTTCTTCAGTTCCGGTTGAGAAACACTTAATTCCAGCTCATGTCTCAAGTTGTTGATTTCCTTGGACAATATCTAGTGTATTATTATTAAAATTTTAACTGTTCCTAGTCTTTTAATTTTTGACTTGTGCTTATATGTTTTTGAGAATACGAATAAATTATTTGTACTAAATAAATGTAAACATAATATTGACACAAGACAATAAATACTATGTTTTTGTACCATTTGTTAAAACTAAAGTAGCTTATGAATCTCCTGATCAGATGGCCCCACATGTTTATAATTTGCTACCAGATGTAACAAAAAAATCTAAAACGTTGTATATCTTCAAACGAAAACTTAAGGATTTTCTTATTGAAAAGTGTTGTAATAGTTTTGAAGAATTTATGTCTATAAGTAGGAAGTTTTATTCCATTTTTCAGGAATCATTTTTTCTCCGATCTCCTTTTTCTTTTTCTTATACGATTCCTATACAAATTTTATAACTTTGTCAAAAAAAGAAAATAAAGATATTATTATTATTAATGGTAAACGGAAAAAAACGGAAAAACCGGGAAAAACTGGAACAAAACGGGAAAAACTGGAACGGGATAAACTGGAACTAAACGGGGAAAAAAATACCCCCCGGAAGATCCCAACTTGCGAGCTAGGTTAGTTCGTTCAGGGTAGATCAGACTAATAATTGGACGAGATAATATGTACTTTAAATGAGTTTTTTTCAGGGTTTTTTTTCGGAGATTTTTTTCAGAGGGGTACGAGTTTTTTTTCTTCTGGAATCATTAATAATTTATGGTATCCTCGCCATCGTTAACCATTGATATACACTTATTACGTCATACTTTCAGATTGAAACAAAGAAAATCGACCTAAAAGTTACCAGCAAGGTCGGTTCCTTGGACAACGTGAAGTACAAACCAGGCGGCGGAGATAAGAAAATTTTCGATGACAAAGAGTACTTGAAGCAGATGTCTGCCATTTCTAGTGTGGACCATTCTTTGTCCGGTTCACAGGTAAGCATATAACCTTATTAACCAAATCATCTGCTCCAAAAACTCAAGATTATTATTCATTTACAGGATGCTGGTTATATTTATACTTATTACTGATCTTCATTTAATTTTCATTCCTAGCACGAGCTTCGTCAGATTCGAGATTAACGTAAGAAAAAATACAACACCGAAATATTAACACTACATGAATCTCGTGAATGATTTTGGTGTTGCAGGTTTTCAGACTTTACTTTGCCCAACAATTTTTTTATTAATTGCGTTATGTTTCTTCAATTAAAATCAAACCCCATTATTATAGCCTAACAACTTTAACTTCGTTTACATTTATTTTTGCCACTACATCTAATTGCATGTTCTGTAGGTATCATGAAAGCATGGTATTGATTAAACTAAATCTAATTTGAGCTCTGCACGTGAATTTTTGGGCGTTCTTTAGATAGGCTAGAACTTGGAAATGTATTCCACTAAAATTTACACTTTCGCTGATAGTAATCGATAGTTGGCTGAAACGTAGTAAGGGAACAAAAATACTCCACGAAATACAGGGCGTTTATTAAGTACTTGCTGAAACTTTAGAGGGTAAATATTTAAATAATTTCGAGATAAAAAGTTCATATGAACAATGTTTTGTTTCGGAGATACAGGGTGTTGAAGTTGAAAGGACCCCGCACTATCCTTATGGAAAATGGCTTTCGGTTAAATTCCCTAAATTTTTGGTATGTTGTCGATTTTGACTTCGTTGGCAGAAGTGTCCATGGGCACAAAAAATCGGCCAACTAGTTTTCTACATACATGGTGTCAAAGATGAAAAGTGAAGCATTCTGCTCAGAATTTTTAACAACTCCGAGAATTAACCAAACGGCTATTCATTCTGCGAAAACCATGCCTCAATGATGGTACAATGTCACCTTGATCTCGTTTTCATTTCACTTTTTCGTTCTGTGCTCTACAACAGGGTGGACAAAGAAAAATTCAATTCGATTTATTTTTGACCAACCAGTGGGAGTTCTCTGATGAAAATTGAAGATTTAATTTAGCCTTAATGAACTCCCCTAATCTCGGTCGAAGTTAACTGACATTATTTTTTCATATACAGGGTTGTTCGAAATTTGGGGTACGTCAACCCCTCGTTTTTTAATTCGGATAGGAGAGAGCATGTCATATATTTACCAAACATTATTCAATGTTGAGAACGTCGCATAGTTATTTCATTTATACAGGGTGTTATGTGATAAGTGTCCGATATTTAACAGGACGATTCCTCAATTATTTATAAGGTGAAAAGTTCATATAAACAAGGGTCCGCAAGGCCTTCAGTTTTGAGATAGAGGGTGTTAAAAATTTATTTTTATTTTGGTTTTTCGTGAATAAATTTTGAAATAATGTCTATATTTGAACAAAAATTGGTATTTGGGGACCTTTCAATATGAGAAATTCAAATTTGATCTCTGTTTGGCACTTTGGGGCGCCACCTACAGGTCTTTGTCTCTTTTGGGGAATCACATTTTCTAGTAAAAAAACATAGCTGCACGACTGCCTTATTGAAAGTCATCGACGACATCCACACCTCAGTAGATAATAACAAATTATGTATCCTGGCACTGATAGACTATTCAAAGGCTTTTGACACCATCAGTCACCAACTTCTTCTTGTTCTTCTAAAATACTTGGAGTTTTCCACTCAGGCTGTCGCGCTCTTAGAAAATTATCTGCTTGGCCGGTCGCATTGTGTGGCAATGAACAAGATTAAATCAGGTTATCTTGAAACTCTCTCTGGTGTACCGCAGGGCTCTATTCTTGGTCCCCTGTTATTTGTAATTTATATTTCCCAATTTCCGAATTGCCTCAAATATACAAACATGCATGGTTACGCCGATGATACACAAATCTACTTGCAGTTTGACGCAAATTCTGCCGCTATGGCTTGCCAACAAGTCAACGAAGACCTCGAATCTCTGAGTAATCTTTCAAGAAAATACTGTCTTTCTATCAACCCCTCTAAATCAATCGTTATGCTCTTTGGTAGACCAGCAACAAGAAAACGCTGCCTAGCTGACCTAAATATAAATATTAATATAGACAACTTACAATTACCTCTGAAGGATCACACAAAAAATCTTGGACTCATATTAGATTCTTCCCTCAGATTTTCACTCCATACCTCGCTCATTCTCAAACGTGGATACACCAATCTCAAACTGATTTATCTTAACAAAGATATTTTGAATCATAAAACAAAACTAGTCTTATGCGAAGCCCTCGTGCTTTCCCATGCTAATTTTGCTGATGTTGTTTATGGACCTTACCTGCAACAAGCTGACAGGCGCAGACTACAAATCTTACAAAACTCATGTCTGAGACTTATTACCTGTACAAGAAGGCGGGATCATATATCGCATCACCTGACTACATTGGGATGGTTGAACATGGAGTCACGGTGCATTCTTCATGCTTCTGTATTATTTCACAAAATAATAACTCAAAACAAACCAAATTATCTTTACAACAAGATTAAATTCCGTACAGATATCCATAATTCAAACTTAAGATTCAGGAATATGCTTACGCCTCCTCGCCACCTAACCTGTCATTATCGTGGATCATTTTCGTATTACATAACTTGGCTATACAATAGGTTACCGCATTCGCTGAAAGATTTATCCCCCTCGTTGTTTAAAGTAAAACTGAAAAATTTGCTTCTCACGAACAAAATTCCAAATATGCTGGGCTTCAAAAGCTGAAATAAAATTGTTCTCCACAATTCCTTCTACACTAATAGTTGTTATTAACGTTTATTTTGTATTTAATATTTACTTAGATTAAACAAAAAGTTTGAATTTGGTGTATGTGCTCAATTGTTATAAGTCGTTGCATGTTTTAGTATAGTTGTGAATATATTTATTTAATAGTGTGTACTCATAAATGTATATTTATGCGTGAACACTTTTTTTGGTTGGATGGAAGAGCAAGGTCTGACTGTAACACTTGTGGTATGGTCAGAAATTGAATCCTGCCATTTGACGGGGTTATGAATGTAACTTTGTAATTTCCTGTCATTAAAATCTATTATTATTATTATTATTATTATTATTCCACAATCATTTTTACGTGAAAAAGGAATACTTTGTCAAAAGTCGCTACAAGCAGCCGTTTTCGAGATATTTTAATTTTAATTACTCGATTTATGCTTTTGTCCAAAAATGAAAAAAAAAAGATTTTGTTTTTTTATTTAACCTAGAAACATTTCATAAGCTAATTCCTAATAAACCATAAATAACGGAACACTAAATATTATATTATATTATATTATGCTAAATTAAGGATTTTAGATGTCCTCCACAGGAAAAAATCTAAACTATTAAGGTCTGGTTACCTAGGGGGCCATGGTTGAGGCCCTCCCCGACCTATCCAACGGTTGCCGAAAGTTTGGTCTAAGAATTCTCGCGCTTGTATGCTAAAATGTGCCGGGGCACCGTCATGCATAAACCACATTTCATGTCGTAGTCTAAGCGGCACATATTCTAGTGAAATAGGCAAATCTGCTTCAAGAAAATGACGATCTCTCTCTCCGTTTAATCTCCCCGGAATAAAGAATGGGCCTATCAGATAATCTCCAAGGATTCCTGCCCACACGTTGAGAGAGAACTGTTCTTGAAAATGTGATTCCTGTATCGCATGGGGGTTTTCCTCTGACCACAAATGATTGTTGTGAAAATTGTGTATAGCGTTGCTTGAGAAATTTGCTTCGTCGGTAAACAGGATTTGATTTTCAAATAAAGGATTTTGAATAAGGCGTTGGAGAAACCAACGACAGAAGTTGATACGTAACGGAAAGTCACGAGGGAGGAGTGCCTGAACTCTCTGAATATGGTAGCGATATAACAAATTATCAATTAAAATTTTCCATACCAGAACATGAGAAATGTTCAACGTCAGCGCTATTTTCCTGGAGCTTGTTTCCGGGTGTTCTCCTACCAGATTAAGAACTGCTTCCTCGGTTGCTGGGGTTCTTACCGTCCGATGTGCACCCGACAGATGACTAGCTTTCTCAAAACTTTCTGTTTCCCTCTCAACCGAGTGTGAATTCTTGAAAAGGTTTTTGAAGTAGGAGTTGTGCGGTTCGGATAACGCTCCTAATATAAACGTCTAGCCTCATATGCATTTCCGTTAGCGAGTCCGTATGTAAAATGTATGTCAGCATACTCTGCATTGGTGAAGTTTACCATTTTCAATAAAATAATCACACTAGTAACAAATAAAACTATTTAACTATGCGTCAAGATATAATTTTTGAAATGACAGCACAAAAAAAACATTGGAATAAACTTACTAGTCTACTTGATTATTTAATTTTCAAAGAGTTCGCGAATCAATGAGAAGGCGATTGGATGCATCGGTTAATTTAAATTAAAATATCTCGAAAACGGCTGCTTGTAGCGACTTTTGACTAGTATTCCTGTTTCACGTAAAAATGATAGTGGAATATGTTTTATTTCTAGAAAATGTGATACATACATGCACGAAAAAGTTGTGACTCCCCAAAAGAGACAAAGACCTGTAGGTGGCGCCCCCTACAATAAAGTGCCAAACAGAGATCAAATTTGAATTTCTCACATTGAAAGGTCCCCAAATACCAATTTTTGTTCAGATATAGACATTATTTCAAAATTTATTCACGAAAAACCAAAATAAAAATAAATTTTCGACACCCTCTATCTCAAAACTGAAGGCCTTGCGAACCCATGTTTATATGAACTTTTTACCTTATAAATAACTGAGGAATCGTCCTTTTAAATATCGGACACTTATTACATAACACCCTGTATAGGGTTAGTAAAAGGAAACGATTTAAGCTTCTTAGAAAAATGCTGTTTCTTCAATGAATACCCAGAATTTCGAAAAAGAATAGTTTAATTACTAAAGTGTTATCAAATTTATTGAAAAGATTAACATTAAAACTATTTTTTTTTCTATATACAAATAAAAAACAATAATGGCAATGTAGAAGATGTTCAAAATGCTCGTCGCGAACGTCTTGGCAGCATCCTAATCTTAAATAAAAGCTTTTTCTGAAACATTGCACGCGTGACCGATAGCATTCGCAATTGTCATTCGTTTTCTTGAGTCAGCTGAGTTAAGAGGTTAGTTTTGTATATAATACCATTGACATATCCCCATAAGAAGAACTCTAATGACGTCAGATCAGGGTATCGTGCTGGCCATTCCATCGATCCTCGCCTATTTCTTCGAGTTTTTACAAGCCATTTGAATGGGAATCAGTCAGTTATGGAAGGTATTTTACAAAAAAAAGTCCCTTGCAATAAAAACCTTACGTTTTTTTTCTTCAAAATTTACTCCTGAATTAATTCTATGAAATATAACAGTTTTCAATACTTTTGCCAATCATAACATCGCTGAGGTCATCCTAAAAACAAATAGAGTTTTCAAATCAATTCCTGATATACGAAATTTGTAATTTATTAAAAAAATCGATTATTGTACAATTTCACGAAAAAATTATTTTTTTCTCACCTTCGCATTGTTTAATGAGCTCCAACAAAGATCTCCTTGAAAAATTTCATCAAAATGTTACTACGGAAAAGAAATCTGTAGGTCACAATGAGCTTATGACTTGAGGCATAAGATGTCCGGAGGACTGCTCATTGCTAATATCCTATACAATAGGAAAAGTTGGGTCGAAAATCCATCAGAAAACAACTACTTTCCTGGCTAATACCGCGACGAACATTGAATTACATCTGATGAAATTTCCGTGCAGAGTTCCTACAAGGTTATCTCTGCAATTGCTTGGTTGCATGGGAATGTTCATCGAAACTTTCTGACCACCTATAGTAGTAGTACTCTGCACGGAAATTTCATCAGATGTAATTCAATGTTCGTCGTGGCATTAGCCAGGAAAGTAGTTGTTTTCTGATGGATTTTCGACCCAACTTTTCCTATTGTATAGGATATTAGCAATGAGCAGTCCTCCGGACATCTTATGCCTCTTAAAATGTTACTAATTTTCTGAAAAATAAACTTTTTAGTCAAGTCAACATGGACCATTAAAAAAAATTGTGTAATCACCGAAAATTATGATCATGGTGTCATTCGATTCGTAATGGCATGTAGAAAGTTTAAGGAAAGGTCCCAAAAGGAAACGAAAAAAATTGCAAAAGTTGTAAAGAATTAAGTGAAAAAAAAAATGGAGCATTGGTTTTTTTTTGAATATCGAAAATTATTAAAGAATCAGCAAATTTGCTGAAAATACAGCCAAAACGGGTAGTCTGGCTTCCGCACGAGTTGCGTCACTCTGACACAACAATAAAAAAATATTTTAACATATTAAATATCAATATTAAGGAATAAAAAATTCATGTACATCTATCAACAATAATCTGCGGTTAAAAATTTTATCCCAATTTCTCCATAAATTATGCATTTGTTAATTGACAAATATTTCTAAACTGAATGTTAATATAAAAACCCCGATAATTCTTGAACAAAACCCTAGGATTTTTTTCACTTAGTGAAGTTATTCTTAATAGGCTTATAAACAAATAACCTATGCAAAAATTGCTAAATTTCGATTTTCCACTTTTTTATTAACAAAAATTAAAAAATTAAAGAGAGTTTTAAGATAAATGTTTTTCAAATATCTTGAATGTTTCGATCTCTAATAAACCCTTCGAGATCGAAACTACATAAAAATCTTTTTTTTACCACCATATTTATTTTCAAAGAAATAACGATTCCTTTAAAAAAATTATTTACTTTTTTAATTTTTTTATTTCCAATTGTCAATTTTTGCAACGGTTATCTTTTTGCAAGCCTATTAAAAATAACTTCAAGAGCTGAAAGAAGTCATAGGGTTTTAGTTAAATAATTATCGGGATTTTTATGTTAACCTTCAGTTTAGAAAAATTTGTTAATTAACACATGCAAAGAGAAATAATTGGGATCAACATTTTTCTACCGCAGATTATTGTTGATTGATGTATCCCAATAGTACAAGAATTTTTTTATTCCTTAAGTAGATTATATCCTAACAAACATTGATTCGATGAATTATGAGTCAAGTGTACATGAGGCGAATTTCAGCGACCACAGAGTTATGACATTGACATATGAGCTTAGTGAATGTATATCTGAAGAACATCCGAAGAAACTAATGCTGTATTGTATCCTACCATATTATTTGTTATATTTTATATTAGTTTGGCAACAGCGCCAATGACTACACTCAATAGCCTCTCGAGAGACACTTACGAGAGTCGTACCAAAATTGTTAAAGAGAACAGACCGTTGTGTTTGTTGTGTATTTAAAGTTTTATTAAAGTTAGTGTATTGCAAGCGTTGTTTGCATCTTATTTACACATCCATCATCACACATTCATCAATCACATCAATCAAACATACATCAAGCAACCTCATCAAACATACAGTACATCACACAATAAAAGCTATCAGTAGGTTGAATGAAAAATCTCAGGATACCGAACAAATGCAATACAGGGATTTATCAAAAAATAATATGGAAAAATTAAATTCAGCACTGTGTGACACTGACTTCACTGATATGTACTCGAAGAATGACATCAACTCTGCCTTTGAATCTTTCTTAAATACTTTTTCATTCATGTTGGATAGTCACTGTCCCCTAAAACTAAGACATAATAGTAAGGCAAACAATGCTCCTAACTGGATCACGCCCAGTATTAGAAAGGCCAGTCAAGACCTTAAAAACCTACACTGGTTGAGCAAAAACATCAACACTAGTATTTCTGAAGAAACTTACAGATTAGCAAAATATAATTACAATAAACTACTAACTGATGCTAAACTCAATTTCAATAAGGTTAAAATTAGGGACTCCAATAATAAGCAAAAAACCGTATGGAATTTGGTGAATCAGGACTTAGGTAGGAAAAAAATCCACAAAAACATTAATTTGCAGGTGGACGGCATAAGCTTTACAGATCCAGAAGACCAAGCGAATGTTTTCGTCGATTACTTCGCTAATATTACTGAAAAGAGTCTGCTGAATCATTTTGGTGACATGAGATCTGAGAATTGCACCGTGTCACCTATGGTCAATAACATATTTTTTTGTTATCCTATAAGCTCGGATGAAGTTGTAATGGTTGTGAGAAATTTAAGAAATAAATGCAGCTCTGGCATTGATAATATTTCGAACAAAATTCTGAAGTCGGTGATTTCTTCGCTCGCTCAGCATCTGGCATATCTGATAAATCTCTCAGTATGCTCTGGAAAATTTCCTTCTGTATTGAAAACTGCAATTGTCATTCCTATTTTCAAAAAAAATGACCCTGCGGAAATAGCTAACTACAGACCGATATCCATCTTAAGTATATTTTCGAAAGTTATCGAAAGGTTAATATATGAGAGGATGTATAATACTTTTACTGAATATCAACACGGTTTCCGGAAAGGAAAATCTACTGAAACAGCTGCGTGTAGTTTGATTGAATTTATTTATACTGCCTTGGACAGTGGTAAACAAGTGGCGGGACTCTTTTTTGACATGTCACGAGCTTTTGATTCCATAAATCTTAATTTTATTAACAGTAAATTATATAACATTGGGTTCAGGGGAACTTTTCTAGATTGGATTGACGATTATCTGAGGGACAGAGAGATGCTGGTGAGGGTGGGACACTGTTTTTCAGAGAAGAAAAAGTCTAGCATTGGTGTTCCACAGGGTTCAGTGCTGGGGCCGCTGATATTTTTATTATTTATTAACGACATGCCTCAGCATATCAATGCCAAACTTTTGGCTATTTTTGCAGATGACACTTCCTTAGCGGTCACAGCATGTACATACGAGGAATTGATTGAATCAACCAAACAATGATGTTTCAACAGTTGGTGTGCGCAAAATGGTCTAATGGCGAATATCCCTAAAACTGACTGCATATATTTCACTCCCCACACAAATACAAAAGTACTACAGTTTTACTTGAATGGAGCAACTGTAAAATCAACGGAATGTAGCAAATTTCTAGGTATATATGTCGATCAGTCCCTTCGATGGACAGACCATATTGATATACTGAGTAAGAAACTGAACAAAGCTAGATTCGCAATAATGCGTTTGAGATCCTCTCTGCCAGTGGAGTCATTGCTGACAGTTTATCATTCACTTGTTTATAGTCATATGTCGTATAATGTTATCCTCTGGGGAAACTCTGTCAATAATCATAGAATTTTCGTACCGCAAAAATAATAATTCGCACCATGTTCAACTTGCCTCCTAATGAATCTTGTAAGCATCATTTTGTCGCCCACGGAATATTAACATTTCCATGTCTATTTGTATTGAAGTGCTTGCTGTATGTTAAAGACAACATTAGAAAACTCAAAACAAACTCTCACTACCATGACTATCCCACTAGAAACAGAAACCTTTTAAGCATTCCATCACATAGGACTGCTAAATTTGAAGGGTGCCCTACTTATCAAGGAATGATGTTTTACAATCATTTGCCTGAAAGCATTCAGCAGCTTGACGTGAATTCATTCAAGAATAAAGTTAAGTCTTTACTAACGTCCAAATGCTACTACAGCATAGGAGATTTTATGACAGATAGGGAACTAGGTTAAAGCTAGCATACCACATTTTAGTAAATTGTGTTTTTTATTTTATTTTATTATTTGTTGTTACTGTCGTACCTATTTATTGACCTGTGCTATACATCCATTGTCTGAAAGGATTAATAAAGATTATTATTATTATTATTCTGGCGCGGAAGCCAGACTACCCGTTTTTGGCGCAATTTTCAGGGCTCTGTAAAAATTATAAATATTGGAGGTACAGTTTCGGGAGTTAGAATTTTTTTTGAGCAAAGTTGCTGATCTTTTCAGATCTTTTTTAACATTTCGAAAATCTTTAATACTTTTCGAGATATTCAAAAAACCAAAGCCCCACTTAATTGCAACTTTTTTTTCTGCTCCTTTTGGGACCTTTCCTTAAACTGTCTTCATGACATTACGATTCGAATGACTCATGATCATAATTTTCGGTGAATGTACAAATTTTTTTAAAAAATGGTGTGTGTTGACTAGACTATTTGAGAAATTGCTAATTTTGAAAATCGCCTTTTTTCAAGATACTGAAAATCGCTCAGTTGTTGTTGTTGTTGTTGCGTACCTACTTTTTGAATTTCACTGTATAAATGAAACATAACTGCTATGACTTTTCTATAGTAGTCATCGAAGGTTAATCATATTTTCTTTTATCAGACCTCTCTACCCTCCCAACCGGAAAAACTTCCAACAGCTGATGAGAATTTGAACCAGGAACAATGAAAATTTGAAAGTAATGTTAACATTCACTTGAAGGACTTAAACGGTTCCAGTTTTGAAAAACCGAGCGTGGGAAATTCTTAAACATGTATACCTACCTAACACTAAGAAAATTTACTAAACCTTTCGCATGTCCAGTAAAATTATAAGAATTTTAGCATGCACTTTGGAGTAACAGAAAATTCAAGTAAATCCGTTAAGTTGATAATATTAACAGTAAGTTCACTAACAATAATGTTGGCTTACATTTTCTTTCAGTTTTTTTATTGTATTACAATAAATGTATAGATACATAAGAAAAAAGTAATACAAGTTAGTTTTGGTGTTGTGATACCTAGACATATGACCAAAATGATTAAAAATATTTATACCACTGTTCTACTTTATAAGTATACCCTTTAATTTAAGACCAACGACTGCAGTTAGGTGAGATACAAAGGTTGTGATAAGGGGGTAATCAATAGTCTGTTGTGGAAGGAGTCGGAACACATAATTTTCACTTTGAAGAGGTTTTTACCTAGAATTCCCACATAAAAGAAGTCTTCGTTACTCGGAAAGTTAATGGTATTCTATACAAATATTAGTCAAGGACCAACAAATACTTCAATCCAATATACATGGTCCTAACTTACTTCGTTTTCGAGAGACAGGGTGTCAAAGTTCCTTAGCCTCTGCGCCCTCCTGACTTGACCCCTATGGATTTTTGTATAGGGTACAGTGACAACCAAAGTTTATTCTGAACCTATCAACGATGAAGGTACTCGCCGGGAAAAAATTGTTCAAGCAGTACGAAAGTCACACCATTAAAATGACGTGCAGCTGCAGAATATGTCGTTCGTGGTGCGAACTTTTCATTGAAAAAAATGGTGGTCATTTCAAGCAGTTCTCGCGAATTTTTGTTTTCCCGTTTTCTAATAAAATAAATACACTTTTCCTTGTCAATTACTTACTTCGGTAGTTTTTTTCAGTTAAATGCAAGGAATAGCTATTTGTATTACTAGGGAGGAAAGTGCCACTTTTCCTCCCGCAGGATGTAGTTTACTGCCCGACGCGAAGCGGAGGGCAGTAAACATCCAAGGGAGGAAAAGGCACTTTACTCTCATGTAATACATATGATTTTTCCTCCTACCCACTCAATAAAACCTTTTTGTGACTTTGTTTGCAAATAGACCTATTCTTACTTGATGGAAATTATAGACAATACAGTCATGTGTATCTGAAAATCTGCGGTGGTGCAATGGCAAGCGTCTAGTGCTTGTAATCCGAAGGTCCCGGGTTCATCTCCTGGCAATTACAATTTTTTTTTTTTTTTCAAGAACGTTATTTTACTTTTTTCTTGTTAGTGATTTGAATTATTGGACATTTAGATAGCTTATACATTTCGGATTGCTATTGAGTGATTTTCTCATAATTAATGTTTTGTGCCAATTTGAATGAAGCGTCGATCATTTTTTTTTTTCTAAGAGCTGCGCTTGTAGAAAAAATAATGTGTGTATTTCGAGCACAAAGTGTCATTGTCGTTCTCCAAAGATTAATCTCTTTGTCGAGCAACAATCAATCACTTTGCGCTCTAAATACACAAATAGCTATTAAAGAACTAGAGTAGAAGTAACGTTCATGTTTGATTTTTATCAGAATACAGGATATATAAGATGTTCTAGAAATTACGGAAACAATTTGATTATAATAGATTCACATGTTTCATCGTTTACAACATACTTGAAATGAGGGGGAGGAAAAGTACTTTCCTCCCTAGGGAGGAAAAGTATGAGTTTCCTCCCTGGTTTGAGGAAGGAAAGTGTGTACTTTCTATAGGGGTAGGAGGAAAACGGTTTTTAAATTGGTCCCAAAAATGAAGCGAGATACGAAATACATTCAAGAGGCAAAAAAAAATATTTTCAATATCCAGAAAAATTTGGGCACATTTTGACATATTCACATTTGATGTAACTTTCCCTATCACACCCCCAGAGCATGTTACCTTTTTTTATAGAAAACCCTGTATTTTTTGCATTATCAGATACTACCTGATGAGCAGATTTCAACAAAGTATAATATGGTCTGAAGCTTATAGTTCGGTAGCTACAAATTATTTGAGTTGAAAACGACCCACCTTGTAAAACTTTTGATACAATAATTTGCAGGAAGAATGCACGTGTGACAAATCATATACAGGAGGGTACATTTTGACATATTCGTTCTAGAGACAAATGTGAAAGCAATAAATCAGAAAAAGAGATTTTTTATTAAATTCTTTAATGAAAATCTGATGACTTGATGATGAGGAGAAAAAAAATTCTATGGTAAATGTTCAAAAAATTTCCGCCAACTTCCATACAATGGTACAAACGAGTTTCCATTGCCGCCCTTACATGGTTGAGACTCCCGGGGGTTATAAAAAACACCCATTAAACCTAGGTTGTTATTGAAGAAGTTAAACAGTTCAAGTACCTGGGCTTTATGATAGATAATGAACTGACTCTTAAATCACATTGTGAATACATTAAGAAGAAAATGGCAAGAAAAATTAATTTCTTATATAGATTGAATACTAAGGTATCATGTTTTACTAAGTTAACTGTGTATAAAACCATAATATCTCCCATCTTGATTTCTGTGGAACATTCATATACCTGATGAATAGTGAACAAATTGACACATTACAAAAAATACAAAATCGTGCTATGAGAGCCATTTTATTATGTAGAACACGAACGTCGATAGCGTACATGTTGGAAGCCTTGAATTTATTGAATGTTCGACAGAGAGCTACTTATAATATGCTCAAGTTTGTGTATAAACTAAAGTCAGGATGCTTACCAACCTGTAAGAAACAAATTATCTTCAAGAAATACATAGTCATAATACCATATCACATGCTTCGAATGATTTTTATATCAGTACTGCTAATGCTGCTACAAACACAGTGTTCGTCAAAGGTTTACAGCTTTACAACTCACTACCAAAAGAATTAAAAGAATGCTCATCATTGGATAAATTCGAAAGCCAGTGTGTAAAATATATAAAAGGTTTATAATCCATTATGGTAATATGTCTACTCGTAGTGTTTCGATTTTATTTGTGGTTCGTTTAGTTAGAATATTGTCCGTGTGTTGTAAGTTATGTGTGTTCTGTATTTTATTTATACTCTGTATCATTTTTTTTATTTATTTATTATACTATTTTATACTCTGTACTGTACTTTGAGAGCTGATGATGCTAATAAAGATTATTATATAGGTATCAGTTTGTACAGAAGTTCATTCAGGGTGGCTAGTTTTCAACTCAAATTGTGTGTAGCTCCCGAACTATAAGCTTAGACCTTATGAGTAATACTTTGTTGGAATCTGCTCGTCATGGAGTATCTGATAATGGAAAAAAATATAGGGTGATCCATTTAAAAAATATTGGTGACATGCTCTGGGGGTGCGATGGGGAAAGTTACATCAAATGTGAATATGTCAAAATGTGCTCCCTTGTTCACTTTTGATGTAGTGTTTTCTGATTTTTCCTACAAATCATTGTTTCAAAAGTTATTCAGGATGGCTCGTTTTAAATGGAATGCACTGTATATCAAAAAGCACACATTTGCTTCTAAGAAATGACGTTGCTTTTTGGAAGGCAGCTACTTTGGAATACGACGAATATGATCTACAATGTTAATTTATTTCGTTTCCATTGGATAAATTCGAAAAATATGTGTCTGATACACGTCAATCATTAAAGCATAAAATTTGTGATTTTTAAACAAAAATTCTAGTATAGAAAACTGACTGTGCCATCACATGAAAGACATTCCGTAGTTACATTCTGTTATGTTATTTCTACTCGCAACTGTCATTTATTAATTTGTTATAAACATTTAAATACAAAAAAAGTGTATTTAGTGTTTTGCTTATAAAATGAAAACTAATACATCAATCTGGTTGCTCCAATTAGAAAAAATTGTAGAGAATTGAAGTAGGTACAGATTGAGATATTTTACGACTCGATCAGATCATCCTTATCAACAGTATGGCGAAACATATCCTTGCCCAGTTCGCAATTGTATAGTTATACGCTGCGATAGTATACTTCGCACAAAAATGGCGTTTACATGTTTCATAATAACCATAACATAAAAACAATAATTCTTGTATTCTGCATTAAACACTGTAATTCCCTATCCCTCTGCCACCTCTACTATTTTAGTAGTACGTACCTATGTAGTACTCTGATCGCGGTAGGCAAATTCCAATTACAGAATCCTTCTTTTTGGGGTTTTAAGCTTATAATGAGTTGGGGCCATTTGGGTTAGATGGCGCCACCATTACGTTTTCTATATTTAAAAATAAAACTACGTTTTGGTTTTTCTATACGTTTTTTTTAACGACCTTATCAGTGTTAAAGACGAAGCACATTTCTGCTTTGCATCGAATAGACAACTCGAATTATTCTCGCCCTCGCATGATAAAGTGGAACCTTTTTGGCTTTGTTCTCAAAAATACTTATCAGTATATTTTGACACTGGCTGGTCATCTTTTAGATAAGAAATTGACCTTAATTTATTTAAATATTTATCCATTACATTTTATTGATCGTAAAACTTAATTTACAATATATAATTACGCCTCTTTTTGGCTATTCTATTGTCTAAAGCTAGGTCTTCTTTTAGTGTACAAGCTGAGAGTATTTCATCCACGTTCACCAGCAATAAAAACATTTGAACACGCATTTCTGACTGTTTATATCAGCCTTGCCCACCTTACTAAAACCCTGAGATTCTCTGTTCCTGCGCAACAGGAAAAGAAAAAAAAGAGGATTTTGTTTTCCAAATAATAAATAGTGAGTGAAATATTAGAACACCCTATATATCAGAAACGGTCTGTCTATATGAGAACAAATGAGGCGACATCTCTAATTTACATAACCAGTTACTCAAAATATACAATTTTTCCACATAAATTACCTATTACATTCACAGAATTAAAATAGATATTCTGGTTACATAAAGTAATTGAAAATTTGAGTAAAAACCTCTGAATGCGTTCGAACCCTTGTCACATCCTTGCATCTCTGAACTCCGCGTGTATCCTTGTGCACGTTTTTTTACAGATAAGTTCGAAATTCACACAAAGTTTTTAGTTGTTTGTGAGTTCATGAACATTTCTTATTGGGCAGCCAATAATATCAATATTGTTATTACTATTTCAGTTTTCTTCACTTGTATTGTTAGTTGTAGAGGTACCTAACGAACTAAGTTCTCACCCATGGGATCTGCATTGTACTTTTTTTTGTTTTTCAGATCATACCAGAGTTATTACTGAGTTATATTATTATAATAAAATTTGCATATTATAATGTAGTGGCTTTATTCACGTTTACCAGATAGAATCACTGATTCGGTGCACTGAAATCACCTCTCACCTTGACTCGAGTATATCAAGAGCTTGTCTTATCACGTAAGTATACTAAACACCGTAAGGCAGTATTTTTAGATCCATAGAAACACTGCTGCTGTTTGGACAATCATATACACTGACACTCAAAAACATTGCAAATTTTATTTTAAGTATTTTTGATCATGCTTATTTCTTTTCCTTCAAATGGTTACGTATTTTTTATTGCTAATTGTCTCATGTTGGAGTGTTTAATGTATATTCAATGACAAATAATTTAAATATTGACACCTTGAAGCCTAAAAAAACAAAATGAAACCATTTATAAGGCTTCTAGGAATATTACCTCCTTGACAAAAACCCTGAGAAAAAAAACTCCCCGACATTAACCCATTAGTAAAAAATACCTCCCGGCACAAAAAACTATTGGAACAAAAAAAAAACAGGAACAAAAAAAAACAGGAACAAAAAAAACACCGGTACAATATAAATTACCTCCGGCGTGTCTCATTGTTCGGTAAAACTTCGGTTGGGGTAGCCCATGAATTTTCAAAAAAAAAACATGGAACTTACGTATTTCAGTCTCCTCTACAAAAAATCCCAATGACATTTTTGGCGAGAGCATGACTTTTCGAAGTTACAGTTCCATTTTGTTGTCAAACTTCACCATTTGACATAAAATTTCTGTTGACTATTTCAGATTTGGGGCAAATTCTATCGAATTAATCAATGTCTCCTGTTTATTGAACTTTATTAATTTCTCAGATCAACTTCTTAACATTTTTCTAATTTCTTCTACTTCTGCCAAGTTTCACTTTGTTTGTGGAATAGCCTGATAAAATTCCACTTGTGATTGCATTTGTCTCATTAGATTGTCTTATATTTCTGAACTCAAGACTCAACTGAACTGCTTCGAGAAGCAAATCAGTTTCGTTCAGAAATGAATCGACAGACTTTTCGCGAAAATTCAATCACTTGTAGTATTACTACTGACAATACCGGGTGACACAGCAGACATCTAGCAGCCTGTAGTTTTTTTATTTGAAGAGATAAAAATCTGAAATTTGCAGAAGTTACAAAATCAATTATAGCGCTTCATTTGAATCTAACGACAACTTTTTTCAATTACCTGTTTGATCGGCAGTAACTCCAACTTCTTTTTTTTTAATGATACCCTGTATATTTATCTAGCCTATCTTATTTTTCTTGAAATTCACTATTAACCATGTATCACAAAGTGGCATTCGTTCCTCAATTCGCAGATGAATTGCATTTTATTGAAAAACATCAAGTTGGCTGTTACTCGAATTCGATAATCTTTCGATGCTTGGTAGGCTTGGAAATCCAAAGAGTATCAGTTAAACGATATAATTTCAGTTTTCTCCATACCTGATCACTTCCTACAGATTGTCAATAATTTCTTTAATAAAATGAAAAAACATCTGAAAATAACTCACGATATTGCTAAAGCTGAGATAGGAACATATTTTTTTCAATTTGGCTACTTGTGAAGGAACTATCTGTCTTTCTCTTTGGCCATGTAGCCATATCATGATCTTTCCGTTTGGAAACATAAAATTAAAATTGTTCCCCTGATCCACCAATTCACAAGTCTATTAGTCTAGATATTTGCAATAATATTTTGCCTAGTAGGCGGTGTACACAAAATGTTTTGTGTTTGACAGGTAAACACCATATGTTTGCAATGATTATCTCCGTCAGTTTTATGCTGATTGAAATTGAATCGTTTAATTAGATACTAAATATGTATTCAAAGAACGAAAAGGTCGATATGTTGTTGATATTCGGAGAGTGCAAGAGAAATAATTGTAGACAGGCTGAACAATTGTACGTCGAAAGATTTCCGGAAAGACGCAATCCACCTGATAATTATTTCGCTAGAGTAGAAGAGCGGTTCAGAGCAGTTCTTTTCAAAACTCTTTCATCGGTCTCTCGATTCACGCCGATTTCGTCTTCAATTTGTCTCAGTGATATCGTAGGATCTGCATGTACTATGGCCAAAATGTTTACTTCCAATTCCTCGTCGACAATGTATGGGAGATTGTTTTGATTTTCCGGTTCTCTTCTGAACTGCTCTTCTACTCTAGCGAAATAATTATTAGGCGGATGGCGTCTTTCCGGAAATCTTTCGACTTACAATTGTTCAGCCTGTCTACAATTTCTCTTGCACTCTCCGAATATCAACAACATATCGACCTTTTTATTCTTTGAATACATATTTAGTATCTAATTAAACGATGCAATTTTAATCAGCATCAAACTGACGGAGATAATCAGTACAAATCAAATGATGTTTACCTGTCAAACACAAAACATTCTGTGTACACCGCCTACTAGGCAAAATATTATTGCAAATATCTAGACTAATAAACTTTTGAATTGGTGAATCAGGGGCATAATTTTAATTTTATGTTTCCAAATGGAAAGATCATGATATGGCTACATGGCCAAAGAGAAAGACAGATAGTTCCTTCACAAGTAGCTAAATTGAAAAATACATGTTCCTATCTCAGTTTTCGCAATATCGTGAGTTATTTTCATCTGTTTTTTCTTTTTATTGAAGAAATTATTGACAATCTGTAGGAAGTGATCAGGTATGGAAAAAACTGAAATTATATCGTTTAACTGATACTCTTTAGATTTCCAAGCCTACCAAGCATCGAAAGATTATCGAATTCGGGTAACAGCCAACTTGATAATTTTCAATAAAATGCAATTCATCTGCGAATCGAGAAACGAATGCCACTTTGTGATACACGGTTGAATAGAGAATTTCAAGACAAATAAGATAGGCTGGATAAATATACAGGGTGTCATTCAAAAAAAAGAAGTTGGAGTTACTGCCGATCAAACAGGTAGTTGAAAAAAGTTGTCGTTAGATTCAAATGAAGCGCTTTCATTGATTACGTAACTTCTGCAAATTTCAAATCTTCATCTCTTCAAATAAAAAAACTACAGGCTGCTACGTGTCTGCTGTGTCACCCGGTATATCTCCTTGCTTAACAACCAATCAGTCTATTTCAAATTTTGAAATTCAGCCAATAGAATCGGAATTACAGTGAAAATATAGCTTGTCGCTGTATTTTCACGGTGATAAACCTGAGCCATATTTTCTTGTGAAAGTATTTCAAATAATCACAAAACTTTCTATTTTCTCGATGGAATTATTTCGAACCATGACGTCACAACTATCAAATATTGAAAGTATTTCAGAATCACATCGAGAGGATGTTTCAAAACAGTATGACGCACGTCCGGTGTCATTTTTTGCTTTGACGACGATGAGTTCAAAAACAAGGAAAATAAAATAACTTTTTTTTCTGAATCGTCCAGAGAAATTGAAATGGAGGCTATGGTGCAAATCCAGCTGGACGATCTCAAATTAACAGTAGACAATGCAACTGCAAATGACACGCGGAAGAGTATGAAAAATGCATATAGTCTGTAAAATTGTAATCCATTCTTGTCCCGAATGGGACGGACTACTTGGGATGTGATTAAAAAGAAAAAATACATAATTGACGAATTCCTCATCTTCTTCATGCCACTGTTGAATCAAATCATTAATCAAAAGGGCCATTTGAGAACCCTTCTGCTGTGTTAATAATAATAACATGTCCATAATTATTAGAATTCAATGTGGTTTACAGTTATATTATTCGTTATTGATTGACGTGACAACTTTGAAGTTATGACGTAATTATTTCGAAAACATGCATTTTCGCGAGAACAAAATCGATGACTTAGTTATTAAAATCTGGTTTCGAAATCATTTCAAAATCCTCTTTCGAGAAAATATGGCTCTGCTTAGGGTGGATTTAGTCAACTTTAGCACAAGCATTATCATAAACATAGCGGTAACATCAAAGGTTTTTAGCATAAACTTAACATTGTTGTATAAATGGTGCCATTTGATATAACAGATTCAACTTTTCTTTTTGACATATATTTAAGCACAATTTTTAAATAATGTTGACTAAATGCACCTTTAGTTTTTGTTTTACTAGCTGTCAAGTGAAAATAATGATTTAAATTATAAACGTCAAATCTTTGTGTTTTGACTAGTTATATTTCTTAATCAATATGAGCGATCGTTGGGGACAAATGGCTATTGGTATCATAGATGAAGCAGTGGAAAAGAGTATTCCGTTGAATACGGCCAGATATAAAGAATCAATTACCAGGCAATTCAACAATTTTTGCACAAACAGGGGTTATATTGTCAATGCGAATACCACAATTGTGGAGCTGGCTGATATTTTGAAAGATTATGCCTCTAATATGACCCCAATTTTTCTCTTTAGTGTTCACGTTGTTAGATTTTGATTTCTGTGAATTACTTCAAATTAAAACGGTGACACGATTTTTGTTTATTTCAAATCGATATATTGTCGTCCTAAATATAATTCGTGGTATGATTAATAACCTATAATTTATTGGAATATCAATACATTGGCAATCCCAATGCAAGAAAATACAACTCGTCCTGCGGACTCGTATTTTCAGCTTTGGGATTGCAATTCATTAATATTCCAAAAAATTATCGGTAATACTCATACCACTTATTATATTACCCCTGAAAACACACAAAATGTGTTATTCTTCCAATATAAACACAACACACACCCTTATTACTTGTTTTCATCACTGTTTAGCAAAAAAATTACTATTTTTCGAAAAAATTCACTCTTCAAACCTTGAACAAATCATGGGCTGAATTTGAAAAGCCGGCAATAGCCAAGGACCCACGAGAGCCGACGAGAATCAAACAATAACAATTAAAAATATCATGATTTGTTTACGTTTTGAAAAAGGGTGAATTTTTTAAAAAAATAGTAGTTTTTTCACTAAAAATTTCTGAAAATAAGTAAATAGAAGTGTGTTGGATGTTTTGATTGAAAGGACAAATTTTGTGTTTTCAATAACAGTATTTTGATATGTCAAATGGTGAAGATTCACAACAAAATAGGCCTCTATCTTCGAAAATAGCCGTAACCGCCAAACATTTCAATTGGATTTATTGTATAGGAGACCAAAATACCTAAGATAATTTTTTTTTTTTTTTAATTCATTGGATCACTCGAACCGAAGTTTTACCAGTTGTTGTTCTCTGGAAATATTATTCATATAAAGGCTCTTTTTTTCTGTAAAATAGAAAACGTTTTAAAGGAAGAGAAATAAACATGTAAAAATATTTAAAATGAAAAATGCAATAGTTTTTCCTGCGACTGTATTTTGTGTACAGAAAGAATTGTACCAGTAGTACGACGAAGATTAGTACAAATTAGTGTACACTGTATTGAGTAGGTAAGTTAAATTGAACAATACTTGTAACACCTTAAACACTAAAGGTGAAAAAGAAATCTGAAAATCGATCACCTGTGTGTTAACTGGAACCTTTGGTATGAAAAAAATTCAATAACATAGAAAACTCCCTTTGTATGCTTCATATTCATAGAATATAAATAGGAAAATGAACCCCAAAGAAAATACGAAACATTCAAACTACCAAATCGGACAAAATAGTTAGATTGACCTACTGATGGGGGATTGATTGGATCTTCCTATATCGTGTATTCACAGACCTAGAAGAAAATCGAATTTTGAGAAAATTTCTATTTTCCATTTTTCGAAAAACCCGAAATTCCCCTCGTAATTCGACGAGCTGATTCCGAATATCACCTTAAAAGTTTGAATTCGACAAAAGAGTAACTGGAAAAGGACAATTATTTAGACGAAGAAATGCACCCATCCACAAAATTCCGCATGAAATATTCCCTTGCGATCAAATTCGAAAAATTCAATAAACTATATACAGTGACCGCCAAAAAGTATGTACCATATGGGAAAAATTTTTATTATTGGAGTATTGGAAAAAATTTGCATGTCCGATAACCTAAAAATCGATTTTGACACATGTCACGTGATCGCTAGAATGGCGGCAAAATGAAAAAAATTGTAATGCAAAGGCAAAAAAATGGGAAGATGGCAAGATATCAAAAAAAGTTAATTGAAAAAGTCACTTAGAATTCAATTTTATACACATAAACGAAGTTTAAAGAGATAATTCAAAAAAATTGAAAATAGCAATTTTTTAAAAATATTTTCCCATCTATTTAAAAATATTATTTTTTTTCTTATGAATAGCTTGACTATACTGAAACATTTGCATTTTAATGATAATGACAAAACTTTCTCATTTTCTCCACACCAGAGGGCACTAAATTGAAAAAATGGGAATTTGTCAGAACCCTTGCTATTACATAGGTTCGTATCTAACAGTTATATCCGAATTCCACGACCATTGTGATGACATGACACTCCAAAAACATGGTAATTTCCAGATTATAATCAAGTTCCGATGATAATCGTGCATGAACGTTTCACTTCGCACATAAACTTGAAAATAGTGCGTCAAATTAAAGATTCTTAAAGTTTATGTGCAAAGTAAAACGCTCATACAGCATTATTATTGAAACTTGATCAAAATCAGGAAACATGGTGTTTCTAGATTGCCATATCAACACAATAGTCTTGGAATTCTGATATAACTGATAGATAAGAACCAATGTAACAGCGAGGGTTCTGGCAAAAACCAATTTTTTTAATTTAGTGCCCTCTGGTGTGGAGAAAATGAGAAAGTTTTGTCATTATCATTAAAATGCAAATGTTTCAGTATAGTCAAGCTATTCATAAGAAAAAAAAAATATTTTTAAATAGATGGGAAAATATTTTTAAAAAATTGCTATTTTCAATTTTTTTTAATTATCTCTTGAAACTTCGTTTATGTGTATAAAATTGAATTCTAAGTGACTTTTTCAAATAACTTTTTTTGATATCTTGCCATCTTACCCCTTTTTTCGCCTTTGCATTGAAATTTTTTCATTTTGCCGCCATTCTAGCGATCACGTGACATGTTTCAAAATCGATTTTTAGGTTATCGGACATGCACAAACTTTTCCCTAGAATATTTTTTCCAATACTCCAATAATAAAAATTTTTCCCATATGGTACATACTTTTTGGCGGTCACTGTAGAAGAAAATCGAATTTTGCGAAAATTTTCATTTTCCATTATTAAAAAAATCGCAAACTTCCTTCAGAAGTAATTGGACGAGCTGATTCCGAATATCACCTCAAAAACTGAATTTGACAAAGGGTGCCTGGCAATTTTTCAGACGAAAAAATGCACCTATCCACAAAATCGACATTTTCTAAATGAATTATCCATCTGATTCGAAAAACAAGTACATTTTCGAATTCAGAAGGAAATTTTCTATAAGATGAAGTACTATTCTCGGGATTCCGCATTTTTGAAATATTCCCTGGCGATCAAAGTCGAAAAATGAAATAATCTATATAGAAATATTTTTCTTCTGTTTGCTGTTTCATTATCTAATGACAGATTCAGTTAGTTTCCACTACCGTTCTTTCAATGGTAGATTCCAAAAATCTGTTTTTTTTTCATCGTGCTGAAATATTTATGAAGTGAGCTGAGCCGAATTTGGCGAAAATTTCACCTAAAGTAAAAGCATAAGCCACTAGTTTAGAATTTCAAGTACTCATTTGCTCACTCCTCACGTAAAAAACTAATGAAATCACTTACCGGATGGATTTTTTAAATGAAAATCACTACATATTTTCGTTATTATATAACTCAGATAAATGTTAACTCGCCAGATTTATTGTAATGTACAAAAATTCTTCATATTTTTTAAAGCAAAGTTTAATGTCCAAATTAAATTTCAAAATAAAATAAGTTATTATTAAAAGTTTTTCCCATTTGATGCCAACTTTTTGAAGGATACTCTAATACCTTTACTATGATGAGTGCTTGGTCCGCTTTCCATTTCAATAACAAATGACGGACACCGACATGAAAAAGTTAATTATAAATAAATCAGATGAATTTGATAACTGCATAACTTTTGTGGCTGTTGATTTTATTGAAACTGTCATCATATTATCTTTTTACGTAATCTCATTCAATTAACAAATCAGGGTATACTTTTCTAATGAGGGATCTCAGACTATACCTATTACAATCTGTTTCAAAACAAATTAATAATCTTTCTCAAATAACCGGTTATAGTTGTAGTCAAACATATAAGATAAATAAAAAAAGGCGCAAAAAATGGTCGATTATCTCGAAATTGATTCCCATGCCGCCGACCAGGGTCGGACTATTACATATGCCACTAAATATTGTGATGCGTGCAGATTAATCAAGTTAATTTAACAAAAGCACTGTAACTTTTGTATTCATTTTATTATTATTAGTATCCTTAGATTAGGTAAACAACTGCCCCGTCGAAATCTAATTTGCTAATAGCTGCGCGAACCGCATTCAGTTGTGATTTCTATTATAACTACGCCCGACCCTGCATGCAAAAAAATATACCCAATTGCTGTGCGGGCCTTTACATATTCCGCGCCAAACGTTACATGGGGGCGATAGGTGGAATAATTTGAATGAATGTAGAGATGTCAATAATTTTATTTATTAATTTATTGCAAATTTTGTCAAAAAAACTGTATACGGTTATTGACAAAATAGGAATTGATTTCCTGGTAATTTCCTGAACTTATGTAAGTATTGATATTGACTCGCACTGAATTTAGCCAATATTCTCATGTGATTACCATATAAGGTGTGTATGGTGTGATCCTATGCATTTTTTCGCAGAAATATATACTTTTTAATTGATAACTTGCTTAATTTTTTTGAAGGAAATGTGAGGACTAGCACAATATGTGCTTATACAGGATGATTCTTAAGGTGGACCGGTCCGTTCATTAATTTCTCACATTGCAAGGAAAATAATGTCTATAGGTGAACATGTAAAAGACAACAATTCGTTTTCGAAATGCAGGGCGTTAAAGTTTAAAATTAATATTTAATTTACTTTTATTACTGGAGGATCACAAAATACCCAAGAGCAGATGAATAAAAATATGATTATACGAAACAGAATGCCAGTGTCCAATATTGATTATATTCCCGAATTTGATTTTAGGATATGAGAGAACATTCAATTTTATGCAAGAAATAAATGAATGGTCCAGTGGAAAAACGATGAGATTCCACTTTATAAAAAGTTGAGAAAAGCGAAATCTAATGTGGGAGTGTCATCGTTTTTACACTGTGCTGCCTACTTTCGATCGCAGTTTTTTATGGAATGTCATTGTTTGTCCCCAGTAAGGTTTGGTATGTTGACATCCCATACTGAGAGCTTCCATCAGAAAAAATCACACAAGGTGCAAATCATCTATTAGAAAAGTATTATTCCAGTTCAAAGTGAAGTAATTTTTTGCAATAAAATCTCTATAAATAATGACATCATGGCAACGCACTATCCGATCTGAAAATATAGGATTACAGAGAGTTCATATAAATAAAACACAGGGCGATTAATTGGAAAGTTGAATTTATTTTCATGTAAGACCATGTTGGTATATACACTTATTTGAGAATTATCTTCTCTAGATTATTTTTAAATTATCTGAACAAAAACATCTGAATTCCTGACAATCCAGATGTGCAGTCGTGAAGAATGCAGTACTGAATGAAAGCTGTGTATATACGAGAATGTTGTAAATTTTTTTAAAATGTTATTCTTTTTGTTGAATAACTTTTCAATGAATGATAAATCGAATCATTATACTGCATATATTTGTCAAATTGTTTCTTTGTATTTAGTATCGATCTCTAGTATACTCGTTTATCTAAACAAAAATAATTAATTAATCCTCTCTCAATAATGAATTTGATGCAATTGAAAGATTATAGACCACAAGCCCATATAACAATTTGGGGGGGTCATTTGACCCAGCATGAAACATATTCAGAACGATGCTGCTATATGAAAAAATAACTTTCGTAACTATGCCATCAATTCTTGGTGGTGCAAATGACTGTAATAATAATAATACTAATTTTTCATCTGAAGATGTGCTTTTCCGACAAAATATTCATGTACGGCGTTCCTTACGTTGGTAGATTATGAAATAATAATCTCTTAGAACCTACTGCCGTACAAAAATAATGGGACTGGATGCCAGGAAAAGTTTTCAATTTCGGAAAATTTTTAAAAAAATCCTGGATTCCGGTCCCATTATTTTTGTACGGCAGTAGGTTCTAGGAGGTTATTCTTTTATAATCTACCAACGTGAGGGATGCCGTACAGGAATATTTTGTCGGAAAAGCACATCTTCAGATGAAAAATTAGTATTATTATTACAGTCATTTGCACCACCAAGAATTGACGGCATAGTGACTAAAGTTATTTTTTCATATAGCAGCATCGTTCTGAATATGTTTCACGCTGGGTCAAATGACCCTCCAAAATTGTTATATGTCTATTATTTACCCATGGCGAATTTACCTATAATGTAGCTATTTCAAACTCTTGCACTGCTTGCCCCCAACATTATGTGGTCCTTTCCAGGCAGAGATGGACAAGATAAGACCATTTTTTGCGCCTTTCTTTATTTATCTTATATGTTTGACGGCAACTATATCTTTTAATCAAGAGATATGGTTCTATTTGCTAAATTTTTCAGAATTGATTGAACAAAAACAACTAGAGTTAAAAACTATTTTCGAATATTAAAACAAAGCTGGCGAGTTGGCATGAAAACTGTTCAAAAAAAACTAAATTCTATAATAATGAAGATAAAGGGCAATACCCCTTCAAATATATATTAATAATGAATTGAAGTGAGTAGAACTTTCGAAGAGTATCTTTTGCTTTCTGGGAACTCAAACACACAAACTGATCTATTTTCAGAAAAAGAAGGTCCAAATAAAAGAAGAACCCGTGAACTTATCCCCGCCGGCAGAAATTTCTTCAAGAATTCTAAATACTGTGCAAGAAGAGGAGGTTACTTTAACATCTGGTGTATTTTCACGCAGTGGGTCACTCAGAAGAAAAAAGGCTGTGGAAAGTCCTCGTCCCATGTGGAGATACTAACTTTAAAATGCGTTAATTTTTTTTTATTTCAATTCATTTAATCAAATCGTTCATAATCATTGACAAAAACTGTTCTCAAGGCTACGAAGACGTAGAACGGACATGTGACATTTTTTCTTAATTTCGAGTTATAACTCAAAATTAAGAAAAAAAAATCACATGGTCGTTCTACGCCTTCACAAGACTATTGTTTTCACAAAATTGAAAAAGTATGGATACTTTCCTATCCTGTGAAAGGCTTTCGCGGCCATCGTTGAATGAATGATGGTTTTTCGGGTTTTTAGGCCGACATTTATTTAGAGAAAATCTCGACGTTTCGCCAACACGAGTGGTTGGCATTTTCAAGAGAAATGTTTATAGCTTCGATCACTGAACACTACTCATTTATTCGATAGGCAACGTATTGACGAAGACGAACTCAGTGAATTTATCTATCTTACTTTCCTCGAAAATTACACAGGCCCACAAAAAAAAATTGTTATTTGGTGCAGCTCTGTTTGTCTATAGCCGATGAAATAGGTAACATACAGTATATTGACATATGTCATTTCAAGTCATCAGCTCTAGTTCACCTACTAGCCTCATCTTGAGTTTTTTTAAAGTCTTGTTCGTAAACTGTCATTGTTACATTAAAACCTATAAATAAATTGATTTATTTTAATAATAGCTAGTACGTCCAGATGTTGTATTAACGATCCTGATGCATTTCGTTATTTTTGTGGTGAATACATACTGAAAGATCAGCGTAAATCGATCAAAAACAATGTGAGTCGTTTGTATTTTGCTTTACGTGAAATTCGACACCAAGATAAAGACAAGTGTGGGTACCTCATAGTGTATGTAAAATGTGCTTTGAACATTTGCCACAATGGGAGAAAGGGGCACGTAAGTCTTTAAAGTTTGGAGTGCCTATGACATGGCGAGAAGCAAAAAAAATCTTTATGACGACTATTACTTTTGTATGATTAAGATAGTGGGCATCGACAAAAACAATTGCCATAAATGGAAATACCAAAATATTCCTCCAACACTAAGACCTATTTCTCATTCAGCGAGTGTTCCAATACCAGCTCTTCAAACGGTAGTGGAGCAATCCCAGGAAGATCAAGCTGAAATACTTATTCCTTCTCAGGTAGATGATGACTTTGAATACTGCGGAGAAAAATCAAATCCCAAGCCATTTTCGCAGAATGAGCTTAATGACTTCATCAGAGACTTAAATCTTTCTGAGGAGCGTGCTGAGTTACTAGCGTCAAGATTAATAGAAAAAAATAGGAGATCTAAGCGCATAACAAGAGGAACGTTTCCACCAAGACATAAGAACGATAGAGAATAGATACCAAGGAAGGTGGAACACTCATTTGATGGCCGACTATTGCTGGGGAATCATGCGAGATTGCCCAAGTTAGTTTCATTCGAGAAAATCACTCAAAAGACAATTTTTTGATGTTCCATGCAAGTGAAATATTTTTTTTTGTGAAAATTATTTTTTTTATCTCGGGAACTAGAGCTGACAGAAAAAATCCGGTAACATTTTTGATATCGCTATGTAAGAAATACTTATCAGGTCTGAAATCCCCTGCACCAAAATGATTGTAGGCCTGTGTTATTTTAGTTATAATTTAATTTCAAGGTAAGCAAGTAAGTACTTGTTTGTCATCGAAGATATTGACACAAAGCAGCACATTTCTGCTAAAACAATACTTCACCTCCTACATAACATTGAGACTCAATCTATGTTATTTGGGTAATAATACGTACTGATTCTCAGGATAATAACTGGAAAAATAAAAAGGGTGGTGTACAAGATTCAGTTAACGTAGAATTGGGAGACTTGGGACAATTTTGAGATTCAATTAACCGCAAATGAAAAAATTTCAATTTGAAAAATCCCATATATCAAAATACTTAGGACTACAAATTAGTATACAATTGGATCCCAAAAAATTAACCCATTTCGAAGAAAGAAAAATCTGTACCAACTCATTCGTTGATTTTGAAAACCTAGGACACGTTATTAGTTTGCAGGCTTTTCGTCAAGAAACGCAAGAATCTTTGTGGAGCAATTTGACTATGAACTCATGCGTTTCTATATCTCCTTCATCTAGAATAATGGGGAAGAGATAAGTCACCCTAAAAATTACCATTAATAAAAAGATTGCAACTCTTCACATTTCCACAAAAAATGTAGAAAAGTTAGGTTAAGCTGTAGGAAACCCCAGAAAAACCTACAGCAAGCTGTAAGAAAACCCGGAAAAACCTACAGCAACACCCCGATACCGATACAATTTAAAAAAAAAGTCTGACGCACTGGCATCGAAGCTGGTCCAATGCTAGCAGAAGTTTCAACGGCCGATACATAGACAGCTGAGGAACCTGCATCCTTGACCGAGACACAGGGGCGAACTCAGGATTTTTTTTTCGGGGTGGGTTGATTTTTCAATTTTGATTTTTGAAATCCAAAATACATCTGAACAAAATAGTTCCAGTTGTTATTAAACTGGTTTTGAGAAATATATAACCCCTGAAACCCCACCTTGGGTGCGCCCTTGCCTATACATGTATGTATCAAGTCCTAACAGATGTATCATCGCACCAGTTTCAGGGTTAGGTGAAAAAAAAAATGATGGTTAAAAAATGCGATTGATTTTGATTTACTATACCTAGTCAAGTAACATTTTTAAAACGCTAGGATTATCCACGATTATGAAGCAACACAAGAACTTGAACTCAAAATGCAACGCCATTATTAAGGTGCATCCAATGCAATATTCACGTCATGTAGGTACTGTGGCTATACTGGGCCAGTCCAGCCCTTTCGTATTTTTACCATGTTTAAAGAGTTCAGCCAAGAACCAATTACGAAGAAAACGGTTTTTGGTAAACTTTGCTCGAAGTTATTCAAAAGTTTCAATTAAAATGAAATAAAATTATAAAAAAAAAGTTTGTTGAATACCTATATGTACAAAAAGTGTTCAATTCTGTGACTTTTACTTCAGACACTCGTAAAACACGATTGATCCAAGTTTTCTCAACTCTTTAATGAAATATATCGTGTGCGGTACGAATTTTTAATGCTTGTACACGGCATTAACAAAAAAATGATTATTCTGATCAGTGGCGCACCCAGAGGGTGGGGCTTTGGCGCTGTAGCCACTAAACCACCATACCGCTAGTCTGTCAGTGTCAAAATATTCATTTAAATTCATTACATTTTAAAAGCAAACAGCGTATAAGTAAATAAAATGACAAATAATAAAATACTGTATTTCACGCCGAAAAGATACGGAAAACCAGGAAGTATCGACCGTGCGGGGTTTGGAGGGGTTCTTGCCTGCCCTTCCGAAGAATCGGCGGGCGGGCCTCTTATCCAAAGGGATGTTCGGGTCCAACTCTGCAATGTTAGACCTTATCGATATGCACCTGTGTCTAAAGTATTTTAAGACTTTCCCCGCCTGCTCTAAATTATGTGGGGGAACTGGGGTATTTATAGTGCTTATGTCATCAGGGTTTTAGTATTTTGGATGCTAGTTTCTGTGCGCTGAACGGTTCCCAAAAAAATCTACGAAAAAACTGGGTCTAAGTGAAAACATCCTGTTGAACAAAAAAACCTCTTAGGAATTATATGTTCAGTCCCCCCTTCCCCCAACTGAAACCCTAGCTGCGTCACTGTTTCCAATGAATAGGAAATTCAACGCATAAATTGCTGCTCTGCTCGCACCAGGGAGACATATTATTTAGCAGGACTGACCTGAACTCATTGTAACGTTCACCCAAAATCGGAAAATATTTCAGCATAAACTATAAATGAACTTATCCTTATAGGAAACAATGTGTACAAAAAGCTATTAATAACACAAAATGCCTCCACACCCGGTATCAATCGATTACTGGCTAAATTATATAATAGGTTTTATAATATTTATAAGGAATGATATAATAAAAGAAATATGGTACCTATTTAAACTAGTAGCGTTAAGTGTTTTGAAAATTTATATAAAATGTATTTTGCACTGCTCTTATTTAAATAAACAATAAATGTATATTGATATTTTTGTTTCATTCAGGTCTGATTCACCCAAACTGCATCAATAATTTTTGTTTACGATCTCTGTTTCTTTGCGAATATCTCAAATAGTATCGAAGGAATCGTTTTACATTCACTGAGAAAATCCGGGAAAACCTCGAAAAAGAGACCATTTTTCAAAAAATCATAATTTTTATAAATCTACAGCTGGACAAACAATATTGTGGAAACTGAAAGATAATAACATGTGGTTCAACTGTGAGCAAGATGGTTTCTGTCCGATGTGTAGTTTTTGCACAATCGCGTTATTTATTTATTTATTTCAGAAACAAACAGACCTTAAGTCTAATTACATGTTTCTTATAAAAAATAAAGTACATTATTGTTTGACAACATTGCAATCCTTTTATTTTAACTATAGCTTAAATATTTAATAGTAGGTATACAGTTATATTACAGATCTAATCTAGATATTTTCAAAACTTGCTGACAGACATCCAGTCAGACAGTGAGGATCTTCGCACCAAAAACCCGTTCCTAACTAAATGGCTAAATATAGACAATTGCCATTTGTATATTCAGTGAATGATTTGACGGCAGTGATGGTGAATGTGTACAGACAGGGGTAATCAAAGTTTGTGTTACCAAGTTTTAACCAGCTCTCTCACATTGAATTTAAATTTCGAGATGGAAATATCAAATATTCCACAGGGAAGAGCATCACAGTGCATATTATATAATCCGCACATTCTGTCAATTGGGCCATCGCCAGTTACTCTAAAGGTAACAGGACGAGGACGCAACCCCGAAGACAGGACATAAAATTGCACTTGTTCAAGTAAATATGAGCTATCCAATACACCATTCAATAGTTTGTGTAGAATCATTATATTTTTTGCATGCCTTCTGTGTTCTAGTTTTTCAATAGTAAATTATTTCCTCAGTGGGCTATAGCTAACAAATCCAGGGCTCACACCGTGTTCCTTATAGTATAAATATTTTATGAACTTATTTTGTATTGTCTCAATTCTTTGTTTTGAGTTTTGTTGCTTGGGATCCCACACAACTGATGCATATTCTAATTTACTGCGAATATGTGAAAAATATAGACATTTGATAACGCTCATATCCGTAAACTCGAATGTGGCACGCTTCAGAAAACCCAATAACTTGTTGGCACCTTTTATAACATTGAAAATATGTTGATCAAATTTAAAGTCACTTTGGAAAAGAATACCAAGAACAGAAATTTCCAAAACTCTCTCCAACACCGAACCCTGCATAATATATATGAAATTTTCTGATTTAATCTTGTTTTTATTGAAAGAAATAACATTGCATTTCGATAGATTGAACAATAGCTTATTTTTGATTGACCAGGCAGAAATACGATCAATATCATTCTGTAGTTCTAAGTAATCATTTATGTCCGAGATTTTATTATAGATTTTAAAGTCATCCGCATAGAGCAAACAGTCAGATGATACTTCCAGAGGGAGATCATTAATAAAAATCAGAAAAAGAAGACCCAAATTTGAGCCTTGTGGCACACCCGACCCTGCTAAATAAACTTGAGATGTCTCCCCACCATATGTAACATATTGAGGTCTCAATTGAAGGTATGATATAAAAAACAAAGTCAAATGATTGATCATTCCGTAATATTTTAGTTTCGCTAATAGTAACATGATTCACCTTGTCAAAGGCTTTTGCAAAATCGGTAAAAACACAGCCTACCTGTAAATTTGAGTCCAAATATTCTGAAAGTTTGTTGGTGAAAGTAAGCAGATTTGTTTCTACTGACTTTTTCTTGCAAAAACCGTGTTGATTTGGTGATATGATATTTTTGAAACTGGCATACAGTTGTTCTTGAATAATGAACTCGAATAATTTTGCTACACAGTTGAGCACAGCAATAGGCCGATAGTTGGTGATGCAGTTTTTATCTCCTTTTTTGAATACTGGTGTTATTTTAGTTTGCTTGAATTTATCGGGAAATTTTCCAGTTTTTAGAGATTTATTATATATTACGAGTAGTGGATATATCAAGGAATCCTTGCAGGCTTTGAAAATGTAACACGGAACATCGTCAGGACCAGACGACCTTTTGGGTTTTAATTTTTGAAATGCATTTTCTACATCAGCTACTGTTATTGTGTCAAAATGGATGTTTTGATAAAAATTCACTGAGAAATCTTGTGTGATACGGTTTATTTCGGTTGAGTTATAAGTGGAGTCATTATCGTAAACTGAGCTAAAGTAATCCGCAAATTCTGATGCTATTATTTTTTTGTCAGTAACTTCCCTATCGTTTATTTTGAAGCATGTTTCAAATGTGTTTTTTTGATTTCTGTCCTTGACAAAATTCCAAAATAACGTGGGGTCATGTTTAATGTTACCCTGTATATTTTCAATATAAATTTTGTGTGCACTTCTAATTTTTATTTTTAAATTGGCCCTGACTCGTTTGTAGTTATTTAAGTAATATTCCGAGACGTTTTTCCTTACCCTGAAATATTCCTTCACTTTTAAATCAGCTTTTATTTCATTTGAGAACCACGGCGGATACGTTTTGCGAGACGTAATATGTTTTTTTGAATTTTGGAACCGCAATGTCAAGGATTTCGTATAAAACTTGGTAAAAGTATTCGACACTATCATCAACATTTTCGAACTGATTTAGAACAAACCAGTCATGGTCGGTCAAAATTTCATACAGCAGTCTAAAATCTGCTAAACAATTTAAGGGCAAATCTTTCTAAATACGCCGATTCAAGGGAAATCATCTTATTCAAATTCTGTAAACGGCATTTGGAAGTAGACATAAATATCGACAATTCGTATATTTTGGATTTTCACATTAGAGGTTGTAAATGTATTGAAAATGTCACTGGAAATTACTCTAAATGCTTCAAAGTGCATCCGAAGTCGCCCGAACTGAACTCGAATTTACTTCAGTGCGAGTTCGGGTGACTTCGGACGCACTTTGAAGCGTTTTGATAAACTTTCAGTGACATTTTCAACACATTTCCCACCTTTCAGATAAAAATCTAAAATATACAAATTGTAGATATTGATCTCTACTTCCAGAAGCCGTTTACAGAATTTGAATAAGCCGATTTCCCTCAAATCGGCGCATCTTGCAAGATGTGCCCTTAAATTGTTTATAACGCGAGTGTGCAAAATCTACAGATCTGACAGAAAACATCTTGCGCGCAGTTGAACCTCATATTATTATCTACCAATTTCCTCAATATTGTTTGTCAGCTTCAGATTTATAATAATTACAAATTTTTGAAAAATGGTCTCTTTTTCGAGGATTTTCAGGATTTTCTCAATGAAAAATGTGGCATTAACGAACTATCTATAGCTATAGCTTGGCCTAACCGGTAGATCATGTAACATCGAATATCTCAAGTAGCAAACAAAGCATTGAATCAATTCAATCAGAGACGAACCCAGCCCTTTTCGGGGCGAGGGGGCACCTCAAATTTTAATCGATTTTTCTCTTATTTTAGAGCCCTGATACGTTTGTAATCAAAACAGACTGCCCCTTACCAACTTTAAATTTTCCAAAACGACCCCCCACTTTTTTCAAATGTCAAAATAGTGCGCTTATCGTAGGTAATACCACAAGTGTATCGGTGATTATCGAAATAGCAATTCCTTTTAATTTGAGAATCAAATTATGTTGCTAGCAACCACACGAGCGCTTGCGCGAGTGTGGTTGCCTAAAGCAACATAATTTGATTCGAAACCGAGAAAGAATTAACGATAATCGCCGATAACACGAGTTGTATTTGTTAAGATTATTTCATGAATAAAATCGAAACCATTTTTATTTATTTACTATTCAATTTAACTAACATTAATCCCGCATTTAGTTCTGAAATTATGTAACTAACAAAACATTTACTTGATATTTCAAACATCCCTCTATTTCAGTTACCAATGACAGAGCTCGTCATTCGTAGTTTCGTCATTGCATGTCTAGTCTACTGCTTCTCGCTCGAGGTTATGTTTTGATAACATTTTGATTTAGTGATTTGATTAATCAACGAGTATGCAAAATTTGTCGAAAATTGTGAAGTTGATATGAATTAATAGTGAGTGCTTATTTAGTTTTGGTCAAAGTTTGGTGTTGTGTCATTACAGCAGCTTGCTAGTGGTAAGTTTGTGTTTTGATAATAACCAATCAGGAATCGAACTACAAAATCGAAAACACATCATATACATATCCAGTAGCCAATCAAGAGCCGAACTACAAAATCGAAAACATGATGTTTTCATTTATCAACACAAAAATTTCAACCAATCATAACACGCTATTTTAGCATTTGTGAAATAATCACATATATCACTGTTTCACAATACCTATTTTGTGTGACACCATGGGAAAGTAAGTATATGGATTTTGCAGCAATCAAGGGGTTGAATATTACCAAGATTCTTCTTTCGTAATGAAAAGTACCTACATCAGGTAGATGAGTTGTAGAGTTGGGACTACAATAATTGGATGTTTTTTTCAACAAGATGGTAAGCATGGGGTAATCAGAAATTCAAGAAAAAAAAACACTAGGTTCTAACAATATTCTCTGAATATTACCTAAAGGACTCTCCTTTTAGTTGTAAAGAAGACATGTGAAAAAAACTTGGACAATTTTCGATAAAGTGATTTATATTTCTTTTTACCCAAGTCACAGATTAAGTTCCAGATGCGAAACTCCGCCCACCGCCTTTGGTCTTTCTTCACTCGTTGCAGTGACCTCGAAACAGCTGGGACATTTAAATTGGAGTGCGATGAGAAATGCAAGGGCCGGCCTTTCAGCTTCCAAAACGTGTAATGATTTTATAACGTATGCCCTTAACGGTTTTGGTAGTTATAAATATAATGCTCAATGAACAGGCAAAATTAGCGCTATCCCGTGGAACATAATAATAATGGTTATTACAAACATGAATTGTCATATTTTGGTGATCTTGAAATGTTTTTATAACTACTAGTTTCGCTGGAAGTAACAGGAATAACTTTGGAATTTCAAAGTGATATCCTACATATTTTTGGAATAAAAGTCCGTGCTCACAAAAATTACGTAAAGTTTTTATTATAAAATAGAACATACTGTTTATTTCTTACAAGTTCATTAAAATGCAAAGCTTGCGATTTTTTTTGTTGCTACTTTTAAAATCTCTATTGCTGTATTTCAACAGATAGTATAATCTCAACCGTATAAATAACTTAACAAGGTAGTCAATTGGAAAATTACTACAAGGATGGGAAAAACCTTTTACGGCTAAGCAGAGCAAATACAAACTATAGCCAACTCTTGGCAAAACCAAGCATTTCAAAACGTTTTCAAAAAAAACTTTCTCCAAACAATAAATATAGGAATAAAAACTTTCGTGTGGCGTATTCAAGGAACCAAATAATATTTTTTTGTCGTAGGCTTTGAAATGGATGAAGATATTTGAGTCGTCTAAACAAGAATCTTCGGTAGCAAATCTGTCACATACCTGGCATGAGTGTAGACGTAAACATTTCGAAATCAAATATCCACAAACATATTTAAAAGCATTGTGTTCGGTTAGTAGAGTTGTACGGTAATCAGCATCACTAACTCGAAAAGAAGCATATTGGGTATTTTGAAAAACTGCTACAGAGGCTGTCTCAAAGTCCTGATGGGGTAAAGCTGCCGACGGAATTTCTGCCACTTTTGTAATTAAAGAGCCCAAATCGTCTTGGCAATTCATGTTGTCTGTGTGGAAATAATTGGTGAAAAATAGCTTCTGAAAAGCTCTAGAAAATTGTATAGGGGTTGGGTTGACACAACTGCCACTTTGTTGCCTTATAGTGCCGAAAAAATTCTCTAAAGCGTCTTGGTTGAGCCTCCTGGTATAGAGAATGGGTATACCCTCAGATTTTAAATACTTTGATAATTCTATCAGGCCATTAATAGATATTTTCCAACAACTTATAAATTTTATGTAATTGGTTACCTTTTTATTAGTTTTGAATGCTTTGATTTTGTCTAAAAACAATAAAAAATCGTTTAAAAACTTTATTTGCCAATCTTCGCCTGAAAACGGTTTCTGGTGTTCCTTTAAACAATATCGTGACGAATTGAACATGTCAAACAGTTTATCAAATTGTGATACAAAATGTAGTGTACCCGATGCCTCAGCAGGTAAAGCTTTCAATTCAATATAAGTTGCAAGCCCAGAGGCTACAGTGTTGCTTAATACCTGCACTGCTAAGTACACTCTCATCTTTTCAAAATTAGATGGATAAATGTGAGAATGTGACAATTTCGGGGCTAAGCGATTGTGCAACGCTCTATCTTTATTATAAAATGTTTCAATAAACTTCCATGAAGTTTTATCATTATCCCATTTCAGTTCGTTATTTATTAAATTATTTCTTGCTGCTTTCATTAAATGAGGGGGATCAAAGTAGTAAATAATTTTTTTTGTTTTCTACATAAAAATAGGGTTTTTCTGGAGTAACATCAAACAGACTAGAAAGTTCCGTAAAGTTCGACCCCATGTCAGTTACTAGGGCAGTGACGTCCAGGCCAATATTGTTTAGTTTTGCAATGCATGTCTCTAACTCAAACTTTGCTTCGGTAGATGAAATATTTGTTGCAGAAAAACTGTAAGCTATGGGTTGCTTCCATTTTGGAGTTAATTCCCTTAAGCATGATCACTGTAGCACTAGTAGCTGGAGATTCAATTTTTCTGACACCATTATCTTCTAGGCCAATTACTTGATCTATCCCATAGTTATAGAAGACATTGCATTTAATAGACATTTCGTCTAAACTCAAAAAACATTTCTTATCTTCTGGTGCCATTTTGTCGAATTTGATTTTTAATATGTTAAATAGATGTTCATTAAATCCTGCATTAATTCTGATATTCTCCACAAATCTCTGTAGACATCTTACCGAAGGTAAGCAAAAATTGTTTTTCAACTGTCTGTACGACTTACGCAGTTCTGATACCTTTCTCTTTAAGGCATCATTTTCTTCCTCCAACTTGGTGATTTTTTGCCTTAAAATATTTTTTCTGGGACTTCTTGCTGATAGGATCTGAATTGTCTGTGCTTGAACATGATGTGTCTCTTTCGTCTCTTGTGAATGTACATCATAATACGGGGAAACTGCAAAAGTAAAATTAGAACTAGTGTGTTTTGAGTTATTAAAAAGTGTACCACTCACCTATGCAAATATTAGACAGTAAATACATTTTTTTCGTCGGATTTGAAGATACAGCTTCATGTGGCGGAAAATACTCTCTGCTTCTTTTAACGCCGCCAGAAGTGGATGGTTCATTGAAATGATCTAAAAAAATATTAGATTTTTAACAATATGGTATCAATATGTAGATTCTCTTTTACCTTCGGTAATTGTTTCATGCAATTCCTGGGAAATAAGAAGGTCGGTGGATGTTTCTGTTACTCCGCAATATTTATCTGGAATAGCCAAAGGCAGAAGCCTTCTTTTCTCACGATTTATATACATATCCTCCGCAAAATGTTTATTGCAAACACGGTAATAGTTGTACAAATCTATTGAACTTTTTTCTCCTATAAGTAGATCACTTCTTCCAGTTTTCTGCCCAAATAGTGCACCTAATTAAATCAAACATAAATAATCTAGCATTATTTGTATTAAGGCAACTTACAATTCATGCTCTTTAGGATATCTAAAGAATAATATAGTTTCCTCCTTGAGCTTGCCGGCGTAAAATGAGTTTTTGCAGCCTCTGTAACTGCACACTGTTCCAGTACCGCGTTTGTTCTCACTCATTATTTTGTTTAAGTTCACACAAAGTCACAAACAACAAAACGCACTTTCGAATAGAACAAAACACTTTTGTTGTATAATTTACACTGAAAGTTTTATCGTTTGTTGACTAGTTTCATAACATAACTGAACATTCTATGTCACTACATGTTATTATATACCCTCAACCGTAATGACATATATACCTTGCTTTTAATTACTAAATATTAATCTACTCGATTTGCATAATATAGCCCACTGGTGAACCTGTAATAGATGTTAGCATCAGATTCCTGGAAAAGTTAGTAATTAGAAGACAGGTAACCTATATGTAGATGACGTAAAAATCGACAATAGTCAACAAACTATAAAACTTTTAGGGGAAAATAGACAAAAGTGTTTTTAATTATACCTGCAACATAGTCCCTTTCAAAAGAACGGATTTGCGTGCGAAATCTTTGAAATTAAATTGCGAGAAAGTTTGTTGCTAGGTAACAACGCCATGTTCTCAGGTGAAATGTCAAATAAACCACCATGTCACCAATACGTGACATCAGATTAGATGTAATAAAATATAAGGGACATTATTCTCCTGATCTAAAATCCATTTCCAGTATTGTTTTTGAAGTCACGATGCAGGCATAATCAAAAATAGCGTATGTTACACGTGTCCAGTTCAGTTCTGCTCAGTTGTGCCTTTAAACTCGTTGCGCATACTTTAAAGGCTCACTTGTGTACTTGTATCATTCTTTCTATTATTAGTGAACATGAAATTTCCATAAAATAAATGAGTCGTCTATCAAGTTAGTGTTATAATAATATCACAACAGGCAATAACATTTAATTGATATAAATGTAAAAGGGTTGGCTTTGGACTAAAACTAAAACCACTGTCAGAAACCAAACAGCTAATGCCGTGCCTGGCCGATTCTGTGGCAGTGCGATGAATTTACAGCGTTGCCACATTAACTGTTGAAATGTCGCGATTCGGGTGGAAGCGTGGAAGAGCGCAGTAGCGGCCGTCATCGACATCGTGCTATGCTGTGGCAGCAGCCATCGCCAGAGCGTTTAACTCAATTTGGCAACAGCCAGGATAACTGGACCTTTAAATCGGAATCTCTTCCATTTCTCTCTAAAACTAGTTTCTTTGTCCCTCTGTCGCATCTGGAACTTAATCTGTGCCCAAGTCACAGATTAAGTTCCAGATGCGAAACTCCGCCCACCGCCTTTGATCTTTCTTCACTCGTTGTAACGGTTTTGGTAGTTATAAATATAATGCTCAATGAACAGGCAAAATTAGCGCTATCCCGTGGAACATAATAATAATGGTTATTACAAACATAAATTGTCATATATTAATATATTAAATGTTTTTATAACTACTAGTTTCGCTGGAAGTAACAGGAATAACTTTGGAATTTCAAAGTGATATCCTACATATTTTTGGAATAAAAGTCCGTGCTCACAAAAATTACGTAAAGTTTTTATTATAAAATAGAACATACTGTTTATTTCTTACAAGTTCATTAAAATGCAAAGCTTGCGATTTTTTTTGTTGCTACTTTTAAAATCTCTATTGCTGTATTTCAACAGATAGTATAATCTTAACCGTATAAATAACTTAACAAGGTAGTCAATTGGAAAATTACTACAAGGATGGGAAAAACCTTTTACGGCTAAGCAGAGCAAATACAAACCATAGCCAACTCTTGGCAAAACCAAGCATTTCAAAACGTTTTCAAAAAAAACTTTCTCCAAACAATAAATATGGGAATAAAAACTTTCGTGTGGCGTTTTCAAGGAACCAAATAATATTTTTTTGTCGTAGGCTTTGAAATGGATGAAGATATTTGAGTCGTCTAAACAAGAATCTTCGGTAGCAAATCTGTCACATACCTGGCATGAGTGTAGACGTAAACATTTCGAAATCAAATATCCACAAACATATTTAAAAGCATTCTGTTCGGTTAGTAGAGTTGTACGGTAATCAGCATCACTAACTCGAAAAGAAGCATATTGGGTATTTTGAAAAACCGCTACAGAGGCTGTCTCAAAGTCCTGATGGGGTAAAGCTGCCGACGGAATTTCTGCCAATTTTGTAATTAAAGAGCCCAAATCGTCTTGGCAATTCATGTTGTCTGTGTGGAAATAATTGGTGAAAAATTGCTTCTGAAAAGCTATAGAAAATTGTATAGGGGTTGGGTTGACACAACTGCCACTTTGTTACCTTATAGTGCCGAAAAAATTCTCTAAAGCGTCTTGGTTGAGCCTCCTGGTATAGAGAATGGGTATACCCTCAGATTTTAAATACTTTGATAATTCTATCAGGCCATTAATAGTTATTTTCCAACAACTTATAAATTTTATGTAATTGGTTACATCTTTAACAATGCCTTTTTTATTAGTTTTGAATGCTTTGATTTTGTCTAAAAACAATAAAAAATCGTTTAAAAACTTTATTTGCCAATCTTCGCCTGAAAACGGTTTCTGGTGTTCCTTTAAACAATATCGTGACGAAATGAACATGTCAAACAGTTTATCAAATTGTGATACAAAATGTAGTGTACCCGATGCCTCAGCAGGTAAAATAAAGCTTTCAATTCAATATAAGTTGCAAGCCCAGAGGCTACAGTGTTGCTTAATACCTGCACTGCTAAGTACACTCTCATCTTTTCAAAATTAGATGGATAAATGTGAGAATGTGACAATTTTGGGGCCAAGCGATTGTGCAACGCTTTATCTTTATTATAAAATGTTTCAATAAACTTCCATGAAGTTTTATCATTATCCCATTTCAGTTCGTTATTTATTAAATTATATCTTGCTGCTTTCATTAAATGAAGGGGATCAAAGTAGTAAATAATTTTTTTGTTTTCTACATAAAAATAGGGTTTTTCTGGAGTAACACCAAACAGACTAGAAAGTTCCGTAAAGTTCGACCCCATGTCAGTTACTAGGGCAGTGACGTCCAGGCCAATATTGTTTAGTTTTGCAATGCATGTCTCTAACTCAGACTTTGCTTCGGTAGCTGAAATATTTGTAGCAGAAAAACTGTAAGCTATGGGTTGCTTCCAGTTGGAGTTAATTCCCTTAAGCATGATCACTGTAGCACTAGTAGCTGGAGATTCAGTTTTTCTGACACCATTATCTTCTAGGCCAATCACTTGATCTATCCCATAGTTATAGAAGACATTGCATTTAATAGACATTTCGTCTAAACACAAAAAACATGTCTTATCTTCTGGTGCCATTTTGTCGAATTTGATTTTTAATATGTTAAATAGATGTTCATTAAATCCTGCATTAATTCTGATATTCTCCACAAATCTCTGTAGACATCTTACCGAAGGTAAGCAAAAATTGTTTTTCAACTGTCTGTACGACTTACGCAGTTCTGATACCTTTCTCTTTAAGGCATCATTTTCTTCCTCCAACTTGGTGATTTTTTGCCTTAAAATATTTTTTCTGGGACTTCTTGCTGATAGGATCTGAATTGTCTGTGCTTGAACATGATGTGTCTCTTTCGTCTCTTGTGAATGTACATCATAATACGGGGAAACTGCAAAAGTAAAATTAGAACTAGTGTGTTTTGAGTTATTAAAAAGTGTACCACTCACCTATGCAAATATTAGACAGTAAATACATTTTTTTCGTCGGATTTGAAGATACAGCTTCATGTGGCGGAAAATACTCTCTGCTTCTTTTAACGCCGCCAGAAGTGGATGGTTCATTGAAATGATCTAAAAAAATATTAGATTTTTAACAATATGGTATCAATATGTAGATTCTCTTTTACCTTCGGTAATTGTTTCATGCAATTCCTGGGAAATAAGAAGGTCGGTGGATGTTTCTGTTACTCCGCAATATTTATCTGGAATAGCCAAAGGCAGAAGCCTTCTTTTCTCACGATTTATATACATATCCTCCGCAAAATGTTTATTGCAAACACGGTAATAGTTGTACAAATCTATTGAACTTTTTTCTCCAATAAGTAGGTCACTTCTTCCACAGTTTTCTGCCCAAATAGTGCACCTAATTAAATCAAACAAGTAATCTAGCATTATTTGTATTAAGGCAACTTACAATTCATGCTCTTTAGGATATCTAAAGAATAATATAGTTTCCTCCTTGAGCTTGCCGGCGTAAAATGAGTTTTTGCAGCCTCTGTAACTGCACACTGTTCCAGTACCGCGTTTGTTCTCACTCATTATTTTGTTTAAGTTCACACAAAGTCACAAACAACAAAACGCACTTTCGAATAGAACAAAACACTTTAGTTGTATAATTTACACTGAAAGTTTTATCGTTTGTTGACTAGTTTCATAACATAACTGAACATTCTATGTCACTACATGTTATTATATACCCTCAACCGTAATGACATATATACCTTGCTTTTAATTACTAAATATTAATCTAGTCGATTTGCATAATATAGCCCACTGGTGAACCTGTAATAGATGTTAGCATCAGATTCCTGGAAAAGTTAGTAATTAGAAGACAGGTAACCTATATGTAGATGACGTAAAAATCGACAATAGTCAACAAACTATAAAACTTTTAGGGGAAAATAGACAAAAGTGTTTTTGATTATACCTGCAACATAGTCCCTTTCAAAAGAACGGATTTGCGTGCGAAATCTTTGAAATTAAATTGCGAGAAAGTTTGTTGCTAGGTAACAACGCCATGTTCTCAGGTGAAATGTCAAATAAACCACCATGTCACCAATACGTGACATCAGATGTCAGATTAGATGTAATAAAATATAAGGGACATTATTCTCCTGATCTAAAATGCATTTCCAGTATTGTTTTTGAAGTCACGATGCAGGCATAATCAAAAATAGCGTATGTTACACGTGTCCAGTTCAGTTCTGCTCAGTTGTGCCTTTAAACTCGTTGCGCATACTTTAAAGGCTCACTTGTGTACTTGTATCATTCTTTCTATTATTAGCGAACATGAAATTTCCATAAAATAAATGAGTCGTCTATCAAGTTAGTGTTATAATAATATCACAACAGGCAATAACATTTAATTGATATAAATGTAAAAGGGTTGGCTTTGGACTAAAACTAAAACCACTGTCAGAAACCAAACAGCTAATGCCGTGCCTGGCCGATTCTGTGGCAGTGCGATGAATTTACAGCGTTGCCACATTAACTGTTGAAATGTCGCGATTCGGGTGGAAGCGTGAAAGAGCGCAGCAGCGGCCGTCATCGACATCGTGCTATGCTGTGGCAGCAGCCATCGCCAGAGCGTTTAACTCAATTTGGCAACAGCCAGGATACCTGGACCTTTAAATCGGAGTCTCTTCCATTTCTCTCTAAAACTAGTTTCTTTGTCCCTCTGTCGCATCTGGAGTATCAAAAATACTCTCTCGTTGATATTTAAAAAATTAAACGAGAAATTCAGTTCAGATTTTTTTTTAAGTTCGTATGTATTACAAAAACATTGTGTATAGAAATTATAATTAGTTGTTATTTCAATAATTACGTATTAATAACAATTCACCAATTTGAAAAAGTATAAAGATAATCTGTAAAATAGTTTAGCCTCAACACACTTATTGATTACAGTACAGGTTTTTCATTCTCAAAACAATACTAATGACAAAAATTTTACAGGATATATAACACAATTGGTACTAAACTAAATAATTGAAACACAAGCACTTACTCATTTGAGTAGGACAATAGGCATTTTGGTATTATCTACTAGCATAATATTGTTCTTTTAATACAGATACATTGTTGACCTAGATCCACATATTTTATCAAAGTCTCATAATTGTATGTTTTCACAATCCGAAAAATGTTCCATTTCAAATCAATACAAAATGGTGTTTCTTGTTTTCTAATTTGAAAATAATTATCAAGTGGGTGAAAAGTGATAAAAATTTAGATTTATGTTTCCTATTTATATCTGAATCATAATATTTTTGCAAAACTCTAAAACTTCTTGCCAAATTTTTCTAATAAAAAACAATTCTAACAAACAAATCTTCATTTGGATCAGAAAAACACCAACGACAGTGATGCCCTGACACTTTCTACTCGGTTAAAGCGCCGTTTAAAGTAGGATCAAGAACTGAAAGAGCTGCTCCAATCAAGTGGATAGATCCCGTTACCAAAATATCAGTTTCATTATCATTTAGTTTTAGAAATTCAACGGCTTTTGAAAAACTCGGCAAAACACAAACAGTTTCCGCTCTTTTAGTGAATGATTCCTGCAGCTCCAGCCACTTAAGTCTGTATTCTTCGCACCGTTGCAACTGCTTGTTTTCGGGTAGTTTGAAGTCAGCTGTATCTTAAAAAAATTAGTATCAAATATCAAAAATAAAGAAACGAATGACAACCAAAGGATACACTTTATTTTTCAATGATTTTCATTCAAAAAAATTACAATTACAAGCACTAAAAACATAATTTTTTAATAAAAAATCCACCCTTCTTTAAGACAACACATAACCAACAAATCTGGATATTTTTATCATTTTATATGTAGTGGGTTGGTAACTGCGCGCGCTAACTATTCATTGACATCGATACAACAATTTATTTTTGTCCAGATGTATTTCCTTTGCAAAACACTCCAAAGGATCCCGCAAACACCTTATGGGATTTGGGTCCCGGTGGATTTTTTTTAATTTTTGGTATGATGTAGTCCATGTTATTCTCAACCAATGTTACCATTGCGCCAACTCAAAAAAATGAACAGTTTTGCTGCTAGGGGGCGTTGAAATCACCCCTAGCGCAGATTAGACTATTTAATTTTGTATCCGGTAACACTTGTTTCATTGTTGCTAACGTTGCACAATATTGTGCTGTTTTATAAAAAAAATCTTACCCCCCTCCTTCTTCCCCCCAACTCATATTACGTAACGAAAAAGAAAATATTTCTTGGGTGCTTTTAAATGTATCGTCGAACGTTTAAATATGCCTTAATAAAGGAAATAGCAGTTTTGTATGATTATCCCCCCTCCCCCCGAAAGACACAAAATGAAAACATTTCGGTGGATTTTTCTGAATTTTTAATATGATGTAGTTCAAGTTATTTTGAATCGAAAATAATTGGGTGACAAACCCCGAAAATGAATAGTTTTGATGCTAGGGGGCGTTGAAATCTCATTTTGCTCAGAATAGACTATTTATTAATATAGGCTGAAACAATTTCTCTACGTATTGTAGTTTAGATTATGCTGAACAATTGTGTGATTTCTTATAAAAAAAATATCTGGAACCTCCCCTTTACCCCCAACCCCTATTTTAAAACACAAAAAAATTATTCTCGACTACTTGTAAATGCTTTATCAAAATAAATGTTTTAATCAGTTCAAATGAAGGAAATCGTACAGTTGTTTAATTTAATCTCTCCCCTCTTCCTTTGAATCCACCAATATTTTTTTGAATGGAGGAAAAGGTGAAATTGAACCACTGTACAGTTTCCCTAATTTTAGCTGATTTAAACATATATTTTTTTTTTTTTTGTGTTTTAAAATAGGGGTTGGGGGTAAGGGGGAGGTTTCAGATTTTTTTTATAAGAAATCACACAATTGTTCAGCATAATCTAAACTACAATACGTAGAGAAATTGTTTCAGCCTATATTAATAAATAGTCTATTCTGAGCAAAATGAGATTTCAACGCCCCCTAGCATCAAAACTATTCATTTTCGGGGTTTGTCACCCAATTATTTTCGATTCAAAATAACTTGAACTACATCATATTAAAAATTCAGAAAAATCCACCGAAATTTTTTCATTTTGTGTCTTTCGGGAGGAGGGGGGATAATCATACAAAACTGTTATTTCCCTTATTAAGGCATATTTAAACGTTCGACGATACATTTAAAAGCACCCAAGAAATATTTTATTTTTCGTTACGTAATAGGAGTTGGGGGGAAGAAGGAGGGGGGTAAGATTTTTTTTATAAAACAGCACAATATTGTGCAACGTTAGAAACAATGAAACAAGTGAACATATTGTTACCGGATTCAAAAATAAATAGTCTAATCTGCGCTAGGGGTGATTTCAACGCCCCCTAGCAGCAAAACTTTTAATTTTTTTGAGTTGGCGCAATGGTAACATTGGTTGAGAATAACATGGACTACATCATACCAAAAATTCAAAAAAATCCACCGGGACCCAAATCCCATAAGGTGTTTGCGGGGTCCTTTAATTAAAAAATTAATAAGTGCCAATCTATTGTTCACCTAAATTAAAAATTCTTAGAATTTCAACATTTTCAGTTTATGATATTAACGTTAAATAAAACACCAAAATGGCGAAATTTAAACAATTGAACATAGTAATTAGGCAATGCCCTGTCTCATTTTGATGATTTCATTACATACCAACGTGAAATATATAGTTATTGCACAAGAGGCTTTGACAATCTTTGCGTTTCAAGTACAAAGTATTCAAGTACTGCGAACTCCATATTCCACAAGGAACTCTTGGACTATAATAAATTACCCTATAAGGTAAAACAATGCCATATTCTACAGAATTTAAAAAAAGCATTGTCACTTGAAAACTGAATTCGGTCCAATATATGTTCTTCATTGTTATAATTTCTATTTCACTAAATATACAGTGTCCGGCATAAAGTTTGCAGCATATGGAAATCTTTTTTATTATTGATTTCTCAAAAAAAAATTATTTCTGATGAAAACCGCTGCCTCATCCCAAACCTAAATTGCAAATACCAAAATTGAATTTTATTGTACCATATACGAGCGATATTGAAAAACAATTCAGTTTTATTTACTATTTGCAGCAAATTTTTGTGAAATGCCGTCACATATTTCAATTAACGTGATTTTCCGATGGGAGGGAGAAAGGAGGGAACATCCAGAGAGTGATATGATCATATCTAACAAAATAACATCCATCTAGCATAGTTTTCCTCATATCGTACAGGGCGATGAGGAGAAAATTGGAAAAAAAAGTGAGAAAATATAGGTGGCTGTGATTTGAATTTCTGAATCAACATTCGATTCTGAACAATATTTTCCCCATACTTTTAATTCTACCGTGAAAAATAAAGTGATGGGATAAATTTTTTTTCGAAAACAAGGCCTATTTTTCAATATATCTCGTATATGGTAGTATAAAATTAAATTTTGGCATTTGCAATTTAGGTTTGGAATGATTTTTTTTGAGAAATCAATAATAAAAAAGTTTTCCATATGCTGCGAACTTTATGCCGGACACTGTATATATCAAAGTTTCACGTATTAAAAATACGTTTATTTCTAATTATGATATGAACAAATTAATGTTTTTTGTCTAGTCAGATCTTGTCTTACATCAAAATCTAAAATCAGAAACATTTTACTATTGTAACATTAACTATGAGGCAAATATCACAGACAAATTTAGGCGGGACATTGGGAATTTTTTCTTCAAATATGCGAGCAAAATAGGCACATTCAATCATCTGTAGAATTGGTATTGTATGCATTTTTGTTAAATAAACCATGGTTTCGAATTGCATTTATCAAATTTCAAACATTTACAACACAGCAAGTTGTTATGGCATTTCAACAAAGTAACTGCCAATAGGAAGACGACAGTAAAGTGCACACAATAAGCGCTCTGTGATTGGTCACTGTAAGTCACGGAAAGTTTAAATAACAAGAAGGCAAACTGAGTTGAAAATGTTTGAATTATTAGCCAACCTAACCTGACTGAGCTTAGGTAGACAGAATAACAATACAAAATTGTTAGCGATTTAACGACTTTTCATCCAAAATTGTTAAGAACACTAATATTGGTCGGAAGGCTGAACGCTTATTGCGTGCATTTTACTGTATAGTCCAACAGGGTAGTTCCGCATAATTTGCCAACTTAAAAAATCCTCAAAAACGTCTACCTCTCCAATTTCAATTATTTTATTATGGTGTGAAGAGAATCTTAAACGTTATATTATGTAAGATCATTTACTTTGAGTAATTTTTTTATTTTGGTACCAATCTGGATTAATGCTTTAGAATTGTTCATTTGTAAGGATAAAGCAGCTCTAAGCAACTATTTGATAAAGTTTATCTCTCTCTAACACTCGTAATTCGTTTGTCTTTCTCTTTTGAAACTGGCTGCTCAGCTTTATTGTTACAAATGAACAAACCTATTGTCAACTGTCATTTCTGACGATGCCATATATAGAATCTAGAATCACATAGGGTCTATACAGCAAATAAGATAAATAAGGAATAAATTTGAACATGCGTAATTCAATGGAAACGTTTATACACATACTAAATATGTTGACTAAGCGTGTTCCGTTTCATGCATTCATCGCATCACTGTTGCAGACATAATCAAGCATTCCGTTTCAACTAACATTGACGTTGGTGGGTTGAATCGAAACGATTTTTGCTTGCGTGGTGCATGCCGTTTCCCGCAGATGTTGACATTTATCACTTTATCAGTCAACCAAATTCTTATGTAACAAAAACAAATCTGTTAATCTAGTAAATAAATTAATATGGATAGAACAAAAGTGTTAATGGCAAGAGTAGGAAACGAGCTTTGTGAAAATGAGAGTATCTCAGATTCTGATACAAGTGATAGTTATGAGGATAATATTATCGTCTGTCCCACGCCAAAACCGCGAATATGCTAATTCCAGGGTTCTGACTTCAATATGTAAAATACTAATTTTCTACCAGAATTTTCAATGCCAAACTCACGAAAGTGCTATCAGGTTGTCTACTGTGAACGAGAGTGAATTCGCCAATGTGAAAACTTACCAGGGTTTTCAAAGCAAGAAGCACGAATATTCTTAAAACTCTTCTCATTGCACATTCGTGGTTTTGGCATGAGACCGACGAATGGTGTTAAATGAATTGACAATTTTTTCTTCTATTGTACGGTAAATCAGGTAAATGTGATAATGCACGATACTTGAAACTTCATCAAATATCAAATTTAAACTTTAATTCGGTTTTGTGACGTTTCTATTTGAACGTGAAACAACAGACAAGAAACTCTCTGTTTTGACTTTTGAGTTTGACAGATCTAACTTGGATCGCGTTCATCGCTGCTAGACGAACGGGCAGTAGTTCATGCACTTTCGATGTCTCAAGGCCAAAGAGGGGAATATAAAAGTGGGCGTGTCAATGCGCTCCCAATGTAGGAAAAGGAACGGTCATATGCGCATTATGTCCCCAATGCATGAAACGGAACACGCCTTATAAATTGAAAACATTTCATGACGTGACAATTAGATTGAAGTCTGTCAAAAAATTATTGTTTCTGATTGGTCAATACCTTTGGCATTCCTGCGTAGGGATCACGAGACTCGACTCGATCAAATCGACTTAACTCGTTATCGAGTCTGTAAAGTTGTTCACGAATGTCGATCGAATATGGAATCGAGTACTCGATTTTGCCTACCTCTCTAGTTAGGAGAGCATATTCCATATTCGATCAACGTTTGTGAACAACTTCATAGACACGATAACGAGTTAAGTCGATTTGATCGAGTCGAGTCTCGTGATCCCTATGCAGGTTATCGATTTGATCGAGTCGAGTCTCGTGATCCCTATGCAGGTTATCGATGAGCTTGTCATGGATTTGAGTTACCAACTGTTCACATATTTACACTAAATCTGAAGGAATGAACCAGCCTATCAAATTTTGTATTCTATATGCAACCATGATAAAATAATTGAAACTAGAGACGATTTTTTTGAGTTAGCAACTTGGGCGAAACAAGCCTATTATGATTGCTTTCATTTCACTATTAAGCTAAGTCATTTGTAATCACTGGTGACATTGTTTATATAGAAGTAAGATAGTTAGCCAGCCTTATGGGATTAATATTGGATTCAAATAGATGCGATATGTAGATGGCGACAGCGATCTCGCACCCGAATCATGTAACTTCAGTGATCTGGCCTCCAAGTCATGTCGTAACTTGATTGAAACAATGGTAGAGCATTAAAATCAGGGTTTCTTGAAGAACTCTGCATTAAAATGACGTCAAATATTCATGTTTGCAATTAATCACGCTAGATGACACTCTCGTTTGGATCCAATACCAATGGACGATTCCAGTACCCCTGTTCAGTGTTGATTTTCTGGTGGAAACTTCTGACATTTTTTAGACCTTTTCTGATATAGTTCAGGGTTGAAACGGATACAATTTTCAATTATAAAGAATCACGAGTGTTCCCGGATATATAAATCGAAGTAACATTGATGAAATAGACAAAATAAAAATATCCTAGGGAATTTTATCTGTCATATTGAAAAACGTACTAGCGTGAAATTCCCTAGAATATTTCATTTTTGACAATATCATCATTAGTACTTTGAATCGCATATCCGGGAACATCTAGGAATCCTTCTAATTAAAATTGTATCCATTTCAACCCTGAACCATGTCAGAAAAGGCCTGGAAAATGTCAGAGGTTTCCACTAGAAAATCATTTGTGGCAACACTGAACAGGGGTACTGGAATCATCCATTGACTAACTATATTACTTCTATATAAACAATGCTGGTGGGTAATAAAATAATTCATTCACCTGATCTATCGTTGTCACCTCCAACATTCGGCATGAAGATTACAACATCAAAATCACATTTACCTAATTCCTTGAAGAATGTTTCTGGATCGCGTTCCCCAGTTATATTAAATATGAGACACTTTTTAGTATCGCGCGTTTTGGTGTGTAAAGAGAACCAATCTCTACAGACACAAATGCTATCGAAGGTATGAGCACCATCCAAGTAAAACCTGAAACTAGTCCAATAGAAATAATGGTCGAATTAGCTCAACAAATGATACCTTGAGCCTCTAAACGGTTTAATTTCATATCTTCCAGGCCAGCACGTTTCCTCTATCGATTGCTTTGCTACTTCCAACGAAAACTTTTTATTGTTGTTACGGGTATCTGGAAATAAACATTTATTTCATCCTGTCCAGTAAATCCAGTTACCCTGTACATATTTGCTACCGATAAATGAAACATTACAGTATCAGATATTGTAATGCGTTGCCTAGCAACCATGTTTTGATTTTGGAAAGACTTACTTTCTAACTTAGATTTTTGTCAAATAGATATATAAAATATTCACATGCACACATTTGCTGTTTAGGTGAAAATATTTGTCTACCAATTCCAAAATCTTCTTTAACAAAAAATTAAGTAATGTTCCAAAGTAAAAAATGTTCAATCATTTGCCAATTCATTTGAAGCAAATATCTGACTTACCCAGATTTCAGACGGCAATTAAAGGTATATTGTGTATGAAGGCCTACTATTCCCTACAAGAATATTATAGTGACAAATTGTGATATATATATATATATATATATATATATCATACGCGGTTAGAAAGTTTATATTATTATAATGTTACATGGTGGTTCTTCGGGTTGTAAGGCCGACGCATGTTTACAGAAGTTCTCGACGTTTCGCCAACACGAGTGGTTAGCATTTTCAAGAGATATTTTTTCAAAGTTTCTTGTTTCCTAATTCGCTGCGAATTAAGAAACAATGTGCCAAATGTTCGCGGAAACGAACATTCGTAGATCTTTTGGTTTGGCCATAATATACACTATTGCAGTTTTGACAGCTAATTTCATAGATTCCTGATCTCTCTAAAGTCTTTCGGATTACCTAACATTTTCGACGAATACCCATTACTAATGGCTATTTCCTTAATGGTTTTTATTTCTCGTTGATACCGTTCAACACAGAGTGGAAAGTTTAATGCCCTGTGAACAAGGAAATTGTAACTCGACATCTTGTTTTTTATTATTTCGTTTTTTTTTCTTTTTCGATTAAATGATATGAGTAAATTTTTTCTGGCCTATTGTTTTATACTATCATATAATATAGTACGAGAAATTAGTAAAGCTGGTTTCTCTTCCATACTCACTCATTTTATACTTAACATGCTAAAGCCTATATATATCCACACATTTAAAATATTTATATTTGTTGAAAGATTACATCTGTTGAAAACAACTTACCTCTGCTGATGAAAGCTTCAGTCAGAGCTAGAGCTAAGCTTGCATTTGTTTTCCGAACATGTGGTGGCATATATGAATTATTCTCCAAGTAACTGTTCTCTTCCACTATTTTGAATGAGCACTGAAAATACCGATCCTCAATACATTCCAACAGGTCACTAAATTATATTGACTGACAAATTGAGAGGAACGAGCTGCTGGCAATTTTTTTTTGTGAAAGCATACTATAGCCTGCAGGAATATCATGTTGACATGCTTCAAATAAGTAAAAACAATTATTGTATGTGCACTTATGTGTATATAATATTATGTACTGATATGTTTATATATATTTTGATACAATTGCATTTATAGTATGCAAGGTTATTATTATCATCGTAATTTTAGTAATTATATTTATCTTTCATTTTTGTATTTTGACTATATGTATTGCATTTATCCTATCTGTATTATATTTAGTCAGTTTTTATTATCTTTCTGTTCAATCAAAATTTATAATTGTGGCGAAGCTGCGGGCGATGCCGGGCCTGAACGCTCACGCAGACCGCATGTGACTTTCGAGGCTCTTCGAGAAGAATCTATCTGGACGAATCGAAGGCTTACCCGAAATTTCAAGAGCGTTCCACGAAATGAACGGTGAATATAAATAGAACCACGCAGCAGAGTTGGGACAGTCAGTGAAGCAGAAGTCGAACATACATAGTCCAGTGATTGTTATATAAATTAGAGTTGAAGTTATTGAATCATTCTATTTCGTCAAATAAATGATTTTAGAGTGAATTTGTTTAAATATACTACATAATTATATTGATATTCATATTTTTTATTTACTTTGTTAATGAGAATAGTCTTGGACAATAAAGTAAATAAACTAAGTGTTGGGTGTGGGGATTGCACCGTTAACCACATCATTGACAATAACCTTATCTTCACACAGGATCATGAAATGTTGCATTTTCAACCTGAAGGCCTGATATTAAACATATTAGAACCCATAGAAATCAAGAAACACCTAGGTAACATCAATAACTTAGTTTTAAATGATCATGTAAGCCCTACATAACTCCCCAATAATTACCTCATCTCATTAGTAGCAACCCAACTGCTCCTTAATGATTATAATCCATAGGATTATTTCAATCTATGAACAATATTTTTTCTACACCTGTACTATAATGATACACATATATGCCCATAATACGTTTCATAATGAGATCCATTATGATACAAATTTTTAATCATAATTTTTCTTTGGTATCAATAAATTTGGTAATTTATGGAAGCAAATAGCAACATATTTAAATTTGCCTCATCCGAATTTATATACAGGGCACTGTTTTCGAAGGACATCTGCAACCGTATTAGTTGATGCCGGTGGTGATATTACTGCATTAAAACGTCATGATGGCTGGAAATCCAATTCAGTGGCGGAAGGCTGCATTGAAAATTTGGTTCAGAATAAAATCAGCATTTCCAATACAATGTTGAACTCTATTGATACTAGCAATAACGAAATGAATGTAAATATTCCTTCCACTTCCAAATCAGTGGGACCTGGAATATACTTTTCAAACTGCACAATAAATCATCTTAATATTTTTAAGAAATCGGATTAATTACAATTATTATGTTCAATATAAATATAAATAGAATGTTTATAATTTTCCTATATCCATGGTAATACCCGAGGTAATACCATTAATTACCAATTTTGTAGAATTTTTTAAAGAAATACGAGTATTTACTGTTTTTGTGTTCAATACAAATATAAATATAATATTTATAGTTCTTCATTATTTATCGGGTGATTATTATTATTATAACTTGCTACGAGAATGACACTGTGCGTTGAAAAAATTGCCAGCAGCTTTATTGCAGTATATATTTTTTGTGTAAATTGCAAGTTTTTATTTCCTCTCTATTTATCTGTTGAGATGATATATGTATTAAATGCCAACACTATAGAACAAATTATAAATTACGTTACTTTTCGTTCTAAACTTCGATCCCGAAATACTTGTAATACATTTGGCGGCTGTTTCGTGGAGAAAGCCAAGCATCCTTCTTTCATTATACCACTTTTATTCCACGCTATGGATTCCAGAGAATTTCCCAACAACGAGGTATGGTCCATGTCTAAAGGGGTGATACCAACAACAGCAGTATTTCTTTGGCAAACATAACATTTTTGTTATCAAACAGCAGAAGTAGATAAACTTATGGTACAAAGTTTAATATAACGATCTTTCCAGAAATCATACTATAAAAATGTATAAAAGAAGACGACACAACAGTTTCAGAGCAAAAATCCTTACAAGCAAAGTATAAAAATAAATCAATTATTCAATCTCTATAAAAAGTTAGGTACCTTTCACATACTGTCTCCATTTAAAATGAAAGCAACCTGAGATGTTATGGGATTTGGTGTGCAATAAAAGTATAATTATTATTTTTATTATAAAAGATATATTACATTCGATTGGATTGATTTTTATTCATGATCAAATCTTCATTTTCAAAGACAACTATCATTTTTCAATGTTAAATTTGTTGTGAAGTTGACAAGAGAGTTGAAAATTAAATATGTAGAGAATATTGAAATGGTTTAGGAGCCCGAAAAATTTAAAAAGTTGAGGATGTAAAGAGTGAATTCAACATAATGAAAGAGATGAATCAAAACAAGGAAACTGTTAAAATAGTTTGATACGGCCAAAAAAGTATATATTTAATGATAATATAAATCTTAAAAGTGAAAATCATTGATTATTTTGATATTGATGAAAGTTCAAATGTTGATGACTGAAAATGATGAAAAAATGTAAAAAGATGCACCAAAGAAACACCTTTTGTCAACCGCCAACCATTTTTATAAAAATTACATAAGATTGAACTTTCTCATGAAGCCAGAAAAGAACTTCATAATTTCATCTTTTAATAATTTTCTCAAATGGACAAAAGTTTCTTGTTCGAAAATTCAATTTAATCAACGAATAAGCTTTATTTATCAGAATCCGAAGAAATTGTCTAAATAATACATTACCAAAATATGATTGGGTGTAAAGCTCATTCTCAGAAATCCAACCAGCATGCTTGATAAAATAATGGGTTATGTAAGTAAATAGCTATTTCAAATAACACAAATTACCAACCAACAGTTGTGAAGGGAGAATGTGAAGGGAACCAACAAAATTTCAATAAAGAAATTTTTATTATGATATAGTCAGTTACCTTATAATATTTGTACAATCATATTCCCCTCCAATACCAACTTCAATGATTGCAACATCAACCTCATGTTCTAAAAATACATGAAATGCAACAACAGTCAAAAATCGAAAATATAAGGGCATGTCTGAAGAATCTACCTGTAAGTAAATATAAACATCATATCAAATAAGCATTAGCCCAAAAATTGTCAATATTCAATGGTTCTTCATATAAAAGTAGCATACCATATCAGCATTGTTTAAATAGAACATAGTCAATGCCTGTGGAAAAGGTATTGGACACAAACGCGAGTGTCATCTAGCGTGATTAGTTACAAACATGAATATTTGACGTCATTTCAATGCAGGTTTCTTCAAAAAACCCTGATTTTAATGCTTTTCCATTGTTTTAATCAAGTTACGACATGACTTGGAGGCCAGATCACTGAAGTTACGACATGACTTGGATGCGAGCTCACTATCGCCATCTACATGTCGCATCCATTTTGATCCAATTATAATCCCATAAGGTTGACTAACTATCTTCTATATAAACAATGATATCAGTGAACTTTCAAAAAACAGAAAACATTTGACAAGTGAAAGAAAATTCATTTTTTAATTCAATATCCTCTAAATGTATTCAAAATTGTGAACTTACTTTGAATGTTTTCAACTTCATGTATGAATCTGTCATATCCAAGTTAGTTAGAAGTTAGTTAGAAAACCTATAAGCATGCACAGAAGAACATCTAACCCCAGTAAAATTTATCACCATTAATATTTGTATATCATTTCCAAATACTGAAATATGTAGTTAATAGCTGTTAATTCTAGAAATTGTGAAAACCATAAATGCACCTTTGCCACATATTATTCGAAAGTCTAAGCTTTTCTTTTCTTAGCATTTTCTAATAGAACTACATATTATTTCCTAGCAACTTGGCAAAAATCACTGAATCATTATAGTTCATCAATATAGGTTATCCCAATCTTCCAAATATAAATGGTTGAAATATCTTACTTTCTGTTTATCCAGCAAAGGATAAATTTTCCAAAAATATTTGGCAAACATGGATTTGGATATTGGTTTTCCATCAATTCTAATTCTTTCACGAGCGTCCAAGAGATGTGGAGATGAAAAGAATCCGGTTTTATAGCCATGGTTGCGAAGGATACTTTCACAATAGGCACATGTAGTCCCTTTGCCATTAGTTCCTGTAACGTGGATGACTGAAAGTTTATCAAGTTCTTCCAGAGTCACACCTGACCTACAAAGTAATGGTAGGAGAAGGAAAAAAGTATAGTAAAGATAGTTCCCAACAGAAATAACATGACAAGAAATTGTGGTTTTTCTTCTCCAAATACTAATAAAGGGTAATCTGAACTGGATGCCAATTTAAAAGTCATGTTTTTTATGGTTCTTTCACTCAAATACATTATTTATATTATTATTATCATTATAACTGTATTTTTATGACTGTTCAGAAATTTGGTTTGCACTATTGCTTTGACTAGCTTCAAAAATTTATTTTATATTCTCAAAAGAAATGATTTTTTTGTATCATTCACTTTTGTATACTCATTTTGTGATACCCATTTCCATAACCAAGTTGTCTTTCAAGGGTTGGATTTCTATACCATTTTTCATGTTTATATTGTGGTTGAGTAAAAAAAATAAAAGACTTTAGAAGGATTTCTTAGTCAATATAAATATGTTTGCTGTCTTTCAATTAATTGAAAACAAACCGGAAAAATAAGAGAAAGTTAAAATTATAATGTATATCTCCATATAAGTGGAGGTACATGAGGATTGTCTACTCATTTTCACTGGTATGAGACAAATCTTTGTTTTTATACCACATCTCAATCATTAAAATAATGACATGTTTTTTGGTAATATTGATTTTACCTGTTCAAGAACTTAGTAACTTCTTGTAGTTTTGCAGCACTATTAGGTTTGTTAGCTGCATTTTTTATATACTGAGCATTGGTCTGTAAACCATTCAAGGCTTCTATGGCACTCTAAAAAATGTTGATTGAAGTAATGAAAACTCTAGATTGAACCAAAAGTTTACCTGGTAATCTCTGGTTTGTTCAGCTTGCATACTTTCTAACGATTTAACTGCGTGTGACAAGGCTCTTTTAATTACTGCAAAACGTGGTAGTCTCATATCTGCTATAACCTAGCATTTCAGATTTCTTATCGCAAATAATGACAAAGCGGACTGCTAGATAATTTACTCTCAACTCTCAAGACCTATATTTATAATTGTTTATCTCTATATTTACTACGTCCTTGAATTTACTCATTTTGTTGTATCTTTTTCGTCATTTTTATTTTTTAGTTTATTTGAATCTTTTGTATTTTGTTTGTGTAACTGACCAACTGACGTAACTGTATCTTAAGCCTGATTCACATAATAGCAGCAGCAGTGGTGTCACCCCCTCTATTGATAAGATAACCAATGGCAAACATGTTTAGACGACGCTGAAAATTCAAGGTCACGCTGCTGAAAGGAATTTAAACTTTCTGCAGTAAAATCTAGCAGTGTTCGCATTTCTAACCTTAAAATGATCATGAAATCGAGATTTCTGTTATGATTCCTTTCTACTGCTTTTAACAAACAATTAGTTGAAAATTTCCATCCCAATGTCACTCACTCGGATAACATCGTCAAAAGGGGCGGAGTCACTGCCTTTAGTGCCACTGCTACTGCCATTATGTGAATCAGGCTTTATATGAATCTCTCTCATTTGAGCTACATTCTTTCGACACATTAGTTCAGAAACATTCAGAACGTGATTATGAAATCAAGTTTGTGAAATAGGCCCTGTGTCAAGTCACCGGTCGGACCAGGCACGCGCGTTCAGTATGAAGTATGACCATGAGTCGGACCGACCAGATGATTGAAAATATTGGTCACATACATACAGTTCTAAGGTCGTCAAGTCAACCAAATGACCGCGCTGGTCGAATCATATTGGTCAGACCGTAGACTTGACTCAGCCAGGGATCCGGATCACAAATATGATTCCTCAAAAGAACGAACTTCTTATTTCTATTCACAAAACGCAAACGGCATATGACACAGAACCACAAAGGTGAAGTTTGTTCCAAACATTCCAATCATGTTATGTTCCAAGGGGCAGGGAGATTACGGATCATGTTCAGAAAAAAACTGTGGTGGGGATGAAACACATTTCGAAAGAACAATAAGGACACCTCGATCATGATCATAATTTCTCTTTTTGTTCAGAACATTTGTGTCGAAAGAATACACACACAGATATCTACACTTGTGACACAGATAGAGATCTCTATTCTGTGCTTGTGACTTGTGATCACAGACCAAGGACACTGAACACTATTTGTACTGTAGAGGATGGCCCATTCCCTATGTTGCAATGTTGTCCCAAATTTGACGTCACCGCGATGCCTTCCGTATGGGTTTGTATTTCTATATATACATATATAAGGGAAAAAAGCTGTGATATTGAGGGAAAAGAAAAATCAGGGTAAAAACATCTAGTGTACTATGCCCTCAGGTGAAAATGCAACCTTGACACGTGTTTCGGGCTGGTTGGTTACCACACATGTGCGGTTGGCTTCCTGTTGTTGACTCCACTTTGTTTCGTTTCACCTGCGATCAAGTGCTGCAGATCCTTACACTTGGCTACACCGTACTGAGGAGGGCCAACCAGCCCGAAACACGTGTCTACGGTATGCAAATATAGATATAGTAAACCATTAGGAGGCATCGCGCTGACGTCATTTGACATGCAATCAGTCGATCGGTCCTCCTCTACAAATAATGTTCAGTGTCCTTGAACTTTTACGAGGTCTGTGCTTGTGATACCCTGTGACGTAATGAATGCATTAAGGCTCGTTCATACCCTTGCGAATCTTCGCAATTTTTCTGCGAATGGATGCAAAAAAATTGATGAATCATGTCATTTTTCGGTAATGTAGTAATATCTAACCCCAAATACTGAAAACTAACATGTTACGATTTATCATTAAATTTTTTTGCCGTTTGAGTCGAATCGCAAAAAGATTGTGAATATTTGCAAGAGTACGAACGAGCACTATACAATAAAATGCACGGCATTATCGCTCCTACTAATGCTACGTTATTAACAATTTTGGATGAATAGTCGTTAAATCGCTATGTTTTGAATGCTTATTATGTCTACGTAAGGTTGGCCAGGTTAGGTTAGGTTGGCTAGTAATTCACGCATTTTCAACTCAGTTTCCCTTCTTTTGTCGGTCATTTAAACTTACCGCCATTACAGTGACCAATCATAGAGCGTGTGGTACCGTGCAGTGCCGTGCACTTTATTGTCGTCTACGAACGAGCTGCTTGTTGGTCAATACCATAGATATATATATATATATATAGTCAATGCCTGTGGAAAAGGTATTGGACACAAATGCGAGTGTCATCTAGCGTGATTAGTTACAAACATGAATATTTGACGTCATTTTAATGCAGGTTTCTTCAAAAAACCCTGATTTTAATGCTTTTCCATTGTTTTAATCAAGTTACGACATGACTTGGAGGCCAGATCACTGAAGTTACGACATGACTTGGATGCGATCTCACTATCGCCATCTTCATGTCGCATCCATTTTGATCCAATTATAATCCCATAAGGTTGACTATCTTCTATATAAACAATGATATTATATATACTTACATTATATATTATGATTTCGATGGTCAATACTATATTCAGAGTTTTTTTAATGGAGGATTTTACTATCGAAGGATGAGATTGTGACAAAATTTCTTCAAGTGTATCCATCCGTATCACTGTGTGTGCACTATACTTTTCGTGTATCGCTACCATTGATTTTCTTCTTAGGATAAAGTTTTCATAAATAGCAGTTCTTGTCAAAGACTAATTTCCTGAGGACTCCATCTCGGGAACCAGTTACAGAAAAACAACAAGAATTCATTTGTATAAAAAAAATCTGAACAAAATGTAATCTGTTTTGGTGCACCTATGTTTTTAGAAATCAGAACAAACCATGTGACTGAGAGTCAAACTTAACGATCTATCTAGGCTCATTCATTCCCTTGCGAATATTCGCAACTTTTTTGCGATTCGACTCAAACTAGTAAAATGACGTGATTCATCCATATATGTATTTCATCATTCACCGTATGAGTCCAATCCTCAGATCAATAAGTAAACATAGATGGGCCCGATATCACGTAAACATCATATTCACTGAACCGAAGATAATCCTTGCGGAAACTGTTTTGTTTCGGGTTTTTGACATTCGAACCAGAACAAAACACCTCTAGCACAGTGCCGTGCTTTTTTAAGGGGGTCAAAATTACTTATGCCAGTACCTGTGAGCTGCAACAAGTTATGTCGCGGTTTTTGTCTTAAAATTCCTAGGGTCAATAAAATGCCGGGGGTTGGCAGCAAATAACTTTTTATCAAAATTTGGGGATTCAAGATAGCGGATTAGTTTTGTGATTTATGATGGTATTCTTTCCCTAGTTGGATTTTAGGAGTTTTCAGCTATCAAAAATAAAGCATTATTTATGGTCTAAAGTAATTAATTCGAGAGAGGTAACAAGTTCCTTGACTATATTTCAAATTTGGAGTCTGGGGGTTTATGTTGTGTAGATCAAGTTTCAACGAATCAATACGAATATTTGAATAAATTTGGATCAGTTGCATAAAGCCTTCTGTTAACGTAGGTAACATAACTGGTGAGCTTAGACATGCGTTGCTATAGTAATCATCAAATCAAATATTTATTTGTCTGTTAAATTTTCATGCAACTGGCCCTATGAGATAAGAAACCTTTTCCAACTTCAATTTTTTCAGAACCCATTTCCTTTTTTTGTAAAAAATGTTCTTTCTGTTGAGTATTATCCTTCCTAAATTTTGGACCAGTTCATTCATATGGCAAGTACCTGTCAGAAAACAACTACTCTCCTGGCTAAGACCACGACGGGGATTGAATTAAATCTAACAGATACTTGTGCAACGTTCCTTAAGCATCAGAGGTCGCAATTGCAAGTGCAAGTGTTTTGTGTTGATGAAGTGTTGTTAAAATTTTCCTGTGTTTTCGTGGTTTTTGTCCTGCTTAACAACTTAAAGTTACATTTGGAATATTTTTCAAAATAGTGCAGTGGTTTAGTGAGACACAATGTCGAAATACTGCTTTGTTTGCAAAACAAATGATAGTAAACAAACATTCGACAGGCGAGGTTCCAGTGGCGTCAAATGTACGATGCAAATCATGCAATCAAACGTATTCGTCAAATATAATATTGGAGGACAAAGAAACTCATTCAAAATTACAGATAAGAAAAGCCTATGGCAATATGGTGAATGCCTCAATGTTTGTTATAGATATCTGTAAGCAGGGGAAAAACATTGAGGCTTATGACAGGAAAATTGAATTTATTTTCCAATAATATTGATATTGTTAAAATTCTAACGTGAGGACAATTAATGATATACCAAAGGACTTGCTTAAAATTTTTGGAAATCATTTTTTTGAAGAAGAGCCTTTATCAAACCATAGTTATGCCTTGGTAAAGGCAATACTTCAAAAAAATGTCAAAATCTGATTATACCATGAATTGCCAATAAGCGGAACTGACAAAGTAGAAAGGGTCAGGTATCTGACAAAGACAGTTTTATTTAAAAATCAATAAATACCAAGTGTTGAAATCCTCATGTACTGAGCTTTCTTGAGAATCATTTATTTTGTATCAACTATTTTTATCAACTATGGTTTGATAAAGGCTCTTCCTCAAAGAAATACTTTCCAAAAATTTTAAGCAAGTCCTTTGGTATATCATTAATTGTCCTTACTGTTAGAATTTTAACAATGTCAATATTATTGGAAAATAAATTCAATTTTCCTTTAATTAGCCTGAATGTTTTTCCACCTGCTTACAGATATTTATAACAAACATTGAGGAATTCACCACTTTGCCATAGGCTTTTCGTATCTGAAATTTTGAATGAGTTTCTTTGTCCTCCAATATTATACCTATTTGACGAATACGTTTGATTGCATGATTTGCATCGTGCAATCGACGCCACTGGAACCTCACCTGTGGAATGTTTGTTTACTATCACTTGTTTTGCAAACAAAGCAGTATTTCGACATTGTGTCTAACTAAACCACTGCACTATTTTGAAAAATATTCCAAATGTAACTTTAAGTTGTTCAAGCAGGACAAAAACCACGAAAACACAGGAAAATTTCTAACAACACTTCATCCACACAAAACGACAAGGTACAATGACCGCCACGGCCGGTGTCACAAGCGGTCTTGCCAAGAGTAAAATAATTCTAGTAACCGCTCGAAATTTTCAGAGTGCCTAAAATTTCATCAGTTCAAAACGACATATATCTTCCTTTTTAGTAATTTTTACACACCTTTTTGGACATAAACATTTCTCTAGAATTTTTAGAATAATACATCTGCATATAAAATATAATTGATTATGCATTTATTGGTAGGTTCCTACCAAAATCATATCTTTTTACCAATTTGACAACAGGGCGTCAATGTTTGAAAACATTAGGGACGAGAGGTGTACGTAAATAAACAAAGTTGTCTTCGGTTCAGTGAATATGATGTTTACGTAGCATCGGGCCCATCTATGTTTACTTATTGATCTGAGGTCCAATCGCAAAAAAATGGCGTATATTCGCAAAAGTATGAACGAGCCTTAAGAATAAAGAAGTGCATGAAAAAGATAAGACTGCGAAGATTCATTATTTTTTGTTCAAGTTTTTATATTTTCTTAGCTTTTTATGAGAGTTTCATACATGAGATATGGGACACATGATTTTGAAATAATTATTTGGTCACTTGAGAGAATAATTATTATTGAGAATCTCATTCATTGGATGTTTGAAGATTTTAATACTCAGATTCAATAGGGGGTTAATAGGGATCGTGACTAAAACAATACTGGGACATTTAAATAATAATATGCTGATATGCATAAATATCGCATATTTGAAAATATAATCTATTAAAAAAGAAATTTATTATTTCTCAATTATAAACAAAATAAATTATTTAATCAAATAAAACAATAAGTAAAAAATGGTTTAGTTAAATTACAAGATTTTTGATAATTAAACATAAAATGTGCATATTGAATAGAGCCAACGCCATTGAAACTTTTACATCCTATATAAATCTTTACCGAAGATATTCATCACTGCTGCCATTTAGAATTTTTTATAAAACCAGTCGTATTCCAATAAACCCACAAAAATTTTGGTCGTGTACTGCATGTAAGAGAATTTTAGGTAGGCAAAAAAGACAATAAAGTATACATGAAATGAAATCACAGTTGATTAAAAATTGTAGTTATATATATTTACATCTTTAAACAATCCTTGGAACAATTCGATAAGTTGATTTCAAATAAATAAGAAAACATTACAATAAAACTAAATATAAAATTATGTACAGGAATTATTGACATAAAAACAAATGAAACACCTGTCTCTCAAACACCATACCGAATGATATAAAGTGTATCTCAATTAACTCTCTGCCTCAAATATCTCAAGAACAACCGAAGATCTCGTCTAAGTCATTGTTGGTATATAAAACAAACTTTTGGGCTGGAATAAACCAGCTCAAGTATTATTTCAACAGACTATCACGAAAACAAGTCTGAAAGAGCTTATTATTTACAAATCTGTACAATTGTAAAATACATCAGTCACAACAATTCAAAAAAGTAAAAGATCTTTCCAAATTGATTCACAAAAATGATATCAAATAATGTATGAGCAGATCAAAAGTCATTGATAAGAAAGTATACCATAGTGATATTTGAAAAATATCAACAAAGGAACAAAATAGCTATAGATTCGGGTTTATAAAATTTTAGTAAATCCACAAATTGAAAACAAAAATATTAATAACCATATTACAAAATACTCTAAGAAAAAATATGCACTGTCTGAGGAATATTCTGTGCACAGGGCATCAAAAGTTTTAATAATAATTTAAAAAGAATAAGTGAAATTTTCTATCACCCACCAAAGTGTTTCTTACACTTCTGTAATTTTTTTAATCTCGAATATCTGAAACAAATGCCACGCGAGGATGAGATATTTTTTCTACGATTTTAAATTTTTTCCAACAGTGCTTTTGACCTAGCAGTATTGATGCACATAAAAATATTTTTTATTTTATATTTTCAAAAATAACTGTATTAAAGAAAAAAATATCCATATTGAAATTACTTTAAAAATTTTTAATGGGTGATATTGTTTATCTGTTCATATCCAAATCCTTTTCTGCTGATAAGTTTGAAAAAAAAATGCGCACTTGTTAACCTCTGTTTAAATTATAGGATTGTGTCTGACTAACAATCTTGCATTAGGCGTTTTTGAAAAACCAACGGATAATAATTTTAAACTTAATTAACTAATTTTGAACCATAAGGAAAATGGCTTTCGGTGAAATTTGCTGAAATTTTGAAGTATACTTTTCAACTTCCTAATTAGAAGTCTTCATGGGCATAACGAAAAATAATAGAGACAGTTTTCGAGAAAACCCCACTATAAGTTAGAAAAACGTGGAATTTGATGGTAAAACAGAATAAAACCGTGTTATTTGCAAATTCATACCTTGTGGAAATTATCGTATGCGATTCATCCATGTTTTTATGACTCTTGAATCTCTTCAACACAATTTGTCAAATGCAGATTATAGAGAGTGTTGCATAGAGGCATGCATGCCTATTGAGGACTGGAAAAATATTTTGGAAAATTATTAAAACGTTAGAGTATGAGAAAGTAAGTCAATTAATATGGATAGATGTATACAAGATAATTCAACTGATATATAAGGATTTATACAGGGAGTTACGTATGGGGGGCTCAGCGTAGACGAAAATTGAAATGGAAACGAAAAAGTGTGGCATGGGAATGACATAAATGCGTTGAAAGACATAATAACGATCGATTTAGAAAACGCAAAAAATTGGTGTGATGCCAATTTTCTGTTTCAATGCAAATAAAACTAATATTCTGACACTCAATTTCAACTACGATAGTTTGTATTTAGAAAAGCGAGCAATGTTGATAAGTCAATACTAAGTAGTTGTGTATATTTCTAGATGATAAATTGAAATAATCATATAATGTCCTTGAACAAAAAACTACCAGCGGTTGTTGTGCTGAAAGAATAATTAGAAAAATACTTGGATTTTCAATTGCTATTGAGTCTTATTTGCACCCCTTTATGAGGCTTCTGCAACAAACAACAGTTCAATTCTGTTTTTATTATGCAAAAAAGAGCAATACGCTATTTTTGCGGAGATAAAAACTCCGATCACAGCAAACCCCTATTTGAGTTTCACAAAATTTTAACTTTATATAGCATCATACTTGAAACCGTATGTTTGCTGAAAAAGAAACATGTAAACATGACAAGTCTAGAGCACATCTTCCTCAACTTAATTTCATTCATGTTTGAAAGTAAAAAAAGATCTATTAATATCTCCAAAATGCTTCTAAACTTAAAGGAATTCATCGACAAAATGTCTAAGAACTGAACAAACATTTAAAAAATCATGAAATATACACGGAATTTCATTAGAAATGACGAATTTATGCCAGTTTAATCCCCTTTGAAATTATTTTAGATGAATAGATTACATTCACTTATGCCACTGAAAAGTTGAAAATCAGTCAGTTGGTTCCTCAAAACTATTTAATGTATATTCACTAAAAATTACCCTTTATACTACAAAAGCGTAGAAGTACCACAAAGGTTTTTTTTAACATTTCTGCTTAAAATCGAAATTTCGAGAAAGTCGAAATTTCGAGAAAGTCGAATTTCGACATAAAAGTTGAAATTAAAAGTTGAATTTCGACATAAAAGTTGAAATTTCCACATTAAAGTAGAAATTTCGACAATTAAGTTGAAATTTCGAAAAAAAGTCGAATCAATCTTGAAATTTCAATCTCAATTTCAATCTTGAAAAGTCAAGATTTAGACAAAAAAAGTCGAAATTTAGACAATAAAGTCGAAATTTAGAAATTAGTAGAATTTAGTAGAAAATTTCAAGAAAAAAGTCGAAATTTTGAAAAAAAAGTCGAAATTTCGAAAAAAAATTCAAAATTTCGGAAAAAAAGTCGAAATTTCGAAGAAAAAAGTCGAAATTTCGAGAAAAACGGTCGAAATTTCAACATTAAACTCGAAATTTCGAGAAAAAAATTGAAGTCGAATTTCGAGAAAAAATCAAAATTTCGAGAGTAAGGTCGAAATCTCGACTTTTTTCTCGGAATTTCGACATCAATCTTGGCATTTCGAGAATAAAGTCGAGATTTAGACAAAAAAATCGCAATTTAGACAATAGAGTCGAAATTTAGACAATAGAGAATTTAGACAATTAAGTTGAAAATTTCAAGAAAAAAGTCGAAATTTCGAAAAAAAAAAGTCGAAATTTCAAGAAAAAGTCGAAATTTCGAGAAAAAAGTCGAAATTTCAACATTAAACTACAAATTTTGAGAAAAAAATGAGGTCGAATTTCGAGAAAAAAGTCGAAATTTCGATCTTACTCTCGAAATTTCGAGAAAAAGTCAAAATTTCGAGAAAAAAGTCAAAATTTCAATATTAAACTCGAAATTTCGAGAAAAAGTTAAAGTTGAAATTTCGATTTGGTTTTCGCAACATATTAAGCTGGTAAGTGAATAATTTATAACCATAATTTTGACTTTTTTCTCGAAATTCGCCTTTTTTCTAGAAATTCGACTTTTTTCTCGAAATTTCAACTTTAATGTCAAAATTTTGAGTATAAAGTCGAAATTTCAACTTAAATGTCGAAATTTGGAGTTAAAAGTCGAAATTTCGAGTTAATTTTCGAAATTCAACTTGTTTTCTCGAAATTTCAACTTTAATGTCAAAATTTTGAGTATAAAGTAGAAATTTCAACTTAAATGTCGAAATTTGGAGTTAAAAGTCGAAATTTCGAGTTAATTTTCGAAATTCAACTTTTTTTCTCGAAATTTCAACTTTAATGTCAAAATTTTGAGTATAAAGTAGAAATTTCAACTTAAATGTCGAAATTTGGAGTTAATAGTCGAAATTTCGAGTTAATTTTCGAAATTCGACTTTTTTTCTTGAAATTTCGACATGATAAAAAAAAACTTTGTGGAACTCCTGCGCTTTTGCACTATACAACCTGTGTATCTCACTGGTAATAAAAATATCGTTATTATCACCTTGGAACATTTTCCATGACGAATTTCCTTGAGTCTCCATAAAATTAATTTGAATGGATTATCTTGAAACAAAAAATAAGATTCCTAAGACCGAATCGATACAGTATACATTTCCAACAAAAACAATATCAATCTCCAATAGGAGATCCAGTTAAATTTGTAGATTTGTTCCCAAGATATCCGACAGAAAACAATCACTTGAGACAATCCATACATTGCTAATAGCTCAACAATTTGACAAAAAACATCCCAAATGATACCAACAATCATACAAATTAAAATATAGGTATATATCCTCTCTCTCTTTTTTATAATCTAGCGAAACTTACAGACCTACCTTTTAATTGTGACTATGATTTTCTTAAATTAATTCATCCCAAGTGAAATATGAAATAAAATCTTTGTTTACGGTGTCAATCTATAGCTTAAATCCATTCCCATATTTTCGTAAAAGGCAGCAGGTTTGTCAGTAGACTCGGCTGGAGGGGGTTTATCACACTCTTCCAAGAATTTGATCACTTTTTCCGTGGCTTTAATAGCACAGACGCTAGAAGCCTCAGTCTGGAAAAAATTAAAATCGATTCGTTAGCAATTTTACATATTAGGCCAATCTTTTTAAAATAAAAAATGGGGAAAAATAGCAACACAATGCAAACTTTCATTCTATTTTCGTGTGCAATGAAACTATAAAAATTTGTTGCAGTTGTTTTATACAGGGTGTTTCATAATAAATGCGCAGGACTTCAGGATGTGATAGCTCATAATAAGCTATGTTTTGTGCGGATTTTTAATTTTTCAAATTCATAATTGGTGAAAATTTTGAAGAGGTAGTGGGTGTTTTTTTCTCCAACTTCTACGCCACTGGAAAAAGTACAGTTTTGAGCCTCTTATACGAACCGCCATGTTTTCTACACAAAAAAGGTATTTCTGGTCATAAGCTCTAAAGTTGACCGTTTTCAAGAAAAATCAACTTAGATGTTGTTTAAATAATGTTTTTTCCTCGAAAAAATGCTGCGTGCATTGAAGCTAACGGCGGACATTTCTAACAATTCAACTGAGTATAATTGTTATTGTTTTTTTTATTTTGCAATTAAGAAGTCAACGTTTGGTTTTGTTGCTTGTTTTAACGTTTAAATAAATTTTGTATAATTAAGAAAAAAAATTTAAAAAAATTGACCATGTTTTTCAACATGAAAGTTGATTTTTCTTGAAAACGGTCAACTTCAGAGCTTATGACCAAGTTTTTTGTGTAGAAAACATTGGCGGTTCAAGTAAGCGGCTCAAAATCATACTTTTTCCAGTGGCGTAGCAGTTGGAGAAAAAAACACCCACTACCCCTTCAAAATCTTCACCAATTATGAATTTTAAAAAATCTGCACAAAACATAGCTTATTATGAGTAGAAAATGCATTCAAAATCTGTTTTTTGTGCTATAAACGGTTCCAGAGATATTCGCAAAAAACTATAATTTTTTTTTAAATTTCAACACCCTGTAACTCGAAAATGTTGAATTTTAGAGGGAAGTTAGTAGAAACTTTTTTTCATATTTTTGAACGAAGTCCTGCGCATTTCTTATGAAACACCCTGTATTTGGCAACGTTGAACAAATAGAGTTGTCTAATATTATGTATTTTGCCTGGCAAAGAGGGATTTTGTGGAGCAAGTATATTTTTTACCATACACTTTAGAATTTTTTTCTGCAGTATTTCTAATTTTTTCGGATGTGTCTGAAGAATTCCTCCCCAACTCAGAATAGAGTACCGTAAGCGAGATTCTAGTAGAGCATAATATATAACTTTCAGGTAAGTCGGATCCAGCACAGAGTGCAGACATTTGAATTTGTACAGCATTTATCTCAACGTCTTTGCTACCTCTTTCACATGTTCGTCCCATTTTAGGTGGGAGTCAATGGTGGTTCCTAAATATTTCGTGTATTTCGCAGATTTCATGTCAAAGGGTATTCCTTGCAAAAGGTACAAAATGCGTTTTTTCAAGGTTTGCTGTTAGTTGCATGTGACTAAACCAGTCGATAACTTTCGAGAGATCATTCTGGCCCTTGCTCTTCAATTCTTCCAAGGTGGTTGCAGAGTAAATGACTACAGTATCATCTGCAAAGCTGTATACTTTCCCGGTTGAGTTCAGACTTAATAAATTGTTAATATATATTAAGAATAGAATTGGTACAAGTACGGTACCCTGCAGGACACCGCAATACACTTCCTCTTCCGAACTTTTATAGTCGTGTATTTTGACTAGCTGTTTTCTATTCTGACTATAGCTTTGCATAAGTTTTATTGCTTTACCTCGGATTCCTGCATCCTCCAGAACTTCTAGCAGCTGTGTGTGATTCACAGTGTCGAAAGCCTTTGTCAGATCCAGGAAAACGCACAATGAAGGTCTACTTTTGTCGGTGTTATTGTACAGTTCACTAGTAAGTGTAGCGAACGCGTCACTCGTTGATGTATTTTTTTTTATTGAATCCGAACTAATTCTTTGAAATATCATTGTATTTCGTGAAAACGTTTTCTAGACGGTTCGCGAAGGCTTTTTCGAATATCTTAGCGTTGTTGATTGGGCGGTAATTGTTCATGTAATTTTTGTCCCCTTTTTTGAATATAGGTGTGACTATGGTCTTCTTGAAACCATCAGGACAGTTTCCAGTATCGAATATAGCATTCACGAGATGATATTGGCAAAGCTATCTCATCTACAATAAATTTCAGAAGTTCTGCTCGTATTCCGTCTATTCTAAGGGATTTGTTTGTCTTCAGTTCTTTGATGATATTTTTTATTTCGTCTTCTGATGTTACAGGCATTATTGATATTGAGTTTTGTATAATATTTCTTCGTGGTTTCTGAGATTTCGCTATTTTTATTATTTGTGACAGTGCGTTCCCGATATTTGAAAAGAATTTATTGAATCCGTTCGCTATCTCCGACGGCTGACAGCATTCTGTGTCATTTTCATCTTTGATTTTTTTAATTTCTGTCGATGTTTTTATTGTATTGATACCGTTTAAAATTTTCCATATATTTCCATACATTCCATACATTTTTTCTGTAATAATTAGTTTTTGCTATTTTTATCAGTCTATTTACTTGTTTCTTGTATAGGAAGTATTTGTTTTTCAGATCAAAATCATTTGGATTTGTTTTATGTTGCGAGTATAATTTATTTTTTTCATTTACTGATTTAATTAATCCTGTTGTAATCCATTCTTTTCTCTTTTTAGTTATTTTTACTTAATTTTTATGTTACAGTGTTCTGTTTCAGTCATGTTGTTAGTAAATTTGTTAAATATTCGAGAATTTTGTTTGGATCTTTTAGTTGGTAATACGACGGCAACATTTTTGTTTTTTTTACACTAAAAAATTTTGTTTGCAACCTGAATTGATTAGGGAAATAATGCAAAAGTTTTTTGAATTTGTCAGGAACGTAGGAAGTAATTTCCCAGAAAACATTAAATTTGTCACCACTACAGATTTCGGGAAATTTTAAAAGAATGAAAAATATGTAAAATAGTTTTATTTGACAATGTTCCCGAAATCTGTGGTGGTGGCAAATTTTATGTTTTCTAGTAATTTACTACTTACTTTTCCAACAAACTTAAAAACTTTTGAATTATTTCCATAATCAATTCAGGTTTTTGTGCACAGAATCAACTGGTTGCATAACATGATCATATGATCATCCCCATGTAATAATTCCATAAGATAAGAGAATGGAAAAAAGAGTAATAAAACCTGAATACCATCTTCCTGTCGAATATATTCTGTAGTTTCTAAATTTATAGAAAGTTTTAATTTTTTCGTTAGTTCTAAAGTTTGAATTTTCCATTTTAAACAAGAATCAATATAAATTCCTAAGTATTTGATTTCAAAAGTTTTATCTATTTTTATGGAACAGCTACAGTGTGATGATCATTTTTTCATGCATTTCAAACTATGAGTTTTGATTTGTGTGAAGTTCGATTGATTTTTGGTATGACAAGTAAAAGTCATAAATTTGGTTTTATCTATATTTAATGTAAGAAGGTCATGATCTAAATTATTTTTCAAAATTGACATATCTTTTTCTGCATTTATAACAGTGTCTGTTCAGACATTTCCTTAAACTATATATACTGTATCATCAGCATATGAATAAAGATTGCCAGTTACATTCGTTTTTAAAAGATCATAGATATAGATAAGGAACAGTATTGGTCCTAATACTGTTCCTTGAGGTACTCCACATTTCCTTAATTCTGAATTACTTTTGATATTATTTACTGTAACAATTTGTTCTCTATTCATAAGATAACTTTCAAATAATTAGAAACAAGTACCTCTTATATGATATACTGTCGAATGATTTTTTTAAGTCGAGAAATAATTCATTTATTCTGATGCCAAACTTGGAGATGGTCTCAAAATTAGGGAACGATAAAGGATGATATTTTCTTTGTTTTCGGCATTTTGCAACTATAGTTTACATTAAAAACAGTGTGGCCCACCTTGTATGAAGGCGCAAATTTTCATTGTTTCATTGAACACAAAAATACAGCTTTTGTGAAAGTTTGCATTGTTTTGCTATTTTTCTCCATTTCTGTTCAAGTAATTGGAATATATCATACATTTTTGAGCAAATGAAAACTTACCGATGCAGTTAAATTCATAAAATTGAAGAATTTCATGAGAGGGTCGACCATATCACCAAAGTTGCCGCCCCTTAAAAATTGTCGTACGAAAACTTGCCGTTCCGGATTTTCCATAATGAGAAATCCTATTAACATAACAATATAGGATGCCAGGAATGTGAATTCCATGTGGGTGCCAGCCTTTTGCAATACTAAAAAAATTACGAGAGAAATAAGTGTCAATTCCAGAATAATTCAATTTACAAATATGTTTATTAATCAATGAAAATTTCGTTAATTTGTGTTAAAAAACGATAATTGATAAATTAATAAATTCTTTTTTATGTTTCGTTTTTTATGTACTTTCAAATAACGTATTTTTATTTTTTCCAAAATATGAATATTTTCTACCCCTACCCCGGAATAGTTACCTAGATCCGCCGTTGATGCCAGAATTAATATTAGAAACTGACGCAATACTCAAAAATTATGTGGAACTAGAGAATAAAAGTAATTATTGAATATGGTTGTTGGGATTAGGTAGTCTTTAAGAAAAACCAGTATTTTTCAACAGGCCAACGTTTCGGCAGTATATTTTGCCATCTTCAGGTCTCTAAAATATAAAATAATGGACAAAACTTATATGTATTTAAATATAAAATTTAGGAAAAAACCCATGTGGGTTTTTTAATATAAAATAACGTGAAAACGTTTGTGTCTGAAATAAACTAACTAACAATACCGCCAAACTCAGAAACCAGTCTGAATTTTTTTTTCAAATATTATTATAAGGTAGACTCACGTGAATGGTTTTGTTTTCCTTCGTCACAATAAAGTATAACACTTTTGACAAAGAAAAACCAAAACCCTTCACGTGAGTCTACCTTATAATAATATTTGAAAAAAAATTCAGGCTGGTTTCTGAGTTTGGCTGGTATTGTTAGTTAGTTTATTTCAGACACAAACGTTTACACGTTATTTTATTTTTAAAAATTCACATGGAGTTGTTCCTAAATTTTATACTCATATACATTTGAGTTTTGTCCATAATTTTATATTTTAGAGCCATTAGGATGGCAAAATATACTGCAGAAATGTTGGCCTGTTGAAAAATACTGGTTTTTCTCAAGGACGACCTTAGATGGTCGAAACTTCTTTAACTAAATTAAAGTAATTTTGGAGTTTATTGAGAGTTGGGTGAAGTTAAAATGAAAGTCCAGGATTTCAATTAATTTACAAATTCTTTTTCATGAACGAAGACCTGTGCAAATCTAGGGGAATATTTGATTAAATTCGATGTAATCTACTGAAAATACATTATATGAAGAGTTTTTGTTGAAACAAAATAAAATTCATCATGCTTCATCAACAAAACCATAAATAATTTATTTTCATCACTCACACTTTGCAACAGTCTCTTCAATAAATTCTTCGTTAGATTTAGGAGTCGGCTTATCTTCGCCATCCTTCTCACCATCGAGGATAGCATTCGTTTTACTTTCTGCTACCTTAGCACAATCCTCCCAATGGTAAAATTGCGTAATTAAGGCCTCTACCGCACTTTCTTCTCCTAAAATTAATAACCATGGAACTCCAGATTTCGATCAATTAAAAGTCATAAAAAGGTCCAAATGTACTTACGAGAATATATGCTTTCTAGCTTAGACGGCGCTTTAGCATCTATTAAAAGTTTTTTATTAGTTTCTTGATCTTGAATAAGGTTGATCAGCAACATCAGCACCTGAAAATACATATTGGGTATTTACATAAAATAATAATAGTGGTGGACTCATGCATCAGTCATAAGTAATAAGTTTTAAGTCATAAGGAAGAATATTCGTTAATAGCATTGTTTATATAGAAGATAGTTAGTCAACCTTATGGGATTATAATTGGATCAAAATGGATGCGACATGTAGATGGCGATAGTGAGCTCGCATCCAAGTCATGTCGTAACTTCAGTGATCTGGCCTCCAAGTCATGTCGTAACTTGATTAAAACAATGGAAAAGCATTAAAATCAGGTTTTTTTTAAGGAACCTGCATTAAAATGACGTCAAATATTCATGTTTGTAACTAATCACGCTAGATGACACTCGCGTTTGTGTCCAATACCTTTTCCACAGGCATTGACTAACTATGTTCTATTTAAACAATGTTAATAGAGAGATATTGCAATAACGCCAGTCAGAATTTAAGGCAACTATATTTCGATAGTGACTGCTACTATTCTGCGATTAAAAACAGAGATATTGCAAGTTTCATCTGTTCGTCCCTTATTTACTCGTGATTGACAGATGCGTTCTTAAATCTTAACCTAAATCTAATTTGTCTCTTGGAATTTTATTTCTGCATAATTAATTTCAGAATTAGAAGGAATTATTCTGATGATAGAATTGCCCAAACGAACATCTACGTCGACTCTTGTTGAAAATATAATATATTTATCAGTCAGAGCCATGTTTTATCCACTGATCATGTCACGATAATTTACGATCTCACCCGAAATGGAAATAAAGGAATATTAATCCTCGCCTTTAAACTTCGTCTAATAAAGGCAGGCAGTATTTTAATAAAGTTGTCCTTATTCCAGATTGACAGTGCGCGTGCGTACATGTCAAAATAACGTCGACTTTATTACTGCCTGGCGTTATTTAGTATTGCAATAGGGAATTATTGAACACCGTCCGTTAAGGTAATGCCTTAATGAAGTTAAGCCTTATATAAATAGAGCAAAACCTTAAATGTCAGGGTAGAAATTGAGTTATTGGAACTCACTCCTTAAATTGACAGTTCTTAGGACAGCGATATTTTTATTTCTAACCTAAAAAAATACTTCTACTTGTGTCTTTTGTTTTGTTGTTGAAAAAAAGTTCAGATTAATCAGATTTCACTATTTCAGTGATATTTTATTGTAAGTTTGATAGCGGTCTAGAACAATATAGAAAATATTTTGGAAGCCATAATTTTAGAAGGTGGGGCCGATGAAGATATTGAATTTGGTATATTGGATAATATTTTAATTAACAGAGATGAGGAAGGCCAGGGCCCCCCTTTTGATTTGGATTTATAATATAAACTTGAACATTTATTTAAAAAAAACACAATTACAGCACTAAACCGACACAAAACTCAAAACGAAAATACAGACAGATACTTTTTGGGAGGTTAGGTTTGGCGAATTAGGGAAATAAGGAGACCTTAAATACTTACGCTATCTTGTCGTAAATAGAGGAAAGCAGTATTTTATTATGGTTCCCTAATTAATTTTTTTCTAGTGCGCATGCGTACTTCCCATTTTCGGAACGACCATAATAAGGCATTTACCTTATAGAGTTTCCAATAATTCCCTAATATCTCTCTAATGATTGGTTGGTCCGTTTATTCCAACCAATCATTGACGAATATTCTTCCTTATGACTTAAAACTTATAACTGCTGCATAAATCCACCATGAAACAATAATTAATCACCTTAAACATTGAAACGGTCAAAAAGAGAGTATATACAGGGTATAACAGATAAGCTGAGTATCTCATGTGTTCAAAAGTTCCGTACTAAGATGAAAGCATTACTCGTCCTAAATCCCTTACATAACCTGGAGGAAATTTTTTCGCAGGAATTCTAAATTCCTAATTTTGATTTTGCCTTGTAATAGGTTCGTGTTTATATTTTTCTTATTTTATACAGTGTGTCCCACTTTGAGCAGCCACACCCTCATATTTCGTTGAGCATGAAATAATTCGAAATTTTCTATGACTCAAGTTGTAGTACACGGAAATACCTACCTTTATGTTTACGTAACCTTTGTATATCCATTTTCCACGGCCAAATGAAAAGTGAAAAATTGGGAAAAACATACTAGGCATTTTTTTATCGCAAAAATAACACCAGATTCTGTTTCAGAACTTAAAACCCCCAAATCTCAATGCTTGAATCATTTGAATATACAGGGTATCATTCATTCTGATCAGAGTTAGCCTTGGAAAAGTGATATTTGGCTATTTTTCAAAGTATTAATTAAATATTTTTGGGAATTCTGTGACAAGAGAAGACATTTTGGAAATTTTCCAAGCATTATTTATGGAGAGAGAAGCGGAGCTGAAACACTTGAAAAGCGCACTTCTTTCAAATGGATATAAGGAAAGCGAAATTGATCGGTGTATAAAACGCAAAAGAAAGAACTCTAGCGACAGTGGATCGAATGGCTGCTAGGAACAAAATAAAGCATTCCTGCCGTATGTTCCTAGGGTCACAGATCGGATTGGCCGTATACTACGAAAGTATGATATCAAAACCATATATAAACCTTCAAAGAAACTGAAGGATTACTTGAGATCGGCGAAGGATAAACGTGATGAACTAAGCTCATCTGGGGTGTACCGCATTCCATGCACCTGTGGCAACGTTTATATCGGAACCACGAAGCGTTCCACAAATACCAGAATAAAGGAACACAAGGCCAATTGCCGGTTAGGACACTCAGAAAAATCCGCTGTCGCAGAACATGCGCTTAACAATAACAATCACAGAGTGAAGTTCGAAGAAACCCAAGTAATTGCCACAACACATGCATATTATCCAAGACTCTTCCGAGAAGCAATCGAAATCAAAAAACATCCCAACAATTTCAACAGAATTGAAGAAGGGTTACAATTGAATAAAGCATGGCTACCTGTTCTCAAGAAAACAATAATAACACCATACCGGGAAATTAATGAATCCGAGGGGGTACCCGACGCAGGGACGATGGCACCAGGTACGAGTACGTCGACCCATAAATACTCGCTGAGACAATGCATACCAAACAAGTAGTGTTCAGTGATCGAAACTGTAAACATTTCTCTTGAAAATGCCAACCACTCGTGTTGGCGAAACGTCGATATTTTCTCTAAATAAACGTCGGCCTAAAAACCCGAAAAACCATCATTCATTCAACGATGGCCGCGAAAGCCTTTCACAATTTGGATTAGAGTTGATAATGCTACCAGCTACAGATGATACCCTGTATATTCAAATGATTCAATCATTGAGATTTGGGGGTTTTAAGGTGTTCTGAAACAGAATCTGGTGTTATTTTTGCGATAAAAAAATGCCTAGTATGTTTTTCCCAATTTTTCACTTTTCATTTGGTCGTAGTTAACCGTGGAAAATGGATATACAAAGGTTCCGTAAACATAGAGGTAGGTATTTCCGAGTACTACAACTTGAGTCAAAGAAAATTTCGAATTATTTCATGCTCAACGAAATATGAGGGTGTGGCTGCTCAAAGTGGGACACACTGTATATTTCCAACTTTGGCTCTAAGCTTATATTGTTTTTGTTACCCCTTGTACTATTTTTGTATGTTGACAATTACTGTTTGATTTGTCTCTAATAATGTTTGCATTATCTATGTTTTTATCATTTACTCATATGTTATCATTTTGTTACATGTTTGTATGGTAATTTATATAAAAATGTTTGTATAGTTAAGTATATTTATGTAAGAAGCTTTATCAACGAGTGTTGTGTACTTATGGCAATAAAGCATATTTCCGGTTATACCGGAAGAGGACCTGAAGTTTTTTTTTTAATGAAACACCCTGTTTTTTATTGCATTTTTAGAATCTGGGATGAATTTCAATATAACTTTATTCAAAACATCATATGTCTCTAATATTGTTTGCATTATCTATGTTTTTATCATTTACTCATATGTTATAATTTTTTTACATGTTTGTATGGTAATTTATATAAAAATGTTTGTATAGTTAAGTATATTTATGTAAGAAGCTTTATCAACGAGTGTTGTGTACTTATGACAATAAAGCATATTTCCGGTTATACCGGAAGAGGACCTGAAGTTTTTTCTTTAATGAATTTTTTTGATTGCATTTTTAGAATCTGGGATGAATTTCAATATAATTTTATTCAAAACATCATATGTCTAAAAGGCCCAAGTTTTCAATTATTAATTTTTTTTTGAAAATGTTGACAGACCTTCACCATTGACAGCCCTCCACAAAAAAATTAATTTTTTGGAAACAAAGAGAGTCTTGTAAAAAATTGCCAGAATTTGTCTGAATAAGACCTGAAGCTTCCTAAATCTTCCTAAACTTTTCAAAAAAATTATACGGGGTGCTCAGAAATTGGCGCTGAATTCGGCCATCTTCAAAAATTGTGTACCTAACTCACTTTTTCAAATGACATCTCCATTTTTTCTCAACGCCAGTGGATTCTTCGCTAACAAATAGCGGGAGTTTAGGCTTACTACCCTAAATCTAAATTAAACGGTTTTTGTAGAAACTTAGAGAAACTAAAATTTTCGTGTGCTTTTTAGAGATATCCTTAATCCTTAGCTCGCACAAGTTTCGACTTCTGAGGGCTGCCGTTCGTAAGGGGACGACAGCTGGTTAACGGAAAAAAAAATTTAAAAAATTTAAATTAAAAAAAAAATCTGAATCATCAGATGGCTTAAGAAGGAGTAATTCTTTAAATTATTTTTGAATCACAATTTACCATACATTTTTAAATAATTTGGAGGTTCATTGTAAAATTTCACACCATCAAAATAAATTTATTTATTTCCAATATTAGTTATGATGTTTGTTTGAAAGTGGTTGACACTGTATTAGTGTTAGTAGAATTCTTCTGGACTTCCATTGTCTAGAAACAAAGAAAATAAATTCTTTGCATGTGTTAGAGTCACGACGTTTCAACAGTTAACATCTACTGTCGTTATAAAGTGTGTGAATGTATCTCAGATACTTATTATATAGCATGCAACTAATGTACCTGCCATAAAGGTAATTATCATCTTCGTGGGGTCTCTCTCGGGTCATCAATGTTAATTAATGTGATACAACGACCTTTTTTGGTGAGTGTTATTATTGATGACCGATCTTGACACAGAGTTTTTATTGGTCTAACTGAGTGATAAGTGGCTTCCACACATTCCGAATCTCTATGCTCGGCGGACTGAATACGTCAGTTTTCTGAATATAAGCCGACTCTATAAACTTTCTCTAATACCATTGTTGTTCTTTGTGGTTAACTTCGGCTTCCGACCATGCGATGCATGTTATGATTTTGTTAACATATACATTTTAGGATTGCCTGGTCTAGTGATTGTATTGGTCACTATTCATTTTGAAAATAAATGTGTAATGTTTCATGTTATCCTTAACCAGACAAATGAATGTGCGTATTTTCAATTTGTATAGGGCATGTAAATCCAGTAACTTTCTTGCTTTGTATGAGTTTACAGTTGGTTCTTGATAATAGAGTTTAAAAATAAATTTTATCCACAATCACCTTATAATTGAAGTTTTATCCACACTTATGAACCGTATAAAGTACCAGTTTATCCACTAGTGGAATAATGTAATTACTTTATTCCACTCGTGGAATAATGAAAAATACAATCTTGAATATCAATCACATTTTACTTATTTTCTCCAACTTCACAAATTTTTACAAATGGAGTCGATAAACAATCGAAAATACATAGCAACCATTCAACACCTCCCGATATTTTTGTATGTTATTTCAATGATTTTTGAGGAGGTGACAGCCGCTGTCAGAGCAAAACGTCAAATCATTTTGTGATGAAAAATTTCCGCGATTCTGATTCTAAATGAATGTGATTGTGAATAAAACGTTGTATTGCATGCGTGTTTTAGATACATTTTATTTGCTTAAGAAATTTAAACGCTCGAGCTTCGCTCTCGCGTTTAAACATTCTTGCGCAAATAAAATGATAACACTTATACAATAAATAACTATAATAATTTTCATTTTGTATTAATTTCAAAGGTTTAAGCAAATAGGTCGAAGCAAAGCCCCAAACCGAAACTAAATATTAAAATTAAGAGAGTCTAACGAAAGATATATGAATTTTAGTATGATAAATAAAGAGGAAATAAAATCTTCCAATTTACACAAAAATATACTTGTAACGTGCTTACAATTGTTTCGACACACGGTGTCATCATCTGAGCGAGTTATCAACTAAAGAAACGTCAAAATCACTTTCTTAAATATTAAAATAACATGCATGAAATTTCACTAATGACAATTGCAGGTATGAAATTTCCTAATGACATATAGCTTGGATTAGGGAGCATTTGAGTAGTTACTAGTGAGATAATTAATTATAGGTGAATTGTACAGGTCAATTTGGTCATTGAGAACTAAATTGCTATTGTTACGTAAATGTTTCTTGATTTCTATGGATTCTAATATGTTTAATTTTTGACCTTTAGGTTGAATATGCAAAATTTCAGGGTTTTGTGTGAAGTTATGGTTATTGTCAATAAGGTGGTTGGCATACTTTGAGTCCTGTTTATTTAATCTGTAACTTCTCAAATGCTCACCGAATCTTTGATTAAAACTACGGCCTGTCTGGCCTATATATAATGCATTGCAATCCTCACACTCAAGTTTGTAAACCCCCGACTTCTTGAATTTATCCCGTACAGACTTTGCGTTGTTAATAAAGGAATATAAGTTATTGTTGGTTTTGAATGCAACATTTATATTCCGTTTCTGAAGGAAACGGGATATTTTGTTCGTATGCTGACCAAGATATGTTAGACATGCAAAACGTTGATCGGTTTTTACTTTGATATGCGGGTATATTAAATTTAGAGTTTTCTTGTTTTGTTTTTGTTTAAGCAGTCTATCTATAATTGATGTTTCATATCCATTATTTACGGCGATTTGTTTAATTCTGTTTAACTCACACTTGAAATCTAAATCGCTTTGAGGTATATTTACCAGTCTATGAATCATAGAATGATATGCTGCTAGTTTGTGTGATTGTGGGTGCATGGAGTGTTTATGTATTGTGGTGTCTGTATGTGTGGGTTTGTGATATATAGAGAAGCCGTGCGTGTTATTTTTACGGGAGATAGTTAGATCTAAGAAGTTTAGTGAATTGTTATCATCCTCTATTTCTGATGTGAATTCTATGTTAGGATTGAGACCGTTCAAATAATTAAGAAAAATATTTAATTGACGTACCGTTCCAACCCAGCAAACGAAAATATCATCTACATATCGATACCAATATTTGAACAAATGTTTAAATTTAGATTTATGAATTTGCTTTTCCAAGTGGTTCATAAAGATTTCGGCAAGTAAATGGGATAATGGTGAACCCATGGGGAGGCCGGTTTTCTGTAAATAGTATTTATTATTGAATTCCAGGTAATTTTGGTCTATGCACAATTTGGTTAAATTTAGGATTTCTTCTGTGATACTTGGGAGATTGTTGTGCTGTTCCAGCAAGTCTTTGAGAATGTCTAATGTTAATGCGGTTGGAATACTTGGAAAGAGGTTTTTGACATCAAACGATACAAATTTAGTTACTATTGAGCTTAATGTTTTCTATATTATTTACTAAGGAGCTTGAGTTTTTTATGCTATATTCTGAATTAAAATTCGTATATTTTGGAATTAGACTGACCAACTTGGTTGCCACTTTCTGGCAAGGGGCATCAATATAGGAGCACACCGGTCTTATCGGGTTGTTTTCTTTATGAATTTTCAATAAACCATAAAGAGAAGGAGGTTTTGGGTTCATAATTGTTGACCTAGTTTTTTCCCAATCACTTAGAATACAGTTGGTGTCTCTTAGGCAGAAAACCGACCTCCCCATGGGTTCACCATTATCCCCTTTACTTGTCGAAATCTTTATGAACCACTTGGAAAAGCAAATTCATAAATCTAAATTTAAACATTTGTTCAAATATTGGTATCGATATGTAGATGATATTTTCGTTTGCTGGGTTGGAACGGTACGTCAATTAAATATTTTTCTTAATTATTTGAACGGTCTCAACCCTAACATAGAATTCACATCAGAAATAGAGGATGATAACAATTCACTAAACTTCTTAGATCTAACTATCTCCCGTAAAAATAACACGCACGGCTTCTCTATATATCACAAACCCACACATACAGACACCACAATACATAAACACTCCATGCACCCACAATCACACAAACTAGCAGCATATCATTCTATGATTCATAGACTGGTAAATATACCTCAAAGCGATTTAGATTTCAAGTGTGAGTTAAACAGAATTAAACAAATCGCCGTAAATAATGGATATGAAACATCAATTATAGATAGACTGCTTAAACAAAAACAAAACAAGAAAACTCTAAATTTAATATACCCGCATATCAAAGTAAAAACCGATCAACGTTTTGCATGTCTAACATATCTTGGTCAGCATACGAACAAAATATCCCGTTTCCTTCAGAAACGGAATATAAATGTTGCATTCAAAACCAACAATAACTTATATTCCTTTATTAACAACGCAAAGTCTGTACGGGATAAATTCAAGAAGTCGGGGGTTTACAAACTTGAGTGTGAGGATTGCAATGCATTATATATAGGCCAGACAGGCCGTAGTTTTAATCAAAGATTCGGTGAGCATTTGAGAAGTTACAGATTAAATAAACAGGACTCAAACTATGCCAACCACCTTATTGACAATAACCATAACTTCACACAAAACCCTGAAATTTTGCATATTCAACCTAAAGGTCAAAAATTAAACATATTAGAATCCATAGAAATCAAGAAACATTTACGTAACAATAGCAATTTAGTTCTCAATGACCAAATTGACCTGTACAATTCACCTATAATTAATTATCTCACTAGTAACTACTCAAATGCTCCCTAATCCAAGCTATATGTCATTAGGAAATTTCATACCTGCAATTGTCATTAGTGAAATTTCATGCATGTTATTTTAATATTTAAGAACACGGTATGTCGAAACAATTGTAAGCACGTTACAAGTATATTTTTTGTGTAAATTGGAAGATTTTATTTCCTCTTTATTTATCATTCATGATGAATTTACACATATTAAATGCCACCACGATAGAACATGAATTTTAGTTATTTGAGTGGCAGCAAATCGAACAGTATTTTATGTATTCATTACTGAATTTTATCGGATCTTTCAAATAAGTGTATGAATAAGTGTGTGGATTTAGAAAAATTTCATGTTGATTGATGACATTGCAACCATGAGAAGATCCTGGAAATATACACGATATCACTTTCAATGAATTTCAGATTGGGTCCAGAAATGATTGTATCATCTGCAAATAATTCCCTTTCAATTTCAAAAAAGAAACAGAATTGATATAAATCAGGAATCAATCAATCAATCATTTTATTAATCCTTTGGAACCTAAAAGTTATAGAACAGGTCTTAACACAGATCCCTGTGGTACACCATAATTCACATTTTTATATTAACTTTTATTTTTTCCACTGCACAAATATTGGTCAAAATAGATGATGGGCGCATTATTTGATATCTTTGTCTCTTGCAGTAAGTTCACTAACGAGAAAACAGCTCAAAAGACTCACCAGTACTCCTAACTCAAACTTCTTCTGTTCAGGTATGTAGTTTGGTACTTGCAGCAATAAGTGAAGACTTGTCTCTATTATTCCTGGCCTCAAACCAATCAACTGACTTCCAAAAGCTGCAAAAACAGTATCATCTATTTATTCTGAGCAGCACAATCGTTTTCATAAGTTTTATCTGATATGCTGATATTAGTGAAAACAACATTAATAATTTATCAATGTTCAAACTTTCAGAATAACCAATTCAAAGTCAATGTCGAAATATAAATTGAAAGAAAGCATAACCTAAAAAATCACTTACATTGTTTATTAAAATGATGTGTGAGATTTATAAGAACCTTCAAGGTGACCAAAAGAGCCTCTCTTATTATGGTACCAGTGGAGGTTTTGTCAGTGATATCAGTTATAGGATAGAGCGGAATTTCACCGTCACAAAGTTTATACAGATTTACCAAAGTGTCCAATATGGCACCTTCGTTATATTTGAGAATGTAGTTTTGGTTTTCTTCATTATTATGAGTGACCTGAAAATCCAATGAAAAACACTTATTATAAAAGTACAACGAAAATATCCAGTGAACTTACATTCTCCAAGACCCTCAAACACCTGTCAACTTTTCTGAGTTTATCGAGGAGAGTGTCCGTCCAAGTGACTACATAATCAGAAACTTGTCGACAACACTCATGAATGGTTTTCATGATATGTTCTAATCCACCGAGTTCCCTCAGTTCTTCTTTGAACCATTCACCTGCCCTCTTAGAGGTCAGGCTCAGAAGGGTTTCCATGGCAAGTTGTCCTACCTGAAAAAAAAATTTATAAAAGTTGAATACTGTTTCTGAAATTCTAGCTCTTTTTGGGTAATTTCAATCAAACCTCAACTTACAGTTATGGACTCCAAATTGAGGTGCATGGCATGTCCTTGACTTTGTATTTCCTCGCACAATTCCCTGACTTTCTGTTTGTTTTTCTCGAGTTGTGCCGAACTGAGACCACACACATCCAGTGCTTGCTGATAGCTTACATCTGATTCCAGAAGATTCAGCATCAACTCCAAACAATCCCTGTCAAGATCCATATTGAGCCTATCTTGACTCAGAACAAACATAACTGTTGCCGTGCACAGGCCTAAACTCTGAAAGTGAGGAGTATTTCACTGTTTCGATCATACAAAAAAAAACAATTCTATTTTCAAATTATTGAAGATACCGAAGGGTACAAATCTTATTCCACGACTTAGTTTCAAATCCGCGTCAGAACTTAGGTTCAAACTGAATAAAAAGAATGTCAATAAATAAATTGATGAATGTAACCGTTACTATGTGGTAGGAAATCTACGAAGGCGTAGAAGGGCCACGGTTTTTTCCTATTTTTAATCCCGACTTCTATCTCGGGATCTCGAGATCCCGACATCTAAGTCGGGATCCCGACTTCTATCTCGGGATCTCGACTTCTATCTCGGGATCTCGACTTCTATCTCGGGATCTCGAGATCCCGACAAAGAGTGTAAAGACTGACGAGTGACGACTGAAGTTGACTACAAAGAGTAGATATAGGCGATATAGCCGAAATCCCGACTTCTATCTCGGGATCTCGAGATCCCGAGATAGAAGTCGGGATCCCGACTTAGATGTCGGGATCTCGAGATCTCGAGATAGAATCCCGACTTAGATGTCGGGATCTCGAGATCCCGAGATAGAATCCCGACTTAGATGTCGGGATCTCGAGATCCCGAGATAGAAGTCGGGATTAAAAATAGGAAAAAACCGTGGCCCTTCTACGCCTTCGTAGGAAATCATCACAAAAAATGAAAAATAAAACTTTCTATGCTTTTATAACACTTCCATTTGTAACTAACATTACTGCAATTTCGTTATATGTTCACCTAATACTGTTAAATCTATCCGAGGCTTGTCATTGATGACTAACGGTCATTACCTGAACCAAATCCAGTTGATCATTCAGTAGGTTACATCCGCAGTGTTTGTTTATGAATTTCTCAGGAGTCTAAAGACCTTTCAAGTTAAGCGGATCCCTTTGAAAAATTACGTCAACATTATCATAAACATCGTTACACTCTGTACACTTAAGCTTATAATCTCCAGATTTTTCCATTTTGTCTATTCTATCTTTGACGTTGAAAAGGAAATTAGATAATCTGGCCTGAATGCTACTTCTACATTGTTTTTTATAAAGAATTCCGCAATAGTCTCCGTTCTTTTTCTTTCATTCAGCATCAGAGTGAATGAACTTTGGTTTTCATTTCATCCGCCTGAAACCGTTGTTGTTGTATCGACTTGTAACTGTATTGTAACTATATCTTCACTGATAAAGTTTGGCAAGTCATTCACAAACAGAAGAAACAACAACGGTCCCAAGACAGATCCCTGAGGAACTCCTAGTGGGACAGGGAATTCCTCTGAGAGTGTGTTATTAATTTTTACAACAAAGTGGCGTTTTTTAGGTATTAGTCATTCCAATTCAATGAGCTCTTATGAAGAGGGTATAAAAATGCATGATCTTCATTGGATTATATACAGGGTGTTTCTTAAGTACGTGTAGAAAATTCAAAAGCGTGTTGCTGACATCAAAATAAGAAGAAAAAGTCCTATAAACATATGTCCGCAAGTTATTCGTTTCTGAGATACAGAGTGTCATAGTTGAATTCTTATTTTAATTTTTTGTGAATAATTTAAAAATAATTTTGATATTTGAGTAAAGTTTGGTATCTGGAAATATTTATTATTTAGTTTGTGTAAAAAATTCTATTCTATTCTATTCTATATTCTTGGTAGAGGTCACTTCGAGCTACTGTTTTCGAGTTATTGAGATTTGAAATAATGATAATAATAAATTCAATCAGAATAGTTCTTTCACAAATAACATAAAATTTAATTTTGTAATAGAAATATCAACCCAGATACCAAACTTCGAGTAAAGTATCACAAATATTTTTGATTTATTCACAAAAAACAAATATAAAGAATTATAATTTGACACTCTTAGAAACGAATAACTGGCGGACATGTGTTTATGGGAACTTTTTTCTTACTTCGACGTCAGCAACATGCTCCTAAAGTTTCTACACGTATTTAAGAAACACCCTGTATAGGCAGGTTATAATTCAAAAGGAAATTGACAGAGATCCTGTTTTCCTGTTTCCTGGATCAGAATATTAAAAGTGCCTCTAATATAAGTATATTCAAGAAATCATTGAAAACCCATTTAATAAATAAGAATATCTACTCTGTAGACGAATAATTCGTGCGTAAAATCTTAATCGTTTCTTTTCACTTGATCAATGTCTCTACTGGTAATTTTGTTTTAAATTTAATTTATATTTATTTTATATTCTAGACGTTTTCTTTGTTATTGTACAACTGTACCTTTCAACAAACGAAATAAATTATATTATTATTACAACTGAATGTAAAGGTATATAAACATACACGGACCCTCACACACAGGCACATAAACATTCATTAAGACATAAAGCCATACAAAAGTTAAAATTATTGTAATGATAAGAAATATAGTGAAGTGAAGTAGGTATAAAAAAATAAAATAACTAATATACTTGAAAAAACTTTGAAGAAGACCTTGACATTTCGACGGTATAACAGAGCTACAGAGATCTTTTCTAAAAAAAATATTTAAATCAGACAACAAATGAAAAAGTTCCGGTGGTGCCCCACTTTTGAATGGATTACTCTGTGTGAGACCGTAATGCATGAAATTCGTTTGAAATGTATCCTCATAATAAGAAAAAAGCAAATGTATGAATATAGAAGACAGAAATAAATAGTTTGATGAAAGTTCCCCAATGTTATAAACAATACATACCTGATCTTTAGTGGCATCGTGAAGAGCTTTGAAAAATTTGGCCACTGTACCATGAGCCCTTACGTGCATCCTGAACGCTGGTACCATACACTTGGAAGCTAGTGTTATCGCGGACAAACACCTGGTGCTGATAGGATTACTACTTTGCAAAGCATCGAGAATGTATTCAACATCATCGTTAAATTCCTGGAATTCTCCAATTTCTTGGATCTGATGCGCTTTTTTGACATTCCTTACAACAGTATAGTACTAAAAAGTATCGAAAACATTATAAAGACACTAATGAACAATAGTTTATTTGGATAGAAACCACTTGAGCTTCTAGGGTTTGTTTCTTGGTCTAGCTGTACATATTAATTGGGTTTAGAGACTTATCTGATTTGGATACGAGGGATTTTTTCCTCTCTCTTTAGGTCCAAATCTCTGTGTGACTTCTCTGACGCTCTCAAAATAATAACATTTCAAGGGACATTATGTTCCACCCAGTAGATGCAGCATATTGCCCTGAAATTTCTTTGTTATTAAACTATGAATTCCTCACTATCTTTGATGAATTGATTACGCATTGCGTCATATTTCAGTTGATATTGCTAATTCCTCAAATGGTATATTAAACTGCTCAATGATTTTAGACAATTTCGTACAAATTATAGAAGTAGAGTTGTGCCTTCTTAGAGATTTGCATAATATATGTTTAAGTAACCAATCAGTTAAAAATTGCCCTCTTTGCATGATCTGTTTGGTTTATAATAATAATTATCTTCATTTACCCCAAGAAATATAAATCTTAAAAATAGGGACCTAAATTTATAACTAATACAATAAACAACAAAATTTCAAGTTGAAAATTATTGCATCAGTTTTAAAAAAAGCATCAATGTGATAAGTATTTCTTCAAATGTAATTTGAAACGATTTTTTTGTATGATCTTTTTTAAATTATTGGGTATATTAAAAAATATCAAACTTCCATCATATACAATTGATTTCTTTCTGAAGTTTGTCTTTGTTCTATGCGTGATGAAACTATTTGATTGTCTAGTTTAGAGATCGTGTATAGTATCAGTTGAATGAAATTCCAGAGATGAATATTTCCTATTATTGAAAACAGAATGTATGAATATACGTTTTTCTACAAACGTCAAAAAATGACAAGGTTCGCGCATTGACAACAGAATGCGAAGTGGCACTTTTTTTCATTTTCATTCGTTACCATGACACCGTGCGCGAAGTAATGTGCGAAATATATTTCGCACACTGCATGTAAACTATATGGGATTTTCATATTCTAACCTATATGGTCCTCAACTCCTCAATCAAGCAAAAAACAAGAAATCGTTTATTTATTAATGTAGAACAATAATTAAGGCTTTCAAATTGTGAGAGATATTTTTCTGGCTTTATTTGCTTCACACCACTCTTTAAATTGCTGATATGCATTTTCATACTGCCGCCTCGATTTCTCCGGTAAAAGGTTGGAAATTACGGAATTGGCCGCATCTATCAAGTTAGGTGGGGTACTGCTTAGTTCATCGTCGCTCGAAATTTCCATTCTTTTACAATAATGAATATCACGCACGAAATTGACGCGAATAAAAAGTCACTCCAAAATAATTATCAAGAACTGTCACTTTGAAATAATTGTCAACAAATGCCATTTTATTTCCATAGTTACAGTAATTACTTGATTTGGAAAAATTATTTAAGCCAGTTCAATACTATTTTTCATAGTTATTACTTATTTTAGAACAATATTTTTGAAGTTTGTAGAAAAAATTTTGTTTGCATCTCATGCGCGAAATACTTTGGTAATCTCGACTATTTTTTTTAACTCGGCCGCGCCTCGTTAAAAAAAATCAGTTCTCGATCACCAAAGTAGCATTTCGCGCACTAGATACAAAAATAACTAATTTTCAATATGTATACACAATTGATATCCAAAATATTGTTTGGAGCATATAAATGGAATGTAGATTCAATGAATGATAATTTAAAAATATATCCAATACTTTTGTTTTGCAAAGATTCAAGTGAACGCAAGATAGTAGAATTGGCAGTTCCCCATACTGATATCAAATATTGTAATTTTGAATAGATTAAACTGAACATAAATGTGTTCAGAAGGAGGGTGAAAAAATATCTAATTGAAAATTGTTTTTACTCTATCCAAGATTTTGTGAATTGTACATATAGAAAATGATTTCAATTTATTTTAGTATCCAGTGTTTTAGATATTCGTTTGTTAACCATTCAGGTTGACATCTATTTATGTAAGTTTTAATTTTTACACTTTTCAAGATTTAGTACATTGTACCATTGTTCCTTTGACTTGTCATAAATGTATTCTATTACATAACATCATCAAATAAATCTATATATCTATGTATCTATATTCCCAAATATTTTGTTGTTTCTGAATATTTTATATTTTTCCCGTCAAAAACTAATGGATTTCCGATATGTCTGGATTTTCTTTTTGACAAAACCTAAAGGAAGATTTATGAATATTCATATGATTATTTAACCAAAGCGAAATTATTTTTAAATCAGCTTGAATCTTTTCGATTACATCATTGTCATTATTCCCAAAATTATTATCTACAAATAATGTGAGTTCAACATGCAAATTAATATTGGATATTGAATTGAAATATATGAGAAATAATATAGGTCCAAGAGTTGAGCCTTGTGGTATACCACATGTTATATTACCAATACAACTTTTTCTATTCCCCATATTGTTTTCTACCAGATAAATAATTTTGGGACCATTTATGAAGGATAAATTATTGTTTTGTAATACTAGAGCATAAAAAACAATATTTTGGCTGCATACTTTGTGGTAGTTTACAAGTTTAATTTTAACTGATTATAAGTATTATATAGATAATTTTGGGTAATTTATTTTGTGATTTGATATCCACGAATACTTTGATTATGAGCTGTACTTTCTAAACATTTTCATTGTGAATTTGTTATTATATCTTTACAAATGCTCTGGCTAATTTGCTAATTTCAACTATTGACATATCAATACCAACATTTTGTTAAAAACAGTTGTTTTTAAAAGTTTCAATATTGTCAGTAACTCCTTAAAAATGTCCATATTTGTTTTACTTATATATTATTATTATATAAATAACTTCATTTCCTTATTTTAATTCAGTCCAACTGAAACTTCATAAGGCTTTTTCAGTTTATTTGCACCAAACTGACAATTTATTAGGAATATTATAGTGTACGTATTTATATATTATTGCAAAATAAAATTATTATTATCTACTGAAATTTCATCAATATCGGTATTGTTATCAACATGAAGAAAATCAGAAGTGTCATCTGCATGTAGAATTGTCAGTAACTCAAGTTTCATTGACATATGTGAAGATATAAAATCCGGAAAAACCTACAGCACCACCCTGCCCAAAATTAAATAAAAATGAAGAGGACATTTGAAATACTTACCCCTTTATCAGATTTACTGCATTTGACACTTGTTACATCTCCTTCTTCAGCTTCTTTTGTTATTCTTTCCAGAGGATCATCTTTGAAGCCAAATTCATCTTCAATCCGATTTGGAGTCTCATTTGTGGAATTATCACCCTCCTCGTTAGTCTTACTTGGTTCTTTGCTCTCGTCTTTATTATCATCAGTCCATTTATGCTTGTAAAGCGCTCTTCGTTTCTTACTCACACTATCATCGACAAGCGTACGACTTTTGAAGATGCTACCCTTTTTCTTAGAGATGACTAATTTTACAGGAGGAGCTTGCTCAGGGGGTTTTTCCAATATTTTATCCAGTATTTCATCTTTGTGTTCAGATATTTGGTTCACGATATAACTAGGATCTGGGAGTATTTGTTTAACCTCCAGTTCAGGGCTGGTACTATTTGAATCTGTATCAGTGGTCCAGTCTTCATCTATTGTTGGATTACGAGGAGGTTCTATTTCTAGTTCGGGTTCAGGTTCAGGTTGGGGACTTGGACTTGGCATGGTAGCTTCTTCCATTTCAGTTTCTTCTTCTGCTTGTTCTTCAAATTCCTCTTCTTCTTCAGGTACTGGTTCTTCTGGAATTATTTCAGCTGGAGCGGGAGTTTGTTCTATTTCTATTTCCATTTCCACTTCCTTCTCTTCACTATCTGCCTCCTCTTTTGCTTCCACCTCTGCCTCTTCCTTCACTTCTTCTTTTGGTGAAACACTGGTGAATTGTTCGGGGGAATCAATTTTGTCACTAATTTCTAAATTTGGTTCTGTGATATCATCGTCTTTAGGAGAATTTGGCCTCAGTAAATTGTCATACATTGCTTTCCGTTCCAATTCATATTTCTCAGCTGGGATGTATTGCGGTGATAAGCTACATTCTTCTCTTGGGCTAGTAAATAATGAAAACTCTCCGGGCGTATCTGCAGTTGCCGGGGAACTACTGGGATCTTGTTGCATGCTACGTCTCGCTGATCTCGTAATTCTGCAGTTTGATGGCCTAGAAGTGTCTCTCGAAGCTCGGGGGGATGTAGTGTTTGAAGTTGAAGGGGTGCTAGATGGTGTAGGGGTACTTTCGGACTCATCAGAATCATTCAACAACTGTGATTTTCCTCTACATATTCTTAATACTATTGGTGGTTTTGGGGGTTCGTTATTCTTACTCTTGGGTTCATTATTCTTACTCTTGAGTTCAGTATTCTTACTCTTGGGTTCATTATTCTTACTCTTGGGTTCATTATTCTTACTCTTAGGTTCATTATTTTTACTCTTATTTACATTTGAACTTAGAACAGTCTTCTCTGATGTGGTACTTTTGGACGAGAAAAATTTACGAGGTGAAGAAGCTCTTGTTATCCTATCACTGGGCTCATATGTAGTCTTGGATTTTTTGGGAGGTGTATAGCTGGGGGGCGATTTGGAATATGACGGACTCAAATCAGGTGGATCGGGATTTCGACTTTTGAAAAACTTTTTTGGTTTTGGAGCTGCATCGGTGACAGATGGCGATGAATCATTTTCTGAACGAGATAAACCTGAAATGATATAGATAAAAAAAATTCACTTCATCACAAATAAAGCAACCGTTTAAAGTACGTATGGACGTGAATGATGTTATTCCCCATTTTCCTACGGTGGCTGCAGAACGAGCAGCTGAAGGTCTGTTGCTATTTTCCTTGAATAAATTATCAAAATGAAAGCTAGAGTGGGAACCACCACCTCGGCGATATTTCCCATATCCTCGGGACATTCTCAACTTTGAATTGAAATATTTTTCAGGTGTACTCTTGCTTCAATATATCCAACAAAACCCATGTTAGTCACTAGACTTCTAATATATGCAGCTCATAAACAGCATATGGCACATTTCTTCATTGAGAAAATAATCATATTCTGTAATTGTTTCTGGAAAAAATTGATTCAAAAATCGCCATTTTTTGAAGTCCACAAATTCAATCAAAATTTTCTCTGGTAATTTTTCACTGCGGATGCATCAACAGCTAAACGTTCAGAATGTATGCATTATCATTTTCAGTTTTTATTGCTATAACAGTTGTTATCTAGGAAAATTCTATTTTTCACTTGTCAAAGGTTTCACATTTATAAACACGCCAGTAAAAGTAAATAACGCCTACGAGCAAGCTACGACAACAGCTACGACCTACGCTACGAGTGTACGAATCGAGTTACTCTAGTTCGACGTAAGTTCGGTTGTTAATTCATAGGTTTGTTCCTTGGCAGTGTGAAGTTGGCTGACAAATTTTCCGAGCATTGCCGATCAGTGGCGTCAACGACAAATTTTAAGTAGGCCCAGGATGAGGAAGAAAACGTTTCGCCATAGGCAGTTTTCATACACACCAGTTGCGACCGGCCAGACGCTCTCTGGACGGTTTTCAATATTGCAGGGGCAATACCGTCTTTCACATGCACGAACTCCGTGCCGGTGTATGAGGAAGACGCTATTGCTCCAATGGCATCACTACAAAACCGTCCGGAGAGCGTCTGGCCGGTCGCGATCGGTGTTTATGAAAACTGCCTCTACACTACGCCGGTGCCGGCGCATTAAACCGCCCCAGAACTAGAGTTTCCGCGAGTGTAACGAACTTTTAGGGAGGATTCTACAAAACAAGTTCATCATCAGTTCATGTAAACTAGCGTCAGTTGCTACGGATTAGCCAATGAAATTTCTAGTTCCTTGTCATCTGAACTCAGTTTAGTTGAACTGTTGTTGAACTTGTTTTGAACAACTCGCCCTAAGAGATACCAGTGTACGTTCAAAAGACTCGAAAGGACGAGATCTGTAGTGTCCAGATCAACGATTTCATATTAACTGAATCAAGAATACCCAAGCAAACGTGAAAACTTTGTTTGGCTCTATAAAGGTACGGTCTGTTTTGGGCGAATTGTCGAGGCGTGTAAACGCGACGTTTAATCGACACGGTAGGTTAAATACGCATATGATAGTGATGGTCTGGTTTGAGCGACAAGTCGATACAAGTCGCCACAAGACGATGCGTCTGGCTGCAAAATCGGTCAGGCAATTTAAACGCACACGTTTAACAGTCGCCAACATGAGCTCCAACAAGGATTTTATGTAATCTTCTTTCGACGGCTGTTTTAAGAAGACAGGCACTAGCTTGTTATACAGTACTGTCATAACATCTCGTACCAATACACTGATGATGTAATTATGGGAAATTCTATATTGGAATGCCATGGAACGATAGGATTCTCCCGTAGCCAAGTATCTGAAATGAAAATAGTGTATTGCAGACTTATACAGGTATTATTCTCAATATGACATACCTTACCAAAGCAAGTTTCTCCCTGGCATTAAACTGACATCTAGTGAGCCTAAAATATTCTTTAAACTAGTTTCGTTTCATCATCCATCAAATGTCTCGTTATCAACGTGCGAAAACACCCTTAATTTTTTCTTTGAACATGTTACGAACTTTTCTACGCCTTTCAAGTATTAACAATAATAGCAAAATATCATCATCTTCAGCTCCTTCCATAAGCAACTGGGTTGTAATCATAAGTTCACTGGTAGACATTTTTGTTGACCGCAATCAAGAAAGACTGACTGACGACTAGTCGATTACTTGAAAATGTGTTTAAAACAGACCACCTCCTGCGATTGGACGTGAGCGATTAAACGTCGCGTTTACACGCCTCGACAATTCGCCCAAAATAGTCCGTACCTTAATAATGATAGTTTTCGGAACACCCAAAGAGAGTAAACACGAACAAGGAGAGTCTAATAAGCTCTAACTAATCCAAATCACAGATTACATACAACCCCTACTGTATGTAATCTGTGTCCAAATCATGCAGCATCTTCGCGTCATAGTGACGTACTTGAAAATGGATAGTCGTACTCGAACCAAGGTAACAAAACTGTCACCTGTAAAGGCTTGTTCACAACCTCAATAATTTCGCAATTTTTCTGTTTACGTAAGGTTAGCCAGGTCGGTTGTGAGATAATGAACACTAGAACACCACTGAAATGAAATTATAATATGATGACTGGAATGCTCTTAGTTCCACTGCGCACCCGTATAAAGTGATAACTATAGGAGATGAAGAAAGGAGGCACATGCAATCTAGCAGGGAAATACTTTATTGCTCACTTGTATGAGTGCGAGAGAGACATTCATCTGCACGTACGTGTTATTAGTTTCCCAATTTATGGTTTGTAAACACGCCAGCGCAGTGCAGCGCGTCTTTGTATCAGTTTTATAAGTTACAATCAACTCAATCTCGACTGCCAGGAACCACAAAACAAACACGGCGGCCTCCATGAGAAATCCAGTCGCGCAGCCTGACAAGCATTCCAGTCATCATATTATATAATTTCATTTCAATGTGGAACACTCGATACGAGAGGTGTCACGATACGTAGTGAAACGCTGTGCTCTGTGGACATTCATTCCGGTACGACTCACGTCAAACTCGCAACGGGTCGAGTGTTCATAATATCACCCTAGTTTTCAACTCAGTTTGTCTCCTTGTCTTGTAATTCAAACTTTCCGCCACAACGTGACCAATCAAGCAAGACGAGGAAAGTGATGACGTCACAAATGTCATTTTTGTCAAAAACTGATTCCAAACAAACATCCGTCAAATTTAAATCAGCTTGTCCGATTGTTTCCGTAATAGTTATTTTCCTAACAAGTGCGGAAAGTGATACTTTCCCGCACGCGACTGCGACTGCGAGTTCGGGCAAGCAGTCAAGAGCGGGAAAGACACTTTACGCATGAATTAGGAACATTATTTTTTCTACGATCGCATAAAGATTAAAAAAGCACATTGAAAATATATATTTTATTTCAACATACAAAACATTCCATGAAAATCCTCTAATTATTATTAATATTAATAATATTTGTTGCATTCTGCAAATGCGTCAGGATAGCCGGTCCAGAGTAGTTAGTTGGTGGTAACTGGCTGTTAAGAGTAACACTCGTAGATTGCAAAGTGCATGAAGATGACAGAGACGGCATCGGTTGCAAGTTGCCAGTACATGAAAGAATTTTATTCGAGATGGTTTTCTTCTGTTCTACGGAGTCCTCCAAATAACTCTCAGCAACAATGAAATGTACATTTAATAACGATAAATTGACATATTTTACTTTCCCGCACTAGTGCGGGAAAGCGAGTTTTCCCACACTAGTGCGGGAAAGTGACACTTTCTAAACTAAAATGAGTGCGGGAAAGTGGGTAAAAACGCACGGTCGTAGGAAAAGATTTTTCAACTTCTTTCGCTGAGAAATCAAAATCTAAACTACCAAACACAAACTAATACACAATAAAGCAGCAAATCATCAACAGAGAAAGTCACCTAAAATTCTTTGTTTGGAATCAGTTTTTGACAAGAATGGCATTTGTGACGACACACTTTCGTCGTCTATAGACTGGGACATGGTGATAGATTTCATTTGACGATTTTCTCGTTTATGCATCTGAGACCAGTGAAAGATAAGAAAATTCTGACAAGAATGATGAAAAATCTGAGCGGTCGCAGCGTGGCTTCCATATAAAAAAATCGATTTTCATTGAAAAATAGATGTGTTTTGAGACGATTTTATCGCCTTTGCCATGTATACTAACGGCACAGCTTCTAACGGCATGTTAAGATAGGCATATGGGTTGCACGTGGCCAAATGGTCCAAAATGATGGCGAAAACTTGTGAAATTTTTAAAAAATATTTAGCCTATTTTCTCGTTGCTGCCAATTGAAATAATGGAAGTTTCCATCATAAATGTCCCATAAAAAAAGAGGCATAAGGTTTGCGGATGTCGAAGTGAGGTTAAGTGACGGAATTGAATTTTTTGTATGAAGGTTCGGCGACCTCTAAAATTTTTCATCATTATGGTCAGAATTTTCATATCTTTCACTAATCTCAAAGGCATAAACGAGAAAATCATCAAATGAAATCTCGGGCCGTTCCCGTAGTAGTAATCGGTCGGATCGGTAGCGGAGAAAATATTGAAGAACGGTCGGACCGGTCACTAGTCATTACCTTTTTTTTCAACCGAAAAAAAGAGTTATGCAATTCATTTTCAATATCTTCAGCATTTCTTCAAATGGACGATTCCAGTACCCCTGTTCAGTGTTGCCACAAATGATTTTCTGGTGGAAACCTCTGACATTTTTTAGACCTTTTCTGATATGGTTCAGGGTTGAAACGGATACAATTTTCAATTATAAAGAATCACGAGTTTTCCCGGATACATAAATCGAAGTAACATTGATGAAATAGACAAAATAAAAATATCCTAGGGAATGTTATCTGTCACATTGAAAAACGTACTAGCGTGAAATTCCCTAGAATATTTTATTTTTGACAATATCATCATTAGTACTTGAATTCGCATATCAGGGAACATCTAGGAATCTTTCAAATTAAAAATTGTATCCATTTCAACCCTGAACCAAATCAGAAAAGGCCTGGAAAATGTCAGAGGTTTCCACCAGAAAATCATTTGTGGCAACACTGCACAATGGTACTGGAATCGTCCATTGGAATGAGAAAAAAATTGTCTCTTATGGTGGATTTATGCAGCAGTCATAAGTCATAAGAAAGAATACTCGTCAGTGATTGGTTGGAATATACGGACCAACCAATCATTGACGAATATCCTTCCTTATGACTTAAAACTTATGACTGCTGCATAAATCCACCATTACTGTTTTGCGCCTATATTCTGAGCGACACCTAGCGGGAACGCATTTCGAATAACCCAAACCCACAGAACTCATACTTATATCTTAAACCCAACGATATCAAACGTTAATAACATGTCATTTAATTTGACGTTTATTTTTAACCAATCAAAAACAATATCAATTATCAATCAATGTCAGTTTTATTATTCATACAAACATACCGATAAATGTTTACTGTTTCTTCTGGAATAGAAAAAATCCCAGATAAATTATGAATAGGAAAACTGCTAGTATCGAACTGTTAGAAATGGATAATACATTCAATAAAAATGTACCTTTAGATGGGTTCAGAAGTGATTCTAAGTCTAATTTGATGAATAAACAAGAAAGTGTAAGTAAACCTTTGAAGCGGTGGTGTACAAACTATTTATGCATACATTTTCAGACAAGTTGGGGCAAAACCTCTCCCAGTAAAAGTTACTGTTCTTCTAGTTCCACTTCTACAGAAAATGTAGTGTCTACGCTCGAGAGAAAAAAGGTTGTGTATATATTTTCAATGTGGTGATCTGTTGAGGGACCATTACCTATATTTTTAGGTGCCTAATGAATCTGGAGTATCCAGTTGTCCGGATGACCCTCCCGTATTGCCTGGAGAAAAAGTGGCTGGTCAAGCAAGAGACGTAACTTATTTATGTCCATATCATGGTCCAGCTAGAGGAATTTTAACAGTCACTAACTACAAGTTATGTTTCAGATCAGGAGACAAAGATACTCCTAATGTTGTGGAAGTTCCTTTGGGAGTGGTATGGCTGTTGGCAAATTTTTGAAATGCATTTTAACATTTTCCTCAGGTTTCTAGAATTGAAAAAGTTGGTGGTGCTTCGTCAAGAGGAGAAAATGCTTATGGAATAGAAGTTTTTTGTAAAGATATGCGAAACTTGAGATTTGCACATAAGCAGGAAAATCATTCAAGGAGAAATGTTTTTGAGAAGCTGCAAACTTTTGCCTTTCCTTTGTCACACCAAAAAAAATTGTTTGCATTTGAATATTCAGAGGCATTTCCGGAAAATGGTTGGGCTGTCTATGAACCAATTGCAGAATTAAAAAGAATGGTAAAGGCTGTCATAATGACACTTATTATTTAATTTAACTCCACCTTTACTTGTAAAGGTGCATTTAGTCAACATCATTTTAAAATTGTGCTTAAATATATGTTAAAAACGAAAGTTGAATCTGTTAAATCAAATGGCACCATTTATACAACAATAAGTTTATGCTAAAAACATGTCACTTTGAAAACCCCAACTTTATAAGAATCTTACTTTTACGATAAAAATATTGTCCATAATTCACGTGTACCTAAAGTTTCATGTCATAAAATGTACCTATCATTCTTAAATGTATGCCTAAATCTAAAACTCATATAATATTAGGTATCATACAAAATTATTTTCAATGTCATGTTTATGTCAGTGCTTATGCTGAAGTTACGTTTATGTTGACTAAATGCACCTTAACTTCACTAAGTTTAGGAGTTGAGTTGAATTATTAGTTGTATATTATTGAAGTGATAACCAGACAAAATCCGTTATAATGACATTGAAGGGACTATGCACATGTCAATGGCCTTCCTAAACATAGTTGTTGTACAGAGTAGTTGTTCATATTGTTGCAGGAAAACCAATTTATTTTATGTAGGTATGTGTAGTTCCGCTATTAAATTCCAGATTCGGAATATGCCGATCACAAAAATTCGTTTAGCTGAAATTAGTGAAGGATAAACTGTTACTAAACTAAACTAGTAAATAGAAAACACTATTCCCATGGTGTGGAAATAAGGGTTTGCCAAGTTTTCTACTTTAGTTTAGCTGAAATCACTTATTTTATTTATCAATTCAATCCCAAGAAACAAAATGTTTACATAGAGACCACCAATATGAATATACATATGAAAAAAACTAACTATTTTAGATTTAGTTGATGGATAACAATTAAATATAAATAAAAGAAAAATATTGTTGGTTTTGAAATAGTTCTTTAGTAGAATAGTTTTTTGCCTTACAACAATGTTACTTAGTAGGGTTTATTTTCAGTTTATTCATACAATGTATCCTACACTTTATAGTTGTGTATGTATTTATTTATGAATAAACTTATATTATTATTATAAAAGTTAAATCAGTACTGAGCAGATGATATTGGTCGGAAAAATTATGCTACTTCATCTTTAGTAGATATGAGAAATTCTTTTTTGAATTTTGTGAGGTAATTAATAGACTTTATTCGTTTCGGCATGCTATTGTAAGCTAAAATACCGCGATAGTATAATGAATTTTTGTAAAATTGAGTTTTAATTTACAGTTTATCAGACTGTCTAGTTAGTTGACTATGACTATCTGAAGTAACATGTTTCGGCATGCTATTGCTATATAATACCGCGGTGACATGATGAATTTTTTCCAAATTGAGTTTTAATTTGCAGTTTATCAGATTGTCTAGTTAGATGACTATCTGAAGTAACAACATGTTTCGTCATGCTATTGCTATAATACCACGATGACATGATGAATTTTTTCCAAATTGAGTTTTAATTTGCAGTTTTCAGTTTAGATTGTCTAGTTAGATAACTATGACTATCTAAAGTAGCAACATGTTTCAGCATGTTATTGCTATAATTCCGCGATGACATGATGAATTTTTTTCCAAATTGAGTTTTAATTTGCAGTTTTCAGTTTATCAGATTGTCTAGTTAGATGACTTATGACTATCTGAAGTAACAACATGTTTCGGCATGCTATCGCTATAATACCACGATGACATGATGATTTTTTTCCAAATTGAGTTTTAATTTGCAGTTTTCAGTTTAGATTGTCTAGTTAGATAACTATGACTATCTAAAGTAGCAACATGTTTCAGTATGTTATTGCTATAATACCGCGGTGACATGATGATTTTTTTCCAAATTGAGTTTTAATTTGCAGTTTGTCAGATTGTCTAGTTAGATGACTATGACTATCTGAAGTAACAACATGTTTCGTCATGCTATTGCTATAATACCACGATGACATGATGAATTTTTTCCAAATTGAGTTTTAATTTGCAGTTTTCAGTTTAGATTGTCTAGTTAGATAACTATGACTATCTAAAGTAGCAACATGTTTCAGCATGTTATTGCTATAATTCTGCGATGACATGATGAATTTTTTTCCAAATTGAGTTTTAATTTGCAGTTTTCAGTTTATCAGATTGTCTAGTTAGATGATTCATGACTATCTGAAGTAACAACATGTTTCGGCATGCTATCGCTATAATACCTCGATGACATGATGAATTTTTTCCAAATTGAGTTTTAATTTGCAGTTTTCAGTTTAGATTGTCTAGTTAGATAACTATGACTATCTAAAGTAGCAACATGTTTCAGCATGTTATTGCTATAATTCCGCGATGACATGATGAATTTTTTTCCAAATTGAGTTTTAATTTGCAGTTTTCAGTTTATCAGATTGTCTAGTTAGATGACTTATGACTATCTGAAGTAACAACATGTTTCGGCATGCTATCGCTATAATACCACGATGACATGATGATTTTTTTCCAAATTGAGTTTTAATTTGCAGTTTTCAGTTTAGATTGTCTAGTTAGATAACTATGACTATCTAAAGTAGCAACATGTTTCAGCATGTTATTGCTATAATACTGCGATGACATGATGAATTTTTTCCAAATTGAGTTTATTTTGCAGTTTATCAGATTGTCTAGTTAGATGACTTATGACTATCTGAAGTAACAACATGTTTCGGCATGCTATCGCTATAATACCACGATGACATGATGATTTTTTTCCAAATTGAGTTTTAATTTGCAGTTTTCAGTTTAGATTGTCTAGTTAGATAACTATGACTATCTAAAGTAGCAACATGTTTCAGCATGTTATTGCTATAATACTGCGATGACATGATGAATTTTTTCCAAATTGAGTTTATTTTGCAGTTTATCAGATTGTCTAGTTAGATGACTTATGACTATCTGAAGTAACAACATGTTTCGGCATGCTATTGCTATAATACCTCGATGACATGATGAATTTTTTTCCAAATTGAGTTTTAATTTGCAGTTTTCAGTTTATCAGATTGTCTAGTTAGATGACTTATGACTATCTGAAGTAACAACATGTTTCGGCATGCTATCGCTATAATACCACGATGACATGATGATTTTTTTCCAAATTGAGTTTTAATTTGCAGTTTTCAGTTTAGATTGTCTAGTTAGATAACTATGACTATCTAAAGTAGCAACATGTTTCAGCATGTTGTTGCTATAATTCCGCGATGACATGATGAATTTTTTTCCAAATTGAGTTTTAATTTGCAGTTTTCAGTTTATCAGATTGTCTAGTTAGATGACTTATGACTATCTGAAGTAACAACATGTTTCGGCATGCTATCGCTATAATACCACGATGACATGATGATTTTTTTCCAAATTGAGTTTTAATTTGCAGTTTTCAGTTTAGATTGTGTAGTTAGATAACTATGACTATCTAAAGTAGCAACATGTTTCAGCATGTTATTGCTATAATACCGCGATGACATGATGAATTTTTTCCAAATTGAGTTTTAATTTGCAGTTTTCAGTTTATCAGATTGTCTAGTTAGATGACTTATGACTATCTGAAGTAACAACATGTTTCGGCATGCTATTGCTATAATACCACGATGACATGATGATTTTTTTCCAAATTGAGTTTTAATTTGCAGTTTTCAGTTTAGATTGTCTAGTTAGATAACTATGACTATCTAAAGTAGCAACATGTTTCAGCATGTTATTGCTATAATACCGCGATGACATGATGAATTTTTTCCAAATTGAGTTTTAATTTGCAGTTTTCAGTTTATCAGATTGTCTAGTTAGATGACTTATGACTATCTGAAGTAACAACATGTTTCGGCATGCTATTGCTATAATACCACGATGACATGATGAATTTTTTCCAAATTGAGTTTTAATTTGCAGTTTTCAGTTTATCAGATTGTCTAGTTAGATGACTTATGACTATCTGAAGTAACAACATGTTTCGGCATGCTATTGCTATAATACCACGATGACATGATGATTTTTTTCCAAATTGAGTTTTAATTTGCAGTTTATCAGATTGTCTAGTTAGATGACTATGACTATCTGAAGTAACAACATATTTCGGCATGCTATTGCTATAATACCGCGATAATATAATTATGTTTTTAGGCATAAGATGTCCGGAGGACTGCTCATTGCTAATATCCTATACAATAGGAAAAGTTGGGTCGAAAATCCATCAGAAAACAACCACTTTCCTGGCTAATGCCACGAAAGTAGTTGTTTTCTGATGGATTTTCGACCCAACTTTTCCTATTGTATAGGATATTAGCAATGAGCAGTCCTCCGGACATCTTATGTCTAAAGTCATAAGCTCATTGTGAATTACAGTTTTCTTTTCCATAATTATGTTTTTCCAAATTGAGTTTTAATTTTCAGTTTATCAGATTGTCTAGTTAGATGACTAGGACTATCGGCATGCTATTGCTATAATACCGCGATAATATAATGATTTTTTTCCAAATTGAGTTTTAAGTTGCAGTTTATCAGATTGTCTAGTTAGATGTCTATGACTATCTGTAGTAGCAACATGTTTCGGCATGCTATTGCTATAATGCCGCGATTATATAATGATTTTTTTTCCAAATTGAGTTTCAATTTTCAGTTTATCAGATTGTCTAGTTAGATGACTATGACTATCTGACGTAACATGTTTCGGCATGCTATTGCTATAATACCGCGATAATATAATGATTTTTTTGCCAAATTCCCTGCAAGAAAAATTCCACTGTAATAATAATGGAACCTTCGGCCATTTTTTCTTGAGTTAGGTATATATTGTTTCACAATTTTTAGGGTGTGAATAATGACATGTGGAAAATTTCTAAAATTAATGAATTTTATGAGATATGCGATAGTTACCCTGCCGTTTGGGCAGTTCCTGCACAGGTGACCGATGATGACATCAAATCAGTAGCCAACTTCAGAAGTAGAGGAAGAATACCTGTTCTGAGTTGGATCCATCCTGAATCTCAGGGAACAATCACAAGATGTTCACAACCACTTGTTGGGGTAAATAAAATTAATATTATGCTTATTTTTTTTTTCTGTAATAATAAACATAATATAGTCAAAGATGAATTTTCATATTATCAACAGATATTGTTGACAGAAGGGAATAGTATATGTAAAAACTTTAAATAAAGATCTTATTTGGTAGAATACTTCAATTACTTATTTCTGAGAAATTTTAGGTGGGTGGAAAAAGAAGCAAAGAAGATGAACGGTACATTCAGTTGATAATGGACGCCAATGCTCAGTCACATAAGCTATTCATAATGGATGCCAGACCCAGTGCGAATGCAATTGCAAATAAAGCTAAAGGGGGAGGGTAAGCAATTTTTTATGATTAAGATTTATTTGAAATACAGACCTTTCGAAAAACTACAACTTTTGTAAAACGCAAATCTCCATATATCTACTAGTGTGGTTGTAGTAAATTAAATTTTAAAAAATTGTGGAACAAACACGCAGTCTCACTTATTTTCAACAAATCAAATCCCTAGACAGCTGTAAACCAGTATTTTCTGATTCTGAGTTTAGACAACTTAAGATATTTTACCTCATCTACTACCAGTTTTTAACAAATATAATTTCTTTTTCGAAAAAATTTACCGCCGTAGTTACGAAGGTGTTTCTGGCTCTTTTTTAGTCGTCTGTACGGTTCAGTAGTTTGGAATGGTTTAATAAAAAATAGTAGGTGCGATTTACAAAAAATAGTTTTTTTCAATTTTTTAATGCAATATTTGAAAATTGCCTCCGCCCATATGGTTCAAAATGGGACAATATATGGGACATCAGCGGTTGCTTTGGACTTCTAACTAACTGCAACACAAAGGACCCCGCACAAATTCGTCGAATTAGCAGAAATTTGGATATGATGTAGTTTATACCTTTCTGATCAAAAGTCTCCAGTGGCCGGAGATCTAAAAATGGACAGTTATTTAGGTTTCGAAAGTCAAAAGTTACAACTTGTGCAAATCTCCCAAGCGATCACATTCGATTTTGAACAAAGTCATATTTGTTCAGTTTTGACAGGAATAATAACAATTTCTGAATTGTCAATAAATGTCAAGTTTCTACAAAAGCTAATGTTTTGAAGATTCTTATACTCGCATTATTTTGAATAATATGGCTTTTAGAAGAAAATACCGACAAATATGAAATCGCCATACGCAGACGAGAGCGGTAGAATAGACCACCCGAAGTAAGAGATGCAATTTCTTTTTCGATCGCGTGAGAGATCTGCACTAATCGCAACTTTTGACCTTCGATACCTAAAAAACTGTCCATTTTTAGGTCTCGGGCCCATGGAGACTTTTGATCAGAAGGGTATAAACTACAACATATCCAAATTTCAGACAATTCGACAGGGATCCATTTCCCATTTGATTTGTGCGGGGTCCTTTAGTTTCTGAATTTTGAAGTGTTTGCGAGATACACATTTTTTCTCAGTAATTTTTTTCTAAAAAATGGACATGTCAATAACTGTATTAGGTAAGTTAACATAACTTAGGTTGCTAAACTTAAAATTATAAGCCCTATCGGACCGCGAAGAAAGTTGGTTCGACTTTTGGCACTCTCTAAAGCTGTTGGACTAAAAATCGGTTATGAGTTCTGACAGCATAGCAAATTTCAAGTTTCTAATCCAGCTGCAAGTAGAAAAACCTCTAATGCACGGCCTACGTGAATCACACTGTACGTTCTTAAATGCATAGAATCTTCTAGGTCTAACATACAAAATCTAGAAACAAATGCAACTACACACAGTTACAAAACCTGCCATGGAAATCTGTTGCGTCATTTTTTACCTTGAGACTACAAAATTTAAAATTTGTTATTTTTTCTGCTACATTATCTTCAGGTTGTTGGCAAAATAATGAAAATCACTGGGAATTTCACTGCTTTGAGTTCAGAACAGTATAGCTTGGCAAATCTAGCTCTGAATGTGGAATCGCCACGCCTATCGATGCGCGGTAGCAGAAGAGCTCAGTACAGTCCGAAACAAGTATGTACTGTCCTGGTCAGAAGTGAACTGTGGAGTATTATTACATGTAAAATGTAAAATATTTTCTCATTCTAATTTCGCGCATCTCATACGTTTCTCGACATTCATAGCTAGATTTTTCAAGCTGTATATATTTTTTGTGTAAATTGGAAGTTTTTATTTCATCTCTATTTGTCATATCCATAGTTTTTATGTTGATCTAGGTACTTTGAATGATTACTCTAAAAAGATTTTTTTAAGGTACGAGTCTGAAGATGCTTACCAAAACGCAGAGTTAGTTTTCTTAGACATCCACAATATACATGTAATGAGGGAATCTCTAAGGAAGTTGAAAGAACTATGTTATCCGAACATAGATGAAATAAAATGGCTTTCTGGTGTAGAGTCTACCTATTGGCTGAAACATATCAAATGTATTTTAGCTGGAGCAGTTAGAATAGTTGATAAAGTGAGAAATGAGTTAAAAAAAATTATTACAAAAGAATTCGTTTCAACAATAGTCGTTTTCCTCAAAGTTCGTCATTTAGTTAGATATTTAATTTTTAGGTGGAAAGTCACAAAACTTCAGTTTTAGTCCACTGTTCGGATGGTTGGGACCGAACGGCTCAACTCACAGCTCTCTCTATGTTGATGTTGGACCCTTATTACCGAACCATCAAGGGATTTGAAGTACTTGTCGAAAAAGAATGGATATCATTTGGACATAAATTTCAACAGGTATTTGATTCTCTATAGAAATTTTGCCTGTCCTTCACCCTGTTTCCATTCAACGTTCTAAACCTCACTACTTTTGGGCTACTTCGTCGGCTGTATGCTATAAGGGTACAAGTAAAAAAAATACAATCAGAGAAAAAAAAATAACTCAAAAAGTGTTCAGATGGAAACAATAAAAGATATGAGTTAAACTATGTTAATGCTGTTTTAGGAAAAACGTTAGAGTATTAATAATAAATTATCCTCATAAACACTCCTAGTGTGTATCCAACGGTATCTAACTCGTGAGCAATTCGACTAACTTTTCGTTCAGAACTTTCATTTGCGGAAGATTGCCGCTCAATTGGGAATTCAACATTAGAAAACTCAAATAGGAAGAAAAGGTATAATGTATGATGGTATACTTATTTATAATAAACTACCAAGCACATTGAAAAATGTGATGATATGTTCTTTGAAATTCGAGTATAAAATGAAACAATATTCAAAAAAATAATCTGATTTGACAATTTATTAAATTATAACTTTTTTTTGTTGTTCATCTATTTACAATTTTATTTTTGATATTTCCCTAATATTCCCAGCATGCTATTTTTATTGCATTGTACTACTTATAATAATATGCTTTTGAGTTGAAGAAATAAATGTATTATCATAACAATGACTTTCTCAATCTCGAAAGAAATTCTTTTTTTTAGAGAATTGGTCATGGTGATGTTCATCATTCAGATGCAGACCGATCTCCCGTTTTTCTACAATTCATTGATTGCGTTTGGCAGATAACGCAACAGTTTCCAAATGCATTTGAGTTCAATGACTACTTTCTGATAACCATCTTGGATCATCTTTACTCTTGCCGATTTGGAACATTTTTATATAACAGTGAGAGGGAACGTGTTCAAGAGAGTATGTAAATTGACAATTGGGAAGAAACATAAAATTCTAACGTGACTATTTTTGCAGAGTTGAAGGATCTAACAGTGTCCCTATGGTCATATACAAATAGTAACTTGGACTTGTACAGAAATCCCTTGTTTTGGGCAAACACTTTGCAGCAGAGAGTTCTAGTACCAATCGCTAGTATTCGTCACATAAAATTATGGAAAGCTTATTATTGTAGGTGGAATCCCAGTATGAGAACCCAGGTGAATTTTTTTAGCCTTGAAAATATAATATATTAACATTTAAAGAGTACGCAACAAGTAGAAAAAAATCTTTATTTGTGATTTTTCAGAAAAAAAAATGACAAATTAATTTTTTTGAAAAATGACAAATACAGATTTTATTCCATTTGAATGTCACTGTATATAGAAAAATTAGGTGTGTTTCAATACACTTGACAATAGTATATTATGATACACGTTTTATAAGACACCATTTAGTCGCACGCGTGTCTTATAAAACGTGTTTCATATACTATTTTTTCTATTTGGCATTTTTTGTAGTTTTTTATTGGAAAAATTGGATATAATATTAATAAATAATATCAGAAATATCGGGTTGGTAACATTGATAAAATATTTAAAATTTGAAGGATGCTGTCAGGTAATTCATTTGTTTACATAAATTATTTAAATTTTGTATGCAAATATCAGTAAATAACCTTTTTTTAAATGGCTGATGAAGAAAACTCAAGTTGTACCCCTCCTGAATTGAGTGTAATTGCTCAAACGGCTGTGAATGATTTGTTGTACAAAAATTCTTGTACAGTTTACGAAAAGGAATTTCACGATTTCGAAGTATCCGATGCCTCACCACACTCCCACTGCAGTCAAAATAACTTTTCAGTCAGACCACTGAGCATAATTTTGTAAACCCAGTCCAAACCACACCAGCTAATTTAATTATAAACTCCCGAAAGTTTATAATAACTGCACCATCCAAGGCAACAAATAACACCACAACATTCAAAGGTTATTCTTCTTCTTTGTTTAATATTTTAAAATCTCATCCCTCTTGTCTGACGTTCATCTGACAGTTAATGTTACCATTGTTACCAATCTCGAAAAAATTTAAAATTCTTATCGAAATAGAAGCCAGTTCGATACGCATTTGGGTTTCTTAATAATAATAATATGTCTTTATTCATACTGCATTTTTCACAATGGGAAAATAAATTAATATACGTCTACAGTATGATAGGGCGGAATTCAGTCGCCAGTATTCAGGGATATCGAAAACTGCTCTTCCATTCAACCCCAAAAACAAACAAGAAAGTGTATATAAAAATAACAAAACATAATGTATGTTCATGATAAATTGACAAGAAAAAAAATAATTTGCAAAATAAGAAGAAATGAGATAAAAAAACAAAAGGAAATAACTAATTACCTAAATTAATGATAGTGAATGTGTAGGTAGAGTGGCAATAATTATGAGAAAACGGGTAGGTACAACTCAAAATGTATTAGTTTCATTCTCATCCAGTCATCCGGCGAGTCGGGAGTAGCAATAAATATTTTTGGGATTAAATAAGAAAAAGAACGCTCATAAAGAGATGTGCGGTGTATAGGTGGAGTCAGACGAAATCGATATCTGGTATTGACTGTATGAACCTCATCCAATCAATCAATCAATCAAAAAATACTTTATTGTCTAAGAATGTTTCTTGTTGACAAAGCTTTGTGAAAAGACATAATCAATGAATCAATTATTGATAATAAATAATAAAATAATAAAATTATTTACACATACATAAAAATATATACATATACGCACATAATACAAACACAACTGATAACACTTCCAAAACATGGTAAGATGTTATTAGTTGATTGTCATAATAACATTACTAACACATTAAAAATTTTAACAGTACTCAACAATTAAAATTTATACATTTAGTAGTCAGAAGAATTAAAATATAATAAAATAAACGGGTTTACAGTGTTAGTCATATATAATGATCTAACTTAGGTTGTCACTAAAGAACTCCTGCAGAAGAATGTTCTTAATTGAATTCCGAAATAGTGCTGCATAGACCGTGTTCTTGTGGTGGCCAGGTAGGTGGTTATAAATCTTCCTACTCTCGAATATAAGGCAATTTTTTGTCAAGGATGATGTTGGTATGGGCATACTAATATTATTGTGTTGACGGGTAGTATAATAGGGTCTATTATTCGGCTCTTTTGATTTCGTTTTATGTATTAAGCACACTGTTTCGAGAATAAATATACAAGTTACCGTCAAAACTCGATATTCAATAAAAAGAGGCTTACAATGAACCCTTGAACGACATTTACTAAAGTACCTCAATGCTCTCTTTTGTAGTACAAATATTGAGTTCAACATCTGGTTAGAGCAGTAACCCCAGAAGGAGATGCCATATCTTATGTGCGATTCAATCAGTGAGAAATACGCTATTCTGCCTGAATTGAGGCCAAGTTCATTGGTAATGACTCGAACAGCATAACAGCCTGATGCTAAAGTTTTACTAAGTTTTTTTATGTGCGATTCAAATTTCAATTTGTCATCTAGGTATAAACCTAGAAATTTGGTGTGGGGTTGGTTAGTTACCCTATGGTTGCCTAGAGCTAGGTTGTCAAAGTTGAATTTGAAGGTTAGTATGCTTGTTTTCTCAATGTTGAAGCACAGCAAGTTGGAGTCACACCATCGTTTAACTTTTTCCAAATCAGAAGCGATATTTTCTTTCAAGCGTTCTACATTTTTTCCGTGCCACATTATTGTGGTGTCGTCTGCAAACATGGTGAAGTTTCCGGAAATGTTGACTTTACTAAGATCATTTAAATAAATAAGAAAAAGAATTGGTCCCAAGACCGAGCCCTGAGGAACACCACAATCGATGTTTGAGGGGTTCGACAATTCATTTTTACATTTTACCATCTGGATTCGGTTAGAGAGATAAGATTCCAGCCAGTTATAAGCTGCACCTCTGATTCCATAGCAATCCAGCTTTTGGAGCAGTATTCTGTGATTAACACAATCGAATGCTTTGGAAAAATCACAAAACACCGCACCCACAGCTTCACCTCCATTCAATTCTGTGTAAACTGCCTTCAACAGGTTGAATATAGCATCATTGGTGCTTTTATTAGATTGGAACCCAAATTGAGTGGACGAAAGTATATTATGTCTATTTAAGAATGATAATAGTCTTTTCTTAACTAGCTTCTCAATTATTTTCGATAGGGTTGACAGTAGTGCGATTGGTCTAAAATTCGAGGGTTCGTCGAGTTGACCACCTTTATGCAGTGGAATTATAATAGCAGTTTTTAAGCAAGTGGGGAATTTACCTGTCATAAATGAAATGTTAATTGCTTCTACTAATACATGCAACGCCTCATCAGGCAAATGTTGTAATATTTTCACCGATATTTCATCCAACCCACAAGATGTTTTATTTTTCATTTGGTTAAAGATCGATTTAAGTTCGTCCATGTCTGTGTTATATAAGTAAAAGCTATCTGATATGGATATATGTTTGAGATAGTGCAGGGGATCAGTCGTTGGTACTATGTCTAGGGTAAGTTTTTTAGCTACTGTACAATAAAATTCATTAAGTTTGTTAGGTTCAATGTTCATATGGGAGGGGAGATGAGTACTTTTGCCCCTTAGGTTGTTTATTATAGACCAGTTTTCGCGCATTTTGTTTTTTGCATTAATTATTCTGTTTTTGTAATAATTTTCCTTGGCAGCTTTTATTACGACTTTGTAGGTGCGTCTGTACTTATAGAAATAGAGTAAAAACCACTCATTAGTGGTGTGTTATCTTATTATGTTCAATGACCTAAGGTTTGCAGCTGATTTTTTTATACCTAAGGATATCCATGTTTTTTTCTTCTTATCCTTTATTTTCTGAAAAGGAAAACAATTATGAAAGGCAAGCAGAAGAGTTTTGTGAAATGTATTGAAGGGTTCAGCGGAATTCAGAATTGGCACCCAGTTTGTTGAAGAAGATAATTCCTTGAATTTGACAAAATTCACTCTACTGAAGATTCTTCCAAACCTGTGATTCTTTTTCTTCGGGTCATCATTTATTAGGAAGGAGGTGTATATTGCCTCATGGTCAGAGAGTCCTGCAGGAATGACAGTGCAATCAATACTATTATTATCAAGATTGGTACAGACATAGTCTATGATAGTTGATGAGTGTGAAGAGATTCGAGTATGATTTGATACATGCATAGTCTGATTGAAAGAAGTTAACAGATTTTTTAAGGTGAGTGTAACTGAAGATTGCTCATTTGAGAAATCCCTGAATAACAATTTACTAAATAAATATTCTGGTTTCTTGGAACGAATTATGTCATAAGAAAAACAACGCATACTCAATAGCCATCTTTGTTTCATTGTTAGCCAGCCAGATTCCTTTAGTTTGTGTGATATAGAGTTTCTTCTCCTAATTCCATATATGAACCGTGCACAAGCATTTTGAACATATTGAATACGACTCTGATCATACTTTGTTAGACAAGGGTAGTATACAATATTTGCAAAGTTAAAGTGGCTTAGAACCAGGGACTCACACAATTTTTTTTTTGTTTTGGTATCAATTATTTTGGAAAAGTTATAAATTAACTTGAGATTGCAATAAGCTTTTTTGATAGTTTTTGTCACATGCTCGCTAAATCTCATATCACTATCTATAATTAATCCCAAGTTTTTAGCAGATTCAACAATTTCTAGGGGTTCTGTATCAATGGAAATATTTATCTGATCCTTGTATTCATTTCTACATTTTTTACTGCCAAAAATAAGTAATTTGGATTTTGTAGGATTTATACTCAAGCAGTGGTCCTTTGACGCTCTAGATAAATTACTTAGATCGTTAATTATGGCCGAGCACCCATCATTAATTCTCTCGGGGCTAAAGGAATGGTAAATTTGTGTGTCGTCCGCATAGTAATGAGATTGGCAATGTGACATGAATGTTGATAAATTGGATGTATACATGGTAAACAGTAAAGGTCCCAAAATAGATCCCTGAGGGACACCTGCAGTAATATTCGATGGTTCAGAGTACTCATTTTCAATTTTTACTAGCTGTATGCGGTTTTCCAAGTAATTTTTAATCATTAAAGATGCGCTATTAGTAAAACCATTATAGTGCTATATTGCTAATACGAGTTGGTGATTTATACGAGCAAACGCCTTAGAATAATCCAACAAAACGAGAGTAGATATATTTTTATCATCAAGTGAGGAAAATAAATCGTCAGTAACCTTAGAGCTGTGGTGCAACTCCGATTAGAACGGAAACCGGATTGATGTTCTGGAAAAAGATTATGTTCATCAAGGTACTCTCTTATTTGTCCATTCATTATTTTTACAGAATTTTTGAAAGAGCAGGTAGTATACTAATTGGTCTCAAATCCTTCAGTTGTTTTGGATTGTTAATTTTTGGAAGAGGAAGCACATGAGCCATTTTCCAGCAATCTGGAAATATGGAATTCTCGAGACAAAAATTAACAATATGAGTAATATATATTACAATATGAGGGGAACAAAGCAAAATCATTTTCAAGTTCAGGTTGTCCGCCCCTGTGGCATTAGATTTTATTTCAAAAAGATATTTTCTTATGACTTCAACATCAACAGTTTTAAAAAATGACTTCATTTTAGACTCCAATTAGAAAAAGTTGTTTTGATTTGAAAAAACTAAGTTCTGTCTACTCGATTTTTAGGATCCCGTGTACCAACGGATTAGGGAGCTGTTGAAGTTGAAAGAACAGTTGCAGCATACCGCAGAAGAGTGTAGAAAAGAGCAACAACAAAGAATGCAGAGGAGTAATGTGTCGCCCGCATGATCGGTAGTTGTAGAAACTTATGTTTAATTCCCTTTCCCCTTTTTAAAAGTATTTTTTATAGCTTTATTTTCGTTATAATGTGATCATTCACCTTAAATTTGTTTTTCACAATAACCCAACGGAAAGTGAAAAAAAATATCGGATGTTTTCGATGTTTTGAAGTATATAGATTCAATGTGTTGAATGAAACGTTTCATTTTTGGAAAGAAGACACGAGATTAAACAAAATGTTTATTGCATCATTGTGTGACACCAAATATTAAAAAAAATATGTCCATTAAAGAAATAGCAGAGATAATTCGAATACATTTTTACAGATAATAAATAAATTTCACATTTTGTTCAAATTAAGACAACCAAATTTACTTTCTTGGTTAATCGGATTCACCAAAATTTCTCTACTAAAAACTCACAAAATCTGGTATGAGGCAGTTTTAGCCTAAATAGAGAAATATTTGATATTATTGTTAAATGACGAGACTTATTTTTGAAAATAATGTATATTGCATAGTTGACGAATCATTGTTTCCGGGCTTGGAGGCCGTATTCAGTTCTCCGTAGAGGCGGTTTCTGTGGACGTTTCTCTCACAAGTGCGGTGAGCATCTTCAGCGTTATTATACGCGAAACGTTCTCAATATTTGTCCTTTGCAGCAGTATCTTCAGTAAGTTCTCTCAAGGTTTGTTCCAAAATACTTTTTTCTTCATTTTTAATATAAAATTCTGCTTCTTCTCTCTGATCTTCACTGCAACTTATTTTATGATCTTTTAAAAATTTGAAGTGGCTCTTGTTTCTCATAACACAAGATTTATGGCAGAATTCAAGCAATGGACACAAATTTAGTAGGAGCGCATAGATTTTGTCTTGCATCATTTGAAATTGCTCTTATCAGTTTTGTATGCCACTGGAAATATCTTCTTATCAGTACCTGATTAATAATGTTTATTCAGTTCTAACAATATTGGTATTTAGTATAAGAAACAGCGAATTCAATCAATTAGCCAATGTTTACGTTTATTGAAATGATATTTTCAAATTCACTGTAAGATTCTTCACGAGTTTAGCTCTAAGATGATATAAGATTATTATTTGTTTATCGAGTTTTTCCCACAATTTTCAAGCTCTTAAAGTAAGTCGACAGTACCTCGATCTTTCTCGTACAAAAACGCAGGTGAGTGACTGAAAAACCGTGTTGTAAACATGATTTTAATTGGTTCCACACAAGGAAACTGTTTAATTGATATTTAATTAATCCAGGAGAAATTTTTATAGCTGAAATCCCAGATAATTTTCCAGAATTCCTGCACAAGTTTCAATCACCTTGAGTAAGGTTATTCTGGACTTTCATTGTCTAAAAAAGAACAAAGAAAAATTCAATTCTCTGCAATTTTTTAATCACGACGTTTCAACTGTTGAAATCTACAGTCGTTATCAAGTGTATAATGCGACAATCTCAAGGATACTTCTTATATATGCTGTGGATAATTTTGTGTCATTAGCCTAGGGGTAATTTGGCGGTATTCAGGTAAGCTTGTTAATTACTGTGCCAGGTCCCTCCGGTACAGCATTGTTAATTCTTATCGCAATTTCAATTGATCCATGCCACTAATTAAGGGTTTCCACACATTACGGATTTCTATGCTGGCCTGACTAAAGACTTTGTTGTTCATAATATATGCACTCTCTTTAAATTTCCTTCTATACCAGCCCTCTTCTTTATGGATGACTTCGGCTTCAGTCCATTTTATGTTGTGTTGGGTCGTCCAGACATGATCCGCTATTCCTGACTTTGATGTTTCTCCTCGAATAGCGGATCATGTCTGGACGACCCAACACAACATAAAATGGACTGAAGCCGAAGTCATCCATAAAGAAGAGGGCTGGTATAGAAGGAAGTTGTGATGTATTCTTCTAGATTAATTGATTGATTCGATGAAAATTGCTCGTCAAAACTGCAGAAAAAAATTGCAAAAACACCACGAATATTTGACAACGACGATGCACAAAGAAATTAGAATGCCAATGCCGTATTATAATAGCGAATCCTTCTGTGCTTTGGCGAGTACCTAGGTCATGCGCAGTTGCCCGGCTGCCGTGCCGTGCTGGGGGGGTTTGAGTGAAATTCTATGGTCAATGTGTTTATATAGTGATATACGAAATATATTACGTTTTGCCGAGAGTTCTGCAAAGATACTGATTTGAGTGAACCGACATCAACCTTCAAGCTCGGAAAAAGTCCTGATTTGAGAATTACATTAAATTCCATTTTTTATTGTGTAAACATGTCTATAATGTAATAAAATATATTTACCAAAGAATACCATCAAACATTTGTATCAATACTCCGTTGAGATAAAACAATTGGGAGCCAATTACACTAATACCTTATTGGTTATTATGACAATTTTTTATATGAGTTACGAGGCTACCGCTCTGTGAAAAGTACTTTCCACAAAACTGACAAGGGTACGGCTTCTGCCCAGTATGTGTTAAAATGTGGCTCTTTAGCGTCTTGGAGTCGAAAAACTTCTTTGGGCAAATCATACATTCGAATTTTCGGTTGTTGCTGTGGGATTTCATGTGATCCTGAAATAAGTACAAAACAAACAAAAAATTAGTAATGTTGAGTTCACAGTTCGTATTAGATACGAGAGTTCAATTGTTAGAAACAACAAAAAAATAAAAAAACTGAAGCAAAGATGTTACTCACTTTTTACAACATTTCACCAAAAATCAATCAGTAGAAACATTTCTACATTAAGAATTCAAGCATATGATCCGGCTCGAAGGACCATATGTTTGAATTGTTAACGTAGAAACATTTCTACTGATTGATTTTTGGTGAAATATGTAAAATGATGTGTATCGAGCATTCTTTTGTGAATCAAATTTTGAAGATACCAGGAATCAATTTCAGAATTAAGTTTTTGTTTACTCACTCTCAAGTGGCTTGCAGCCACATATTTTTTGGAACATATGCTACATGAATATGGCCTTTCTCCAGTGTGGTATCTCACGTGGGTATCTCTAGTTTCTTTTCTTCGGAAGGATCTTCCACACTGCCAACAAGGATAAGGTTTTTCTCCAGTATGAATCAATTGATGTTTCTTCATTTGAGTACTTGCTAAAAAACAGAGTAACCAGGACTTACAGCCTACAGAGAAGATGAATTGGTCATTTGAAATGAGCACCTAGGAATATATAGGAAAAGGGTGTGGTAAAGGGGAAACATAAACTGAATGAAATATAATTTAAATGGTAGAACGGCCACTTACTAGTAAAAGACATTTGGCAAAAATTACAGCTGTAGGGCTTGACACCCGTGTGAATTCGCATATGAATGTACAGATTCGTATTTGTTGAGAAATTTTTCCCACAAACACTGCATGTATGAGATTTTTGACCTGAAAAAAAGTTACGCTATTATTAATGTCAGATGCTACCAAGTGAACTCATACCAAAAGATTACATTAAATAAGTATAAATAGAAACGTCGAGATCTTCTATAAACATACGTCGGCCTTTCAACCCGAAGAACCACCATGTAAGTGACGATGGCCGCGAAAGCCTTTCACAATTTATAAATAGGCAAGTTTGGTTCATGAGTGTTTCAAATTTTACAATTTTTTTAGCTATATAGATATATTACAAAAAGTAACCTGTCACATCTACAATCACTAGTTACTTTTTGTAATATACCGTCTTTGCCTTATGGTTCTGATTTTAGATTGGATTAAATTTGATTTCGGGAGCTTCCATAAATCCTTCCTGACGAGTGGGAAACCAAGAAACAGCTGTCAAAGGATGTTTGATCTCTCGGAATCGAATAAAAAAATACTTTCCTTTCACTTATATAGATATAAATAAATACTTGACAAAGTTATGGAGCAATTCACCTACCTGTGTGGGTACGAAGATGTTCATTCAAATTAGAAGACTGATTGAATTTTCTGTTGCAAATACTGCATTCATATTTTTTTTCGGCAATGTGAATATTTCTGTGTTTATGAAGCGAGGATGGCAAAGCAAAATTTCTTCCACAAATTTCGCAGTTCAGAGGTCTCTCTCCGGTATGACTTCTCATATGCATCACCAGAAGTTTATTTTGTCTATACCTGGAAGATATAAAGTGTCACCGTTGAAGGCTCATAATATGGGATGTTAACTTTTTTTTTATCAATCATAGTCCTCAGAAAAATTACCTACAGAAAAAATTATACCTAAAAGTTGAGAAGTCGTATACAGTCCAAGATAAGATTATCCACCACCGAGATCTCTAATACGGTAATAGATACAGTTTTGGTTAATAGTAAACTTTATTAAAATGTAAAATAAAACAATAATAAAGTGACAATCAAAAAAAAAAAATATCAGGGCTCCGGTTTTGGATGGGAAACCATCAACTTATTTTTTTTCAAACAGTCCTGTTTCGAGAAAGACAGTTTTTAAAAGAATTTTTCATCCTAAATTCAATTTTCATTTCAGTTTTATTATGTGTCAAATCAGCTCGAATTTTAAAACATTATCGAGAACGTGCCTGTATTGGAATAAAAAGTGATAAAAAGTTTTGTTGTAACATTAAATGATTGGTGAAAATCTCTCTAAAAATTCCGGATGACAGCAGAAAAGAATATGAAACGTATTGAGCAGAAAATAATGAAACGTATTGATACTAGCATAACTGATATAGGTATTATTGTGATCACTACAGCCTTGCTGGAAAGAAAGTGTGTCAAAACACTGGCATATGCCAAAAAAGCTAAAACCTCTTGATGATTATTATTACTATTATGAACATTACCTTTTTCCACATATATTACATCCAAACTTTTTTTCGGGATCCAAAATTGGGCCAGTATCAATGAAATGAAGTTCTTTCAGGTGTCTTTTCAGGTATTTTGAATCACTGAAATTTCTATCACAGAGCTGTAACAGAAACTTCTTAGACTTTCTATTTACGAAAAATGGAAGTCATTACATTACATGTGAAGTTCTGTTTTTTCGTGTCGGCAAATTCAGTTTTACTATTGACGAATGTGTGTTCAATGAGATGCTTGTCCAACTCATTGGAACTGTTCCATGCCTTCCTGCAAATGTTACAAAAATACTTGGGGTGTCCCGTGTGGCTTTTCATATGTTCTGCTAGAGACCATTCGTCTAAAAAATACAAAATATACCTATCTAATTCATTTGATGAATAAGTCAAAGTCAAATCAAAATATGCTTTATAGTTGGAAGTTAATGATAAACTTATTGACAAAGCTTCATTGCATTAAAGATAATGTTGAAAAAAAAAATTATGGAAATTAAATTAATAGTTAATACAAAAAGCTTATGAAACACGCAAAATCAAGTGAGATACAGAGTGAAATGTGAAAAAATTGGCGAATTTAATTCTCCCCTACGGTGATACATTCGATAACATTTTTTCCGATTCCTCTTGTCATTTTCTACAATTCGATAGAAAAATTATTAAGGAACACGCAAAATTAAGTGAGATACAAGGTGCTACAGATTCGTTAACATTTTTTTGTCCGATTTCTCTTGTCATTTTCTTCATTTATGTATAAAAACACCAATAAACACGCACAATCAAGTGAGATCCAGAGAATTTAATTTACCCGGTCTCCCCTACTGATACAAATTCGATAATTTTTTTTACCGATTTCTCTTACAATTTTCTTCATTTCTTCATAAAAATCATCAACAATCACGCACAATCAAGTAAGATATAGAGAAAATTGGCGAATTTAATTTTCTCAGTCTCCCCTACTGTGTTACAAATTCGATAACTTTTTTTCTCCGATTCCTATTGTCATTTTCTTCATTTCTATGGAATAATCACCAACAAACACGCACAATCAAGTGAGATACAGAGAACAATGTAAAAAAATAGCAAATTCAATTTCCCGTCTCCCCTACTGTGTTACAAATTCGATAACTTTCTTTGCTCGATTCCTCTTGTCATTTTCTTCATTTCTAATAATAATAATAGATTTTATTGACAGAACTGAATATACCGATACAAGAACATATTATTTATTCTTACATTTCTGTCAAAAGGCAGAATTCATGTATTGATTCAATTTTCAACTGAGAATGTTTCTCTTTAAAGCAGAATTCATGTTCTGATCTTGTCACGTGAGTAACGCAATCAGACCATGCTCTTCCATTCAGCCTGTGGAATAATCGTCAACAAACACGCACAATCAAGTGAGATACAGAAAAAATGCAAAAAACTTGGCGAATTTAATTTCCCCAGTCTTCCCTACTGAGTTACAAATTCGATAACTTTTTTTGCTCGATTCCTCTTGTCATTTTCTTCATTTCCTTGGAATAATCATCAACAAACAGGCACAATCAAGTGAGATACAGACAAAAATGTAAAAAATTTAGCGAATTTAATTTTCCCAGTCTCCCCTACTGTGATACAAATTCGATAACATTTTTTTAACGATTTCTCTTATAATTTTCTTAATTTCTGTTCAAAAATCATCAACAATCACGAACAATCAAGTGATATACAGAGAAAAATGTAAAAAAATTGGTGAATTTAATTTCCCCAGTATCCCCTACGGTGTCACAAATTCGATAACTTTTTTACCCGATTCCTTGTCATTTTCTTTATTTCTGTGGAATAATCACCTACAAATACGCACAATCAATTGAGATACAGAGAAAAATGTAAAAAATTTGCTAATTTAATTTCTCCAGTCTCCCCTACTGTGATGCAAATTCGATAAACATTTTTGACCCGATTTCTCTTATAATTTTCTTCATTTCTGTACAAAAATCATCAACGATTACGCACAATCAAGTGAGATACAGAGAAAAATGTAAAAAAAACTGGCGAATTTAATTTCCCGTCTCCCCTATTGTGTCACAAATTCTATTACTTTTTTACCCGATTCCTCTTGTCATTTTCTTCATTTCTTTGGAATAATCATCTACAAACACGCACAATCAAGTGAGATACAGACAAAAATGTAAAAAAATTAGAGAATTTAATTTCTCCAGTCTCCACTGTGATGCAAATTCCATAAACATTTTTGGCCCGGTTTCTCTTAGAGTTTTCTTAATTTCTGTACAAAAATCATCAACGATCACGCACAATCAAGTGAGATACAGAGAAAAATGTAAAAACCTGGCGAATTTAATTTTCCCAGTCTCCCCTACTTTGTTACAAATTCTATAACTATTTTGCCCGATTTCTCTTGTCATTTTCTTTATTTCTGTGGAATAACCATATACAAATACGCACAATCAAGTGAGATACAGACAAAAATGTAAAAATTAGCTAATTTAATTTCCCCAGTCTCCCCTACTGTGATGCAAATTCGATAAACATTTTTTACCCGATTTCTCTTATAATTTTCTTCATTTCTGTACAAAAATCATCAACTATCACGAACAATCAAGTGAAATACAGAGAAAAATGTAAAAAAATTGCTGAATTTAATTTCCCCAGTCTCCCCTACTGTATAAAAAATTCGATAACTTTTTGTGCCCGATTCCTCTTGTCATTTTCTTCATTTCGTTGGAATAATCATCAACAAACACGCACAATCAAGTGACATACAGAAAAAAATAATATTGGCGAATTTAATCTCCCCAGTCTCCCCTACTGTACTACAAATTCGATAACTTTTTTTGTCCGATTCTTCTTTTCATTTTCATCATTTCTTTGGAATAATCATCAACAGGCACAATCAAGTGAGATGGCAAAAATGTTTTAAAAAAATGCGAATTTAATTTCCGCATTCTCCCCTACTGTGATACAAATGCGATAACATTTTTTGACCGATTTCTCTTATAATTTTCCTAATTTCTGTATAAAAATCATCAACAACCACACACAATCAAGTGAGATAGAGGGAAAAATGTAAAAAAATGGCAAATTTAATTTCCCCCGTCTCCTCTAGTGAGATACAAATTCGATAACTTTTCTTGTCATTTTCTTCATTAGGTACTGTGAAAAAATCATCAACAAGCATGCTAAATCAAGTGAGATACAGGATGAAATATAACAAAATGGCGAATTTAATTTCTCCAATCTCCCCTACGAATGTGCACGCAAAATCAAGTCAGATACAGGACAAAATCTAAAAAAAATTGCCGAATTTAATTCCTCCAGTCTACTGCAGTGCGAAAATGTGTGAAAAGCGCAAAGAGACTAAACTAACAAGAAGGGTTTAATAAGCTCTAGCCAATCAGAATCTTGTAGCATCAACGTTCATAGTGACGTACTTGGATATGAGTACAGAGTCGAACTTGAACCAAGCAACAAAACTATCAGCAGTAACTCTCATATACCAAGAGCTAGTCCGTCACTGTCTATAGAGAACGGCGGCCATGACACGTCCAACTACGTCACAAATGTTCTTTCATCTCTTTCTACTAGTGTCCCCATTGTGTTATGTGGATTAAACTATCCTTGTTAAATTTTAGTCTCCTTGTGAAAAGCGTGGCTAGGAAATATGTGGACGTTTGGCAACATCGCACGTTTACGTTATAAACCGTGGCTAACTTCATACCTTTGAAAATATTTTCACAAAATTCACATTTGAATATTGAACCCAATGTGAAGTTATCAGTAGCTTCATCTGAATTACAAGGAACTATGTTTCCATCACTTTCCCAGGATTCAGGTAAACACTGTTCAGCAATTGTTTGCAAGCTCTGCATTGTTTCCGCCAAATCTGAAATAGCTGACTATTAAGATAATCTGGTCATCAATAATTTTGAAATATTTATAACAAATACCTAACCTGTGCTAGCATTTTGATTAGTAAAAGTTTCAACCAAAGAATGAGTTGTCGCATCATTGAAAATATCTTGGAATAAAGAACTCTGCTGTAGTACTTCGCTGGTTCCAAATAAATCTGATTTCACTTCATCGATAATGTTATCTGTTGGTAGTGAAATAGACTGTAAGTTGATACCCAAATAATTTCTTACAGTCATGTCAGATTTTTCGCACAATTGTTTAAATGTGTAAGCTTTGTTGACACTTTGGAGACACTGGGTACAAATCTGATTTGGAAGACCATCTCCTTGTATCACCTACAAAGTATACACTTATTGAATTCTAGTTTCGAAATTAACTAGGATATTCACCTGTACTGAAGCACAAGACATCAACATATTTGCTATGCAAGCTTCAAATAATGGCCTCAAGTTAGCCTTTTCCAACAGACAAGTACGGCATATTTTATCTAATTTCATTGTGATTGTCCTAAATTTGACAATCCAAGTAATCCAACAAAATTTAGAATCCACCCAGGGTTCGTATGCTATCAAGGAACCCAAGAATCCACCAAAGTTTGGATTTTTTAAACCAAACAAAACAAATCACCTAACCTATACTCCTCTGTATCTTCTTCCTTTATTTTTAATTTTTTGAGGTCGGTGGTCAAGAAGACTATTGGTCGGTGGTTGTTGGTTGTGGTAGCTTTAGCCGATGTTTAAAAACGTCTTTAGGGCTCTGGGTTACCAACTAGATCCATGCTTTTGAGTTGGGTATATAAACACGAGGAAGCAAGTTTCCGAATGCGGGTTGGTAACTCAGGTTAGGTAAACGGACGTGCATGTTAGGGATCTCATCAACCCGAGTAAGTCTCTAAAAAAAACCTTCAAATAATATCCTCCAAATTCTTATGCTGCATGTTCTTAGTGAATTATTCAGTTAATAATGACAAAATAAGGCTTCAAGTGCATGCTACAAATCTGCTTAAATCAGTTATCAAATTATTGCAGGAACACTCTTCTTGAACATATACTACCAAGCACCTTGCCTGCTTGTCTCTGCAGACAGTGGCTAAGAGGGGGATACGTAAAGGATCATTCATACCCTGGCGAAAAAATTCGGTGAGATGAATCACGTCATTATCAGTTTTTGGGATTAGTTGTTACCAACTACATTACCAAAAAATTACATGTTGATTCATCATTCACCGCAATTTTTTTGCCGAGAGTCGATACCACCGAACTCAAACTTATAAGATATAAGTATGAGTTCTGTGGTCGATACGCAAGGAAATTGCGAATATTCGTAAGGGTATGAAAGACTTGAAAGAGCCTTCATAGCGCACAGTGTTACCAACCCTACTGTTTTAACAGTAGATTTGCTGTTTTCACATTGATTTCAATGTTTTCTGTTTCATTCCTATTTTCTACTGTTTTTCAACTAGCGTTCAGCGCTACCTATTACACTGCTATGCAAACATGTTTTGATAACCACTACGTAATAAAACGCAATGACACTAGTTTTTTAGTTTTTTGATGTTGGCAACACTTGATGGCAGTATCTTCTTTATTGTATTGCGTATTGTTTTATAGTCACAAGACAAGTCACAACACCTTGAACAGTTTCTTTGAATTGCGGCGTCTATTTAAAAAAAAACAATAATTACAACATTTTTGATAAAATGAGTAGTGATTCATCCGATTCATCGACATGTGAAAATATTGAAGATTAGGCAATTGAAAATGAAAAATAATTTTACTTTGATTTTTGTTGTGATTATAAATATATCAATGTATGTGAGTTCTGTTTTCTGTTCTAGTAACTAAGAAAATTGTTTATTATTTAATTATATGAGCAAAATTATGAAATCTGCCATTTTTTTCTTTACCTACTGCTTTCTACTGTTTTTTTTAGGCGAGTTGTTGATTTTTAGTTTTTTGAGGTTGGCAACACTGATAGCGCAACACTGAATTCTTGTCATGTGTCGCCTGTCGTTAGTTAGATTTTAGGTTATTATTTATTTCGTATTTTATTAATATTTTTATTTTCAATTTGAATTTGAAGAAAAATGGTAAGAGCGATATATTTAAAATAAACAAAAATAACATTGAATTTTTCAGCCAAAAATTAAACAGCTTGAAAAATGTAAACATCCCAACAGCAGGAGGACCAAAGCTTTGGCAAAACAAATGAAAAAGTAAGGCTAAAAATGTGCAATCATGTCCAAATTAAAAAATCATATGAAATATTAACTTACATTGAACAACAATTAACATTGTAAATTTCCAGGAAGGTTGGTCGAGATAAAAGTAAACTCTCCAACAACATTAAACTGAACTTGGTTGGAGAAAAGATTTTATGGTTCAGGGATAATTTGGACCAACAACTGAGTGCATATACACCAAAACAAACTAACGAATTAATTCTCAAATACTTGTCAAGGTTCAACGAGGAATTGGAACAAATACACATCAAGCATTCAATAGGAAACAGAAAAAATAGACAGCATGCCAACAGAGAAGATATTATCAATCTAACAGTTAAAAGAGAAAAAGAAGAGTATGATGGCTGTGGGATAGGTAAGTAGGCCTAATTTGTATTGCATATTATTTTTAATTAATAATAGCCACCAGATTCAGTGCTGTAATTTTTAAATTCTGTTTCTACATAAGATATTCAATGTTGTACATTCGACATTTCAGAGATTCCCAATTTATTGGACCCTGTACAGTTTGATTTGCTCAAAACATGGAATGGTGAACTTAGATTTCTGCAAAACTTCAAATTACAAAGGTTAGGTAAAAGAAGTTTGGAGGAAGACAAGAAAAAACAAGAAAAACTTCTGGGAAAGTCTGGGAAGCTAAATAAAGAAGAGAGTGTTTCAGTGGCAGATATTTGTACAGATAGCACTGACCAAAATAAGACAATTATAGACAAACAAATTGAAGAAACATTACCAGCACCTCAAACTATGGATATTGGAAGTTAGAAATACATAAATGAGAATTTAGAATGTTTATTATTTGTTTTGTTTCAAAATGGACTGTAATTCCATCATTATCGGTCCTTTTGAGTTACTGGACGATGGACCCACCGAAATTTCCGAAAAATAATATAGTAGGAGGCAAAATGGCACGAAAGTGTGTCAAAATTTGTAATCAGAAATACCATTTTCCTACTGATCCACTTTTATTGCGAATCAAATTCAATTATCAAGATTTATTGTTTTCTTTCATGAATGATATCTTCATTATTATTATAGTATTAAAGAGAATGATAAATGCATTCATATTGAAAAAGTTTAGAAATGAGGAAAAATCTAGTATTTAATATTTTCAGATGAAATATATACAAAAATGCACATTAAAATAATGAGGTTAATATACCTACTGCGCCATTAGCATATTTAGTCAAATTACATTTGAATTATAACCTATCTTTAAAATAACAGCAAAGAGTGAAAAATTGCTAATATTGAAACATTAATGAATAATAATTATGAAAGCATCTTTCATTTCTGTCAGTGCTTATGACATTTGAATCTTATGACAGCGTCATGCAAATATTCTAACAGATTTTCGATATTAACTTCAGGCCTAAAAGTTCTATTATAAGGATATTTGTCAAGATTTTCGTTACACATTTTTCCTTCTTGACAATAGTTTGAAGATAACTGTATGGAAGGTTTTTCTACCGGAAATTTCACACCTAAAAAATAAAAATTTGTTAATGTTCAGCATTATCAATGAATTTCTTTTAGTGGAATATATTGTTTGACATGTGTTATTTGGTGGAGTTTTATTATTCAATTCTTCTTGAATCCGGCTCGAAGGACCAAAAATATTGAAACTTGTATTAGCTGGCTCAAAACGGAGTTAATATCTTACGAATGGTATTGAAATGATTAGATTTGTAATTTGGACCGCAGTTAAAGAAAGAGAACTGAACACGATGTTTGTTTATTACAGTAACTAACAACAACTAGTTCATAGTGACATATTATATAACCTGTACAGAGGGCTATCAATAAAGGGTTTCAAAATTAAAAGTTCTAATAAATAATGCGATTAAAATGGCTGCCAGACATGCTGTAATAAAGTTCAAGTATTTTAACTTGTTGCGAATTCCATATTCAAAGTTCTTCGAATAATTTTTGTATATTTAGAAAACCAGTGAAACTTTGTATACAGAAGGTAAAATCGAGTTTTGGTTGATGAATCTCAAGTTCAAGGGATTAATTTTTTTGAGAATTTCAAATAAATTTTCCCAATTACTTATATCCAAAACTGTGCCAGTGCTTCTTATGCAAAGAAATATAAATAGAAAGTGATTTAACTCAAAAATTATAAATTTCAACTTACCAAATGTAACAGAGACCAAACAGTCATAATCATCAACATAAAATATGAAAACAGCCTTGTTGTAAGTCTCTGTGTCATACTCGACAATAGAGCGACTACAAACTGCAGCTATAGTCATAATATACAACTTTTTCATTTTATAATGGTCTACCACTACTGCCACACGGTTTTCTAGTAGCTTAGACACTGAAGAAACGTATTCATGAATGGACGTATCTTTACTGAATTCTGGCAAATGAAAATTTTTGTTATTCGCCATAATTTGTTCGACTCTCGGCGACAACTGCAAGGAGACGTTGGCGCGACTGCTGTCAAGTTTCAAAATGGTTATTTTCAGATGAGCGTAGTCATCACCAGGATTATACCAAGAGGCATGAGTGTGATGAGGCTGGTCCCTGGAAAGACAATTGTTACTATAATAAAATGACTTACTGGGTGTAGCAATACATACATAGGTTGTGTGTACTCCGGTAAAGCACTGCAGTCAACGCAAAGGGCAATCAAAAATACAATATTATTGCCTTCTATACTAACTTCAATATTATTTGGGTTGATACCATTGTCCTTTTTTATCAAAGTTTTGTATTCTTCCCAGTAATGAGAATAAATGTTTTCTGTTCGCAGTTTTTCCAACTGAAATGAGTATAAATAAATAAAAACACTCTCTTCAATCTGAAGTGAATCTGAGTGAAGAAAATAATGAAAAAGTTACATTTTAAGATTTTAAAGAATGACAAAGAAAAATGCAACATAATATTGGCTGGGATTTTTAGAAACATTCAACCACACAAAGAGGACTGATGATTTTACCTGTTCCTTTTTGTAAAGTACCAAAAATTGATTCAATACTAATGATAAAGCTTGAGGGTTCTTCAAGTCCCAATTATCCAAATTTTCGATGTTATTTTCAATGATGTCATTATCAGGATATGCTAAAAACTGATCATCATTGAAATCAAAATCGGGTGCAAAGTAGAAGTCTTCCGGATCAAAAATGATTTCCCACTTTAAGCGCTTTCCGGCGAATGGAACTTTCATTATGAAATGGAAATTACTCAAAATGTCATCATCATCGTCACCAATTAACCTCATCATAGGAATTGAAATATCTTTGAGAGTTACAGATGATAGACCTAAAACGAAAACACCAATACTCCGTGGAATCATATTTACACGAGAAAATAAAAATCCGCTATTAAAAAGTGGATGTCCACAAGTTCAGAAAAGTGAAGAACTATTTAATAACAAAAAATGCAACTACAACTTGTTTGAATATTGATATAATTTTCTGACTAACCAATCAGATAATTTAATAGGTGGGATTTTATTGAAGAAATTAAAATCTGTGAGCTTCTAAGAAAAAAGATTTCAGAATATTCAGAAACTCACCTATTTTGCTTCTTAAACACAATTCTTCGATGTTTTTTCTGAGACATGGTGGAAAATTGCTCAAAATATTATCCGTGTTATAAGATAAATCAGTCATCATTTGCCTGATTAACCAAGTCACTAAATTAATAAATTATGTTTCACAGGTTTCACATTCCACAACAATCAAAACATAGATAAAAATAAGAGGTTAAAAACTTTCTTCATTCTGCTTCTCTCTCTTGTCTTTTTTGGTATAGTTCCCGTCTGGTACTATTAACCAGCTCTCCCCTCATTGTTTTTCTTCTTCTCTTTAATTGAGATGGGTTGTAGAACCGTTCGCGAAATGTGTTTCTGCTAGATGGCGCCCAGAATTTAAGCGCGAAACAGTATTGTGAAGTTTAGCTGTAAAATTCCAATTTTATAAGTTTATCAGACATTTCCATCTAAGCAGCTACGGAGGCGATAAAGCGTTGAACGTATTCGTTAGGTTGTACAAGATGACTTCATGATGTTACCTGACCTACATAGCACTGATGAGAGGCAATAACATTGAAACATACGTATGCAGGTAGTCAATTCTACCAAATAAAGGATATCATCATATCATTATAATCATTGTTTTATTACAATTCCTCAAGAAAGACAAAATTGCAAGTGCTAATTTTGTACTTCTTGAGGAACGTTGCATAAATGGAATTAATCTATAATTTAATGCCCGTAAGGGGAAGTAGTTGTTTGACCACCCGGGATGGTGCTGTAGGTTTTCCGGGTTTTCCTGCGACTGAAAAGTGAATACGCCACCAAAAATCAGTAAGTCGCCCCAGAGCGCCACGATAAATAATAATAATAGCACCTTCCTCCGAAATTGTTTTCTCTCATAAACGAAACGTGCATTTCAATTTTTTCAAATGAATATGTTCGAGCTAGTTTTATATACCAGGTTTTGAAGGGTCTACGTTGAACCGTTTCGAAGATCAATCAATCAATCAATCAATCAAGTATACTTTATTGTCAAAACAGAAGATATAAAATCTTATAGACAAAGCATCGTAAAATATTAAATACATAAAATTATAAATAAAAATCGCACTAATAAGTAAAGTCATATACAATTAAATCACAGCCACCATCTGATAAATATCAAAAGGAGATAAAAATGCCTCAGTTAAAGTAAGGAAATCATAAACAAATGCATGCTGCACAACCAATAGTACATCTGCTCACAATAATTGATCATCGTAATATTCCTGAATGTTATAGTAGGCCTTGTCAAGTAGCATGATTTTTACTTCCTTCCGAAAGGAGAATAGGGATTTAATCGCTTTAGCTTGAGAAGGCAGATGATTGTATATTTTTTTGCTCTCGTAAATAACTGAATATTTTGTCAAGGATGATTTGGGGATCGGAAGTGTTATATTCCCATCTTGCCTTGTGCTATAACCAGGTTGTGGATTAACTGCACTTAAATTGACTTTATGGATAAGACACACCGTCTCCAAAATAAATATACTAACCAATGTGAGTATTTTGTGCTGAATAAAGAGGGGTTTGCAATGTTCCCTCGACTCAGTATTTACACATATACCTTATATGTTATATAGTTAAATAACTCTTTATTCATATATGCACAATGTGTTTCTTTTCTCAATATACAAAAGAAAAGTATACCTAAACGATATCTATACCCTCATCGCCCTGTTGAAATAACTCCTGTAATTCGAAACTTCCAATATATTGAATAAAAATCCAAATATAATGAAAAAAATCCAATATATTGAAAAAAAATTCAATATATTGGAAAAAATCCAATATCGATTTATATTTTGAAAAAACATTCAATGTATTGAAAATGAATCCAATAAATTTGATTCATCTTCAATATATTGAAAAAAAAAATCCAATATTTTGGAATTTTTTAATGAAAATAGTTTTACTTTATTTGTGACCCCTAGACGCTTTCGTACATATGTCTATTGGAAATAGATTTTTTTGGCAGGTATACAGTGTGTCTCACTCACCGACTTAACCTTTAAACTAGACTGCCAATACCATATTATTGAAATTGATCCAATTACGAAATTGACTGGTGGCCATAGGACATGCGCATTGTGTCTGTTATCTGTCAGAATCACATTGGCGTACTTCAAGAAAAATTAATAGGTCTAGTACAAAAGCAAGTGGAATGTTGAAAAATTGAGTTTTCATTTGATGACGAGAATATTTCATAACTGTACATCCATACTTCGACAAGGCACATTTCAGTCGTTGAAAATTAGGGATTTTTATACCAAAGTCCAAAACACTTCATTTTAACAATATCTATTTACTCAAGGTAACGCCAATGACCTAATAAATGGCTCCCCAGATTGTCAAATATCAATTCTTTGGTGGCTCTTGTGCATTGCGCAGACACGGTTTCAGGATCTTCAATTGGATGAGTTTTTCGAGTGGTGGGCATATGAGTACTAGCAGACTAGTTTAAAGGTTAAGTTGGTGGTCTCACTTCTCATGGAAACACCCCCGTATCTTCCGTAATAATTGAGGTTGAATGATGAAACTCTCAGGACTGATGAAAATGCTCAAAATGCACCTACCACCTGAATGGGGTTGGCCTGTACGTGATATAGACTGCCCGCCAATCGCGATGGAACAACACATTTTTACGGTAAAACATACTAGGGGGCAAAATAGGCTAAATATTCCTTCAGATTTGAGATCAGGACCACCAACTTACTACAGATACACTTTTTCTCTGAAAACATTTCAGTCCTGAAAAATCCGAATTTGTCTCACTTCTCATGGAAACACCCCCGTATTTTTTGTAATTTTATACGTAGAACCCTGAAATTTGCATCGATAGATACACTAGAAATGAACTCACTGCACAAAACGGGTCATCCTACATGATGTGCACTGCACGCCAGCTGCGATGGAAAAATGGGTGGTTCCTTCGCTGCTGGCGTGCAGTGTATATTACGTAGATTGACCATTTCCGTGCAGTAAGTTCATTTCCAGTGTATCTATCGATCCTGGAATGGTAATGGTTCTACGTAAAAAAATACGGAAGAAACGGGAGTGTTTCCATGAGAAGTGAGACAAATTCGGATTTTTCAGGACTGAATTTTTTTCAGGGAAAACGTGTCTCTGTAGTAAGTTGGTGGTCCTGATCACGAATCTGTAGGCATTTTGAGCCTATTCTGCCCCCTAGTATGTTCTACCGTAAAAATGGGTTGTTCCATCGCAAGTGGCGGGCAGTGTATATAACTTAGGCCAACCCCATTCAGGTGGTAGGTGCATTTTGAGCATTTCCATCAGTCCTGAGAGTTTCATCATTTTACCCCTATTGTTACGGAAGATACGGGGGTGTTTCCATGAGAAGTGAGACACACTGTATATTACTTTTCTTATGTGAGAATTTTTATATATATTACCCCCCCTAACCAGTACCCTGGATCCGCCACTGCAGTTCAACTTCCAAACCTTTCGCGAATCTACGCCTTCATTCTCATTAGTCATAGTATTCAAATTATTGGTGCCCAATTATAGTTTTAAACCGATTCAATGATGAATAATAAGAGATAAAAACATTTGACGAATTCCTCTTAAAGTCGTCATATTATTGGTGCCCATAATAATTTACTATAGTTTTAAACGGATTTAATTTTGAATGAGAGGTATAACTTTCTGACGAATTCCTCTTAAAGTCATGTATTCATATTATTGGCTCCAAATTATAGTTGTAAACCTACTGAAGTCGTAGTATTCAAAAATCCCTGAACATCTAGGCTCTTCAACTTCAGAGTTTTTCGCGAATCCACGCCCTCATTTGTTATATTATTATTATTTATTCATATATTTGGTGTTTATAGTGGCATCGACAGCTCTGGCCATTATCCACTATGTGTTCTGGGTTGGCCTTGTTACTAACTCCATATACCACCTTAGGACTATAAGTGTAGCACTAGCTGTTATTATTACTATATTATATCTCTGGCGGGAACACGGCTTTTCCAAGCTCTACGTCATCATCAGTGGTGCAGGAGCCAAAGTTCATTATTTCAAGAAAATGTTGAGTTGAAAATTGATGATAAGAATGAAAAAAATAAAGTTGAAATACGCTTCTCTCCAAATATTTTCACAACGTGGAAAATTTGAGATGACAAAATTCTGATAGAAAACAACTACTTCCCTGGCTAATGCCACGACGGATATTACTATACATCTGACAGATATTTGTGCAACGTTCTTCTAAGAAGACTCAAATAAGTGGAAGAACATTTTCTTTAAATTCCTGAATTGTAGGAAATGAACTTCGCCCTTTATTTCCTAATATTTCATATTTTTCATGTATATTTGATATAATGGTATTGTATACATTTGGAAATAATAAAGACAATATTATTATTATTATATTGCAAGTGCTTATTTGTCGACAAACAAAAGATTATCCTTAATTTGGCTGGGCATACCTGCAGACATATTTCTAGGTTGTTGCCTCTCTTCACTGCAAGGGTAAGTCAGAAAACTTTGAGTTGTCTTTGTCCCTGCCAAATGAATTATAATCTATAGTTTATCTGATAATTCCCTACGGATGAAGCAGCGACTTACAGTAAAGTCAGTCGCAGCGCCACCAGCCAGGAAAAAACAATAAGCACTCCTCGAGACAGCAAAAGACTCCAGAAAGATGAGTAAATGCGAAAATTTTAACAAGTTCGAATGTTTTTGTTTGTCTACAATAAGCACGCAATAAGTGAGTCTTCTTGGGAGAACGTTGCACAAATATCTGTCAGATGTAGTTCAATATCCATCGTGGCATTAGCCAGGAAAGTAGTTGTTTTCTGTCAGATTTTTGCCTCATATTATTATTATTTATTTGTACTCTCCGGCAAACATTCAAACTTGTTCGAATTTTTGAAAACTCATCTTACGAATGAAAGAAAAAATACGCATTTACTATTATTTTGAACTTTTACAAAATTCACAGAGATATTAAAAGACTCATCACCTATATATTTCGTGTAGAAAACTCTTCTCATCCATTGCATGTTAAAAGTCGACTGTTTATCGAGTTCGAGAATGAAAGGTATTTCAGGTTAGTTATCATCAATGAATCTTTTAAAATGAGTAACCGCAACCAATAACATTGATTTGACAGTTCCTAGATGCACTTATTGTTACTTCTGCATCATTCACCTGGTGTTATTCACCATTGATTCAAATAAATTCTAAATTTGGTATCGTGTCTCTCCTTACGTCTTCGCCAGTCATACATTACAATTACTAATAATAGTCCAGCCAAAAAACCCTCAAAAATGACAGAACCTCCTGAAAAATCCGAAAGTTTTGAAACTTTGCGCATTGATTTATGGGTACCCAGGGATGAATATACCAAAAGTTCTCATAAAAATGAGGCGAGCTCTAATGGCAATTCGCGAAAACAAGGCACTTTTTGGGTTTTTCCATTAATATTTCGAGAACCGTTGGTCTGAGGCAAAAGTTGATTATATACATAATTGAAGCTTATTGACTTTTGAACAAAAAAGTAATATGCATTTTTCTTGTATTTCTCATGGTTACCAAGTGAAAGGGGTCTAAACGATAGCGTTTTTTCTAAAGCCGTTGGGGAGCGCATGATGGTGCAAATTAAAGTAAATCGAAATTTCAATAAAATTGATTAAATACATGATGATTCCTAAGTTGATACTTTTTTTTAACTGTGTTTAGAACTCGTTAAAATAAACAGCTTTTTCAAATAACTTTTTTCAGAAAACGAATAGGTCGATATGGACCAGTTGCATGGCCACCAAGGTCGCAATCAGATCTAAATCCGTGTTACATTTTCTTGTGGGGGTTTAAAAGTGACAACTTTGAATACCTTATTTGAGTTAGACAGGACCGTATTGGATACGTTTTGTAATCATGTAACTGTTTTATTTTTCATGTTTTTGGAAAAAGTAATTTGAAAAACTTGTTTATTTTAACGAGTTCTATACATAGTTTAAAGAAGTATCAACCTATGAATCACCATGTATAATTTGCATTTGTCACAACTGCCATGGCGAATGCTTGAATGGTGTTACTTCCACCCTCGAAGAAGACTTTGATGACCCTGATAATCCCGAGTCATAAACCTTGAAGAAACAGATCATTCAATGCAAAAAAAAACAAGCACTGAACATTTTTGGTACATGAAGACCAAAACACTGTGCTTGCTGGACGCTTAACGAGAAGTCAAGTGTACTCACAAATAGGTCATGGTCATTCGTTGTTTTGCTTTCTTACCTACTTTCTTTTATCTACATATGTGTTCATCTGTATAAAAGTTCTCTCATTTCATCATCTCATGCGTAGTTATCTCTTCTTACTAAGTTTATGGATTTTTCTGTACACAATTTTTCTTGGAATATCCTCAGCATTTTTTTTATTATTAAAAGCTTTTATTTAACTTGCTGTGTGTTAGATGGGTACAAATCTTGCAAGCTGAATTAGAACCACTTCTTCTTATCCTATGGAATAGAAATTTCTCATGTTGGTTCAGTTCCGATGACAATACATTAATGTCGAAGAAATGCCCTCCCCTGCCCCCCGAAAGCTAGATAAACAACGCGTATAGTTTCGGAAGTTTTCTTGGCGGATTTGGACTTCAAAAATTACAGCGAAAAAAAATTAGGTAAGGAGCTCGAAAAAAGTTGGAAAATTTGCGAAATCAAAATCCTAAAAATCCTTAAAAATGGTGAAAAATATCTGACCGTCCAAAATAATGGTTTAAAAAAAAATCACCCTCTTGCCCCCCCCCCCCCCCCAAAAGCTAGATAATAATTTCAGACATGGAAAATAATGATGAAACAAAATCGATCTGGGGGGCTTGGCCCCCTTTCCTGTCACGAAAAAATTTAGGAAAACTCGCAAAATAGAAATAAAAAAAAATCCGTAAAAATAGTGAAAATTATCTGACCATTGAATATTACGGTTTCGAAAAAATTTACACCTCTTCTCCCTTCGAAAGCTAGATAGAGAACGCAAGGGAATTCGGAAAATGTTTTAATAATTTCAGACATGGAAAATAATGATGAAACAAAATCGATCTGAGGGCTTGCCCTCATTTCCTGTCACGAAAAAATTTAGGAAAAATCATCAAATAGAAAAAAAATCCGTAAAAATAATGAAAATTATCTGACCGTTGAATAATACGGTTTCAAAAAAATTCACTCCCCTTCGAAAGCTAGATAGAGAACGCGTAGAAATTCGGAACAATTTCCAACGGTAAATTAACAGGCAAGCGAACGTGCAATAATGACGCATCCAAAGAAAACTTAAAAATAAATAAATAAATAAACTTTAAGAGCACTTTTTAGAGAAAAGCTTTTATTTAAATGCACTACAAAGAAAAAAAATTCAAAGTGAATTAAACCAATCATAATAAAATTTTAAATGATATAAATGAAGGTTGTCCCGAGAAAAAATCTTGGGACAATTTTAAATTTAATTACAATAAGAAATACATAGATACTTCTCGCAGAAAGCTTTTACATCATTTATAATTTTATAATGAAACAAAATGGTGGGTAATTCACTTTAAACCTTATTTTCTTCTTTTTACTGCATTTAAACAAAAGCTTTTCCCTAAAAAGTTTTTATTTTAGTTTATTTAGGTTCTTGTATTTCACTGTTTAATATACACAATGTCTTTCTTTTTGTACAAAGCTGTAAAGTTTATCTACTAAATCGTCTAAATCCTCAAAAAAATTGGTAAACGTCAAATATTATTTAAAATGCCATATTGTACCACGCTAGCTTATTATTTTTTTAGCACCCTATAACTCGGTAACCATTGGGAATACAAGAAAAATGTTAGAAATCATTTTTGTTGAAAATTCAATAAGCTTCAATTATTTATATGGTCAATTTTTACCTCCGACCAACGGTTTTCGAAATATTAACAAAAAACAAAAATAATTGCCTTGTTTCCGCAAATTGCCGCTAGAGCTCGCCTCATATTCATGGGAACTTTCGGAATATTCATCCCTAGGTACCTTTAAATAGCTGTGCAAAGTTTCAAACCTTTCGGATTCTTCGGTAGGTTAAACCTAGTTTTGACTGGACTATAAAGATCAAATCTCATTAAGGTGTTGTGGTTTGTACAGTTTGCGCAAGCCGCTGTCGTCCCCCACGAAAAAGTTCTATTTAAATCCCATTCCCCGGTTTTGGGCGATAGGTAGTGAATATAGCCGGTGAAAGACGAAGCGGGCGAAGCGGCACATAGCTAGAAGATTCAGCTTATTTCATTTCTACGGGAGAGTCACCGTGTTTATTACTTTTATTAGTGTTGTGAAGTGCAATTGTGCAATTTAAAAATGATGTCTGAAGGAATAAAACGCAATATACCCATCAAAATGGGCGATTTTAGTGTGATCGATACCGAATTTAGTAGCATAAGAGAAAGATTTGACGCCGAAATGAGAAAAATGGAGGAGGAAATGAGCAAATTCCGATCTGAGCTGATGAACAGGGAATCCAGCAATATTTTCAGGAGTACTACAAGGTACGTAATCACTAGTGTTTCCAGCTTTTATTGAAATATACCAGAAAGTAGTTGAGAAACAATTCTGGGTGAGTTATGTAAATGAAGACTAGAAAGCTCTGGACAATATCTATAATGGACCAGAGGCTATAGAGAGACAAAATAAATGACGCAGATGGCCTATACTATTTTTTATAAGATTGTTCGTTAATGAAAACCCCAGTTTTTCGCCCCAGCAAAAGCGCTTTGTGGAATTTTTTCAACAAGCAATAGTGAAATAATTTACAACTTTTTTGGTTTCTTGGAAATATCTCAAAGATTATTCAAGGGATCGTTTGACAGCCAATGGAACTTTTGTAGAGATTTATGAAACCTAAGAAATGTATTTTCATACGAACGAATCGGTGCATTTTCCACTGAGAAAATCCGGGAAAACCTCGAATAAAAGAGACCATTTTTTTTTAAATTAATAATTTTTATAAATATGAAGCTGGACAAACAATATTGCAGAAATTGATAGATAATAATATGTGGTTCAACTGTGCGCAACATGTTTTCTGTCAGATCTGTAATTTTTGCACACTCGCGTTATAAACAATTTAAGGGCACATCTTGCAAGATGCGCCGATTTGAGGGAAATCGTCGTATTCAAATTCTGTAAACGGCATCTGGAAGTAGAGATCAATATCTACAATTTGAATATTTTGGATTTTTATCTGAAAGGTGGGAAATGTGTTGAAAATGTCACTGAAAGTTGATCAAAACGCTTCAAAGTGCGTCCGAAGTCACCCGAAGCCGCACTGAAGTTAACTCGAGTTGAGTTCGGGCAACTTCGGGTGCGCTTTGAAGCATTTAGAGTAACTTGCAGTGTCATTTTCAACACATTTCCCACCTTTCAGGTGAAAATCCAAAATATATAAATTGTAGATATTGATCTTTACTTCCAAATGCCGTTTACAGAATTTGAATAAGATGATTTCCCTTAAATCGGCGCATTTAGAAAGATTTGCCCTTAAATTGTTTATAATGCCATTGTGCAAAAACTACACATCGGACATAAACTATCTTGCGCACAGTTGAACCATGTTATTATCTATCAGTTTTCGCAATATAGTTTGTCCAGCTTCAGATTTATAAAAATTATGAATTTTTGAAAAATGGTCTCTTTCGAGGTTTTCCCGGATTTTCTCAGTGAAAAATGCACCGATTTGGTCGAATAAAAAACCATTTTGTAGGTTTTATAATTCCCTACAAAAGTTCTACTGACTGTAAAACGATTTCATCGATACTTTTCTAAATATTCGCAAAAAAATAGAAAAGTTGTAAAAAAGCAGGGTTCGAAAATATCATGATATTTATATAAATATCATATCATATGATATATATCCGATATATATCATATTTATAATTTAATTATTTAATCAAGAAACATCATTGTTTCTAGCACAAATACATTAACAAAAACCTATATTCTAAACAACAAAAAGGTTTATTCTAAGTCTAATTAAGAAGAAAAAACAAAAACAATTAATAAAATAAACATGTTTTAACATTACTTTATTATTTCAACACAAACACACAATTAAAAACCTTTTCCAAACAGCAAAACCTTTTTCTAACATTGATAACTCTAACTAAAAAGAAAAAAACTAAAAACAAATAGATTTTAAATTTTAAATAACATTATTAACATTATTATGTGAACATTGATATTGGTATATCCTCATCAGATGAAATATTAATATGAATATCATTCCTATTATTGACAATTACGTCAGAATCTTCAGATATGGCTGGTTTCCATGCCCAGTTCAAGGTTGGTTTTCTTTTTATCTGTATTTTGATTCATACACTTGAACATAAAAACCAGTCAACTGGCTTTTTGGTTTCTCAAGCGATTCCGTAAATCCGATTGAACCAATAAACCGAAAGAAAAAAAGGTCCTTTCAAGATATTTTCGGATGTTTAGAATGATGGAAAACATTTTTAATTTAATAAATAAAATTATCGAATATATCAGATATATATCAAGTAATAAATATCATGATATATATCGTGATATATATCATGATATATATATCACTGGATATATATCCTCCGAACCCTGTAAAAAAGTTGTTCTGTTTAAAAAATTCCACAAAACTGGAGTTTTCATTTACCTACGAACTATCTTATAAAAAGTAGTATAGGCCGTTTGAGTCTTTTATTTTGTGTGAAAAGAGCCTCTTATTTTTATCTACAGCTGGCCATATATAATCAGTGTAATTTTATTTCAAAAAATATCAAACTGCACAAGACCCTGACTTACTTGGAAATATGCAAATGGGCTCTGGCTAGTTGTAGCGGAAAATCTAGGTAGGTGTAGGCAGCATTGTTAGGTTTTACTGTTAAGGAGAGTTTATACAGCAAGTAAAATAAAATAAAAGAGCTGACTGAGTGAATTAATATAACAACAAATAAGAAGCTGCCAATCAATATTTGGAATTTTGTATTTCATCACTGTTCACTACTTATCTTATTTTATGTCTGTATGGACTTGTTATGGGTGTACTTTTATTTTTTCAAATACCTAGGTAGTTTTATTTGTTATTTTATTTTACGTACCGGATAAACCCACCTTTACTGACCTTACAGCCTCCCAATGCGTCAGTAGGTAGATAGTGGGTAGCCTTCGCGTTTCGAGTCATAGCTATGCAAATTAGAAGGAATAAAAAAGGAAATCTATGAATGACTTAGAATAATTTCCTAACACAGTAGGTAGGTAGGTATCTTGATCATTTTTCAGAACCCAAAAAGGAGTTTGTGCCGACCCAGTCAAAACAAAATGATGTCAGAGATGGTGGTGGGCTTCACTTTCATTTTTCAGAATATACCAGTGATTCGAAAAGTGACTTATTATTATCGTAAAAACGTCTACGCGGTGCCTGTTGATCAGTTCGAGACAATAACAAGCTGTGATGCCAAATCTGAAGCGATATTAGCCAAATACCTGACATTCCATTTATACTTCGAAATCAGATGCACATAAAGATCTTTTTATCGTTACAAAGTTAAATTATTATGTCACAAATATTTACCGCAAGTTTTGAAGTTGATAATGAATTCTTTGTAACATGCTATAAATAATATTGACAAAACCAATGAGGAGTGAAATGTTGTTTACACATCTCTATAATTAAACTGACCTGCAGATTGGGATTTACTTAGAACTTCTTCACCATACACCAGTCAATTACCGATGGCATTCCCATTATATAGTATGTCCAATTAAGTCGGCACTATTGTAAAACTTTTTTATTATAATTTGTTTTATGAAAAAAAGTTATTCTAAAAAAAAAAGTTCTGCAAGGCCTGAAACAAACCCAAACTGAAATAATCAGATAGGTATACCTCAATTTTTACAATATCGACAATTTTTATTGAGAAAAGTTGATTTTAATTGAAAACTACGGTCAGGTATTCATTAATATTCATCCAAGTACCAGGAAAAAACGATCTTTTACTCGAGAAGGAGAAGGGTATGACTTTATTAGCTCTTAGCCCTTCGGCTGATACTTTTTTTAAGTTGTACTTTTCGACGTCCGAAACTGTCAAAAAAAATTCTGAATTCTAACGTTCAAATGTTTTTCACTACTTATTTTTGCGGATTTTTCTGGTTTTATATTCTTGAGTTTTTGAAACTTTCGGGTCCGAGCCCCCCACCACAACCAATTCTTTTCTACTCAATTTTCCAAGTCCGAAACCCACGGCATTTTCTTCAAATTCCTACGCATTGTGTATCTAGACTTCAGAAGAGCAAGGGGGTAAAATTATCGGAAATTCAATTAATCGATGGTCCAATGTTTTTCACTATTTTTCGAGGAGGGGGGCCCTGCACAATCACCTTTTTTAACGTGATTTTCCACGTCTGAATTTTCCTCAAATTTCTACGCATTCTCTATTTAGCCTTCAAGGGGACAGGGGTGCACAATTACCCAAAATTATTCGACGGTCCAATGATTTTCACTATTTTTACGGATTTTTTTTTTTTATTTTTTTATTGAAAAATACATCTTCCAAACAGAACAAGTTCTGGTGTAAGGAAGATAATAATACATTATATATAATTACAAGTGTCAAAAATTTTAAAATCAATGAAATATAACAATTATAACAACTTTGCATAATAGTTTGATGAACATCAGTATGATAACAAATTTTGTTTGAGTTTTTTCGAAAAAATATATATTGATTTTGATTTTTTTATATCATCTGAAAGTTCATTGTAACTTTCTATAGAGCTAGAAACTGGATTATTTTTGCCTTTATTTGAATGAACGTTATTCAAATGGAAGTTATTTGCATTTCTAATATTATGGTCATGTAATTTTGATTTTTTTTGAAATTACTATTACTTTTTTGTAAATTATTTGTTACTTTGTGAGCAAATTTTGCTCTTTCAAATTTTATTAGTTTATCTAATGTGAAATTTCTGGTTTCTTCGTACAATTTTGAAGAATGAGTTTCCCATGGTTTTTTAAAAATTACTTTTATTGCTTTATTCATCAAACGATAAATAATACCTTTTTGGTTTTTACTACAAGCTGACTATATTGTTATTAAATATCTAATATGTGAGAAAATATGGGCATTATAAATGAGATTCTGAATTTGACTATTCAGAAAGTCAATTCTTCTTATTGCTCCAATTAAAGGAATAATCGATTTTTTTATTTTATTCACATGACATTCAAAATTTAAATTCTTATCAATCATCAATCCTAGATACTTGTGTTCTTCAACTTCATTTAATATTTTGTTCTTTATTTTTATTTTTAATTTTATTTTGGTAACATTTTTTTGTTTGAAAATCATATAAACAGTTTTTTCTAAATTAATGGTTAGATTCATTTCATCTATCCATTTTTCAAACAGTTGAATATCTTTTTCAATATTATTTTCTAAAATTGCTGTATTTTTGGCCGAATAGTAAAGTACAGTTATCATCTGCAAAAGAAAAATGTTTACCCATCAATTTTATTTTCTTTATACTATCAGATTTTATTTTCGCAACTTTTTACGAGGAGATCCCGACCGCCATTTTTTTTTAATCCTAATTTTCCACGTCTGAAACCCAGAAAATTTCCCGAATTCCTACGCGTTGTCCATCTAATTATTCGTTGGTCCGATGTTTTTCACTACTTTTACTGATTTTCCGATTTTATTTTCGCAACTTTTTTCGAGGAGAAGGGGGATCTGAGACCCTGACTGAATTTTTATTTAATCTTAATTTTTCCCTGTCCTAAATCATAGGATAGTTTTCCGAACTCTTTCGCGTTCATTGTCTGTCTTTTAGGGGGACAGGGTGGTAAAATTATCCTAAATTCAGTTATTCGACGTTCCAGCGTTTTTCACTATTTTTACGGATTTTTTCTGATTTTTTCTGATTTTATGTTCACGAGTATTCGTAACTTTTTTCAATAAGGAGAGGGGTCCGAGTACCCTTTCAACCAACATGTTTTTTTCATAGTTTTTAACGTCCAGAACTTTTTTCGAATTCCTACGCATTCTATCTAGGGGGGCAGAGGGGAGAAGTTATTCGAGGAGAAGGGGGTCCTAGACTTCGACTGACATTTTTTTAATGACAGATTTTTCTATTTTATTTTAGTGAGTTTTTGCAACTTCATTCATTCATTATTTTCCACATTCGAAACCGTCGGAATATTTTTCGAATTCCTACTTTTTCTCTATCTAGCCTTCAGGGGGCAGGGTGGTAAGTAAAATTTTTCGAAATTCAATTATTCGATGGTCCGATGTTTTTTAAATATTTTTCAGATTTTATTTTCGCAAGTTTCATCAACCTTTCCGAGGAGAAAGGGAGGACTGAGCCCCTCGACTGACATTTTTCTGTCGTATTTTTCTGCGTCCGAATCTGTCGGAAAATTTTCCGAATTCTTACGCGTTTAGTGTCTAGCCTTTTAGGGGGACAGTAGGGCAAAATTATTCGGCTTTCTGATGTTTTTACGGATTTTTCTGATTTTCGTGAGTTTTTGTCCTAATTTTCCACGTTCAAAACCGTCGGATTTTTTTTCAAATTCCTACATTCACTCCATCTAGCCTTTATGTGTCAGGGTGGTAACGTCCGTCAAAATTCAACAATTCGACTTTCCGATGTTCTTTTAGTATTTTTACGGATTTATCCGATTTTATTTTCACAAGTTTTATCAACTTTTCGAGAAGAAGGGGTTCTGAGCCCCTCGACTGACATTTTTTAGGACGTATTTTTCTAAGTCGGAAAATTTTCCGAATTCTTACGCGTTCATTGTCTAGCCTTTTAGGGGGACAGGAGGGTAAAATTATTCGGCGTTCTGATGGTTTTCAGTGTTTTCACCATTTTCACGGATTTTTCCAATTTTATTTCCTCGAGTTTTCGCAATTTTTTTCGAGAAGAAGGGCCCCCTCTCAATTGCCCTCTTTTTAACGTGATTTTTCACGTACTAATCCGTCGAAATTTTTGTCCTACGTATTCTCTATCTAGACTTCAGGGAGTTAAAATTAAAATTAACTCGAGTTGAGTTCGGGCGACTTCGGGTGCACTTTGAAGCATTCAGAGTAACTTCCAGTGACATTTTCAACACATTTACTTCCTTTCAGGGGAAGTCCAAAATATACAAATTTTAGATTTTGATCTCTACTTCCAGATGCCGTTTACATAATTTGAATACGACGATTTCCCTTATCGGCACATCTTTCAAGATGTGTCCTTAAATTGTTTATAACACGATTGTTCAAAAACTACACATTTCTTTATTTTCAAAATTTCTTTTATCAGTAAAAATGAGAAAGACATAACAGTATGTTCTTAAATATTAACTTTTATTGAAAATTATTATTAAATGTTTTGTTTTGATATTTAATTAACATACATAAAAGTTGAAAAGAAAAAAAAATATTAAATTTATTTTAAACTTTAGAAAAACGCTTTTTAGTAGCTTTTTTGGTAATTTTTAGTGTTGAATTGGCTTAAAACTTTCTCCCAAATCAAGTAATTACTGTAACTATGGAAATAAAATGGCATTTGTTTATTGTTAAACATTTAGAAATGAATGATTTCTTGGATTTTTGCTTCATTGAGAACCATCATAAAGGTTAAAATGTAAAATTCTCATATAGTTTACATGCAGTGCACGGTGTCGTGATAAAGTAGGAAAATGAAAACAGGGTCACTTCGCATATTGTTATAAATGCGCGAACCTTGTTATTTGTAAAAAAAAAGTATATTGGAATCAAAATTCAACAAATGAAACAAAGTATTAACCTCACATTAGCAACTTACCCGAAAGTAGACGTGTGTCCTCCAACCTTGTCAATTCAATGAGTTTTCGGGCATTTACAAAGAGTGAGGGGCACGGGGGCGGGGAGGGAGGTCACGTGATATGTTGATGCTCCAAATCAATGCGCAGAAACCGAATTTTAACAAGATACCAATCACTTCAGAATAATTTGTGTTCTAAGAAGCCAACTCAAAGTGTGAATTATTAAAAATATAAAATAAGCTAAAATCATAAAAACCAGAGCTAATTCAGTACTTTCATGAATATATTCGAAAACTGAGGACTTGAAAACTTAGAAACCAGCAGAGATATCCAGGGCAACAGAAAAAAGTAATTTTTATGTAGACCTGTGTTATCTATCAGTTTCCGCAATATTGTTTAGTCAGCTTCAGATTTATAAAAATTATGAGTTTTGCAAAAAGGTCTCTTTTTCGAGGATTTCCCGAATTTTCTCAGTGAAAAAGGCACCGATCTGGTCGTATTAAAAACCATTTTGTTGGTTTTATAATTCTTTACAAAAGTTCTATTGACTGTAAAACGATTCCTTCAATACTTTTAAAGATATTCGCAATAAAACGAAAAAGTTGTAATTTTTTTCACTATTTTTTGTTTAAAAAATTCCATAAAGCGATTTTGCTGCGGCGAAAACCAGGGTTTTCATACACGAACTATCTTATAAAAATTAGTATCGGCCGTTTGCGTCTTTTATTTTGTGTGAATAGAGCCTCTTATTTGTATGTACAGGTTGGCCTTTGAATAGATTCTCCATTTCCCCCTTATCCTTAGAAAATAGAAGAACATATTATTATGCTTGTATTTTCATATAGACTGCCTTGAATTGTTATCTCAATTAGATTTTCACGTATATCGAGACTAAAATAAATGGTAGAAATCAAATTTGCTATTCAGCACGTGATATTTTTGTTGTTCCATTTGGACATTCCAAGAATAAAATTCGAAACAAGTTAATGAATATGCAGGTCTAATTACAACAACCTTCAGTTATTTGCACTGTGTACACTGCCAATTCAATTAGTATTCAAATGCTATTTCTATTATTGTCTGTGTGTATTATTTTATGATTCCAATGATTTTGTATCCTATTTTGGTATTCTTATTTTTGATTCGATTATGATATTCTATTTATATAGGGCGGTCCATCGAAAACGTACCTCAAGGCGTTAGAGGCCGGGAAATAATTTTTCATTATACCTGTCTGAAAACATTATATTTACATGCTTATTTAGCATACTGAAAAAGGGTTTTTTTCCGGCACGGAAAATTTTTCCGTGTGCTGGTGTCATGATAGCTGCCTATTTACATGTCAAAATTAAATAATATGTTGTTGACAGTTCTGTAGAAATCGCAAATTGTTTGAATATTTCTTTACCAACGTAAATAACGCTTGTTTTGTGGCAATTTCTGGATATTTTTGTACCATAAATATTTCAATTAATAATACGTGTTTTTGTTCTTTCATAATTGAAAATAAATGTTTCTTAACAATTTGTGGTTTTCAGGTAGATATAATGAAAAATATCGTTCATTACTCGTCCAAAAATGCTTTTTCCGTGCTTGCACGACTTCCCGTGTTCGGCTTCGTCTCCCTCCTGAATGCATGGTGAAGATCCTGGAATCATACCGTGTCGATAGGACTTTCAGGGCTAGAGTAAGCGGTACCAGCTCTGCAGTGATGCGGGCCGGAGCAGGAGTGCCGCAAGGTTCGAGCTTGTCTCCACTTTTGTACTCGCTATATACGCTCGACTTTCCCACCAACGATTCCACAAACACGGCCATATACGCAGATGATACGGCGATCTATGCCCAATCGAACTATAGCTCGATAGCTGCTTCCTGAGAGCCACGTAGAGGAGAACGTCGTGCCGTATTTGGCGAGGAACAAAATAGTGATAAATCCTGATAAAACAGAACTCATGAATTTCACAAGGAAGCGCGCTACCGTAAGTGTAACAATCCCTGGGGGATTCAGAGTTCTGGGGAATCAGATTGACGAGTCCGATTCAGTGCGGTACCTGGGAGTACAGCTGGACAAGAAGCTCATATTCGGAAACCACGTTAACCTGGCAATCCAAAGGGCTTGCGCATCGATGATAGGGGCCTACCCTCTGATCGCTAGGAACTCCGGGTTGGCGATGGAAAACAAATTACTAATTTATAAACAGATCATCAGGCCAGCGATGACCTATGCTTGTCCAGTTTTCTGCACCCTCCCCAAATACGTGATGGTGAAACTGGAGAGGATGCAAAATAAAGTACCAGCAGCGACAGGAACATTCGGTTAGTATCATTGCGAGAGCTAGCCGATATTCAATCCATCGAAGAACATATCAAGCAAGTCTCTGATAAGTTCTACCGTTTCTTCATCCTTGGAAGTCCATTGACAAGGGATATAACAGCAGTCAGAGCCCACCATAACAGGCCAAGAAGGCATGGTGGGCCGATCTACAAGGCATTGGATATTTTCCATGAGCATCCAGAGGGCGAGTAACCACTACCTCCGCCATAAAATTAAATATCGAGCCAAGGCTCATACATAAAGACCATAATGTCTCAACCCGGTTTTTTCCTACTTTTTTCCGGGAAGCCACCAACTGAAACACCCCCCCGATGATGAAATCTATTAGTCTGATGTTTTACCCATAAATAAACAAAACTCCCCGTATAACTAGGAGGAGACGGGGAAAATCAACATCAAGATTAGACTTAACACTTACGGCAGAAGATAAACCTGCACAACATCGTAGGCCTGCTCCGCAGGAATGAGTATGGTTTCCCCCGCCCGCTGAAGGCTTCAGCAGGGCGGGTACTAACCCCACCCCAAAACCCAGCTTTATTCCCTCCTTTCCCCCCTGTGGCAAAGTGATAGTTTTACTGTGTGTTTTAAACTATTTATATATTTCTTTGTCGTCATGTGCTATACATTTTTATATTGTAAATTTAATTCTAATAAACCTTTTTGCCTTTTGCCTTTGCTTCGTCTCCCACGGGAACATGTCGCGTACGCATGGAAAATAGTTATTTATGCAACAAGTGCAAAAAGTGAATGTTTATTGCACTCGACGTGAAATTGTCCGACGAGGCCGTTAGGCCGAGTTGGACAACACGTCGAGTGCAATAAACAATTTTTGCACGAGTTGCATACAACATTTTTTCTACGTTCATGCAAAAAGCAAAAAATGATTTATTGAGGTGCGGCACTAGGTGTAGGAAAATGAAAAGCGCAACTTGAATACTTTATTATTAATATCCATTTGCATTGAAACAGGAACTAATACGTTACGAACAATTTAACTCAAACTTTATTTTTACCCTCAATGTTGAAAGTGAATGAACAATTGGTGCAATTTTCAATATGAATATTTCGTAGTGAAGTACTTTTTGACTGACGTTTCTATAACCACAATTGCATTATAAAAATCAAAATCATAGTAGCCGTGAGCGCGTATGCTATCACTAGGTGTGGTCATAGTACAGACAGGTAGACGGTTTAGAACAAAGCGGATCGGATTTAATTATGGAGTTATTCTCAGGCCTCGTTTATACTCCTGGGCGATAGGCCACAGGTTGCAGGTGATAGGTGGCAAGCGATGGGTGCTAGGTGATATCTTGTTTATACTTAAATTGTGCCACCAGGATGTGGACAAGTCATTCTATTTGAAAATGTCGTTCAGAACGCGTCGTATGGTTCTAATTTTTGCAAGAAACATGTTTATAACTCACTTATCGGTACTTACCGTCTTTGTTTAATATTCCAGCGATTTCTCGCCAATTTTTATCAACAAAATCAATATTTTTGTGATTTGGATCCGCATCATTCCAAATGGCAGGCCTTATTTGAACTTCACTTATTAAAATTTCTCGATCTTCTTTGGAAATCACGGAAGACATCGTTGAATATATTGGATACTGAACGGGAGTTCCGGGGTGACGCCGCCTGTGTTGTCGCGTTGCTACAACTACGGGAGGCGCTCGGCGACACCTCCGCGGTGACACTTGCCGCCTGGTCAGAGTATAAACGGTTTCATATAAATCCATGCGTCAACAAACAAAACGGTTGTCGCCTGTCGCCCGCCACCCGTTTCGCGTCGCTTGCCACCTAGAAGTATAAACGCGACCTCAGGAAGGCATTGTTTGTTTAACTCTTGCTGCTAACAATAATACATAATAAAATTAAAAATTTAACTGTTTGAAGCCTATTGCCAATCTCACAGAATATCTGTTAAATATGTAGTAGGTTTAAACGTTTATGTTTGTCATGATGACAGCAAGTTGAAGTAGAATGACAGATGAGTGCAATAAAAACTTTATTGCACTAGTGCAATAAAGAACTTCTTTTTCCACTGAATATAGTTCAATAAAGTTTTGCTTTTTGCATGAATGTAGAAAAAGCCTATTTTCTAAACTCGTAATGAAATATAATATTGATTTTTTGGGACTTCAGCCTTAATTTTACCGCTTTAAGAATGCTATGTTATTTATTAACTTGAAATATTTGCTAACATCAACACCATTTTTAACGAGTGCACTCGACTTTATCATTGAAAACTTACTCCACAAAGTTGACGAGTGCGAAGAAGAAGGGTTCACTAAAGTTTCCTTCAACGATTTCAATTTCACATCAGCTGAGAAAATTAGAATATGAGAAATCTGGCTGGCGAGCCGATTTTTTTCGGTAATAATTCAAATATTTGTGCAACCTCTTCAATATCGCCAGGAACACACAGTTCATCACTATTATTAGGTATTCTTCATTGCGAGATAAACTTTAATCAGCAGCCAGAAAACGTGAGCCGTGAACAACATTGTTTGTTGGTAACGAAAGTCATTCAGCGTTACCTAACATGGCCACCTCACAGCAAACGCGATAATAATGATTGTTGAAACGTCAAAAAATAATTAACCGACAAGAGACGTCAAATTTGATTTTATTGAACTATTAAATTTATCTATTTTATTATCGAAACGGGACAGTTTTACAAGTTTTTCGTTTATTTGTGGATCAGTTTGTGTGCATGTAATTTTAACGTCAAAACAAATCAATTTTATGCAGAAACGAAGTCGCTCTTAGTCTAGTCAACATGAACCATTTTTTTTTAAATTTTGTATAGTCACGGAAAATTATGATCATGGTGTCATTCGATTCGCAATGTCATGTAGAAAGTTTAAGGAAAGGTCCCAAAGGGTCCAAAGAAAATTACAAGAGTTATAAACAATTCAGTGAAAAAAAAAGTCGGGCTTTGTTTTTTTTTAATATCTCGAAAAATATTAAAGATTTTTGAAATGTTATAAAAGATCTGAAAAGATCAGCAAATTTGCTGAAAAAAAGTTCCGACTCCCGAAACTGTACCTCCAATATTTATAATTTTTACAGAGTCCTGAAAATAGAGCTAAATACGGGTAGTCTGGCTTACGCGCGCGTTGCATCACCGTCACAACAACAATAAAAAATATTTTAACATATTAAATATGAATATTAATAAATTATTATTATTAACAATTTTTTCTAAACTGAATGTTAACATAAAAACCCCGATAATTATTGAACTAACCTAGTTTTTTTTACTTAGTGGAGTTATTCTCAATACGCTTACAAATAGATAACCGATGCAAAAATTGTAAAATTTTGATTTTTCACTTTTTTATTAACAATAATTTAAAAAAGTAAATAATTAATTTTTTTCAAATATCTTGAATGTTTCGATTTCTAAGGGTTTAAACTACATAAATAGTTATTTTTGTATCTAGTGCGCGAAATGCTACTTTGGTGATCGAGAACTGTAAATAGTCGAGATTACCAAAGTATTTCGCGCATGAGGTGCAAACAAAATTTTTTCTACAAACGTCAAAAATATTGTTCTAAAATAAGTAATAACTATGAAAAATAGTATTGACCTGGCCTAAATAATTTTTCCAAATCAAGTAATTACTGTAACTATGGAAATAAAATGGCATTTGTTGACAATTATGTCAAAGTGACAGTTCTTGATAATTATTTTGGAGTGACTTTTTATTCGCGTCAATTTCGTGCGTGATATTTATTATTGTAAAAGAATGGAAATTTCGAGCGACGATGAACTAAGCAGTACCCCACCTAACTTGATAGATGCGGCCAATTCCGTAATTTCCAACCTTTTACCGGAGAAATCGAGGCGGCAGTATGAAAATGCATATCAGCAATTTAAAGAGTGGTGTGAAGCAAATAAAGCCAGAAAAATATCTCTCACAATTTGAAAGCCTTAATTATTGTTCTACATTAATAAATAAACGATTTCTTGTTTTTTGCTTGATTGAGGAGTTGAGGACCATATAGGTTAGAATAAGAAAATCCCATATAGTTTACATGCAGTGTGCGAAATATATTTCGCACATTACTTCGCGCACGGTGTCATGGTAACGAATGAAAATGAAAAAAAGTGCCACTTCGCATACTGTTGTCAATGCGCGAACCTTGTCATTTTTTGACGTTTGTAGAAAAAATTATTTTTTCACCACCATTGTTTAAAAAATTGTAATAAATAAATACATTGCTGTGAGCAAAAAATAAAAATATGTAATATGTTTATTTATGAAAATTAAGGTTTTTAAAGAAAAAACGATTCTCTGAAAATATTAATTTGTTGCTAAAAAAATTTTATATACTTTTTTTTATTTTTTATTGTTAAGAGGAAGTTGTAGGTACTATATTATAAAACAGTGTATGCAAGGGTTTGGTAGTTCCTAACTTTTTTGGTTAATTTTTCACTTTGAGTGAACCAAAAAATAAGTAAATATTGGTAAAGATGTTTTCTATGTTCCATTTTTCTCACTTTTTTGATGATTTTCCCATTTTTTTTTTGAAAAGAACCAAATCAAATTTCGAAAAAGCGAGAAAAAGGAAACATAGATTAAATCTTTACCGACACGTTCAAATGTTTTCATCCATTAATAATAAAAAAGAAACCTTGAAAGTTAGCGGATAGTAGCGCCACAGTCTTTCAGTTTGTAAAGTATCACTTCTACTTAATAAAATGTGGAAAATCAAAATTTTACAATTTTTGCAACGGTTATCTATTTGTAAGCCTATGAAGAATAACTTCACAAAGTAAAAAAAAAATCCTAGGGTTTTAGTTCAATAATTATCGGGATTTTTATGATAACATTCAGTTTAGAAAAATGTGTTAACACGGAACATGAAATTAACGTACCGTATGAATTGAATCCACTTGCAAAGGGGATAAAGGGTTGAGATCAACATTCAAAACAAAATTAAAATGTACAAATGCTTTCAAAAAAAACCTGCCAACTTGAAATTCACCTAACACGTTTTTCACATGTTTTTCTGAAGACATTTGTCCACTTCAACTCTTTTGGAGGGTTGATTCAACCCTTTATCCCCTTTGCGAGTTTATGAAATTGATACGGGGCGTTCATTTCATAAATACAAAGGTGTCCTGTGAATCACAAGTTGGCAGGTTTTTTCTGAAGGCATTTGTTCATTTCAATTATTTGGGGGTTGATTCAACATTTCATCCCCTTTGCAAGTGGGTGATATTCAACATTTCATCCTTTTTGCAAGTGGATGAAATTAATACGGGACGTGCATTTTTTGAAAAATTCTCATCTGGATTAGTTTTTTCACAGTAATTCAGTTTTTATACAAACTAGTGAAAATTATATTTTCACTGACGCCACTGGTGGTTTTACTGCTGGATCTAAAGTTACTGCTGAAAATTAACTGCCAACTTCACACCAGTACTTTTTTTCAGCAAGTTTGCTGATCTTTTCAGATCTTTTTTAACATTTCGAAAATCTTTGATATTTTTCGAGATATTCAAAAAAAAAACCAAAGCCCCACTTTATTTTTTCACTCAATTGTTTATAACTTTTGCAATTTTTTTCGGCCCCTTTTGGGACCTTTCCTTAAACTTTATATATGACATTACGAATCAAATGACACCATGATCATAATTTTCGCTGACTATACAATTTTTTTTCTTCAAATGGTACATGTTGACTAGGCTATCTGGCCAATGTCTCAGTGTGAGAGAATTGTAATTGAATATCACGAATCGAGGATTAAGTCATGATCTAAAAATAGATGCGCCTTCTAACTAACAATAACCGAGTTGAGTTTTGCCTTTTCGATTGTGAACAAAACAAGATATCGAGACCGACGATATTGAGGGAGAAGCTAATTTATGCTAGTACTGAACCACCCTTGAGTTTCCAACCAACCCCGTCAAATACATTTGAATGAACCCCCTACTCGTGATACATCATTGGAAACCACTTTAAAATGGATTTTCATGCAATGAATCATCTCCCAAAATAAAGATTAGAGAGCTGTCACGTGATTGCTCGTAGTGTTGTTTCTATTATTTTGTAAACAAAAGTACATATTTTGAATTGTTTCATATACAAGGTTGGTAAGAGTTTTTCTGAATGTTACGCGATATTCATGAGTAGAGTTGATTGAAGAGGAATTTACCATTCGTTATCGAAGGCATTTGTGAAGTTGATAGAGCGGAGGCTGTTGTATACCCCCCTCCCCCTCCCCCCGTGGGAATTTTCGACACATACATTTTTTTGTTTGTATTGACATGTACTTTAAGATTTTAGGTGTTTGCCACTTGCGAATTACAGCATATACCGGAAAAATAAATAATAATAATTTTAAATACAAAAAGTATTCTCCCACAACTGCATTTTCTCTGCCCAACAATCAAGGTATGGATTCAAGTCTACTTCCTCCATGCAAAACGTCATTAGAAAACCACATAAAACGTATCAACTACCAATGTTACTTATGGAATAACGCACCACACCAACTCCAGTGGGACATGGGTGGAAATTGGAAAATGGTGAACTCAAATTCGATTGGATTAAAGGAGATCCGTTGCCACTCGAACTGCTTTACGTTCCAGAAACCTTCGAGCCAGACGAATTTGAAGATGAACCAGAAGTACAAAACTTAGACGACATAATATACGAGGATGAAGAAAATGACAGTTGATTATAAAAAATATTATAAAATCATATGCTGTAGAGATTTTTTAATTTTTTTTTTCATTTTTATACCTTAAATGAATACCAAATAAGTTCATAAAAAAACCTACCCTTTTGTAAAATTAAACTTAAAACATTTTTTTTTAATTCTTCAGTTTTTCTTTATTTTCCGGAATATGCTGTAATTTAAGAGAGGCAAACAATTCAATTCTTCATCCGGTAGATACTACCAACAAAAAAAGCATAAGTCATAAATTTCCACGGGGAGGGGGGAGGGTTTCATATGCGGGGCTTTTGGTCTATGATCTTGTAGAACTTTGGACGGGTATCTGACAGATGTAATTCGATAGTCGTTGAGGTGATAGCCAGGATAGGGTTGTTTTCTGTCAGAAACTTGCCAACGAAATTTTGCGCAAGTTTTGGATTTTATATTTATACGTTAATTTGTGGCGTATCTACATACTTTAAAAATTGTTTTTGTTTTATTTTCAGGTACCCAAAGACATTAAAATCTCTGATTTATTTTAGTTATGGGAAAAATGCACTTTTTCTGGTTTTGGTCAAAATTTATCTTGTACCATGTAAAATTTTATTTTAAAATATGTATTACTATCTTTGTCAAATGGTACATGGTGGCTCGTTGGGTTAGAAAAAAATGGCATTTTATTACAAATAATTTGAAACCGCCTACTAAATTAGTAATTCTAAGTAAGGTACCCATAGCCCCCTAGATTGAAAAATAAATTTGAAAATAAAAAAAATCTTTAAAATATGACTGATTTACTTGAAATTTGGCAGGTGTTCAAAGTTCAATGCATTATGAAATTTTTGAGAGAAGAAAAAAATGGCGGCTCCAATATGGCGGACGAAGTTTGTGATTATGGGGCCCGATTCGATTCTAAATTTTTATGTGCGGGTTTTCGGGGTCGAAATTATGAATTTTTTCTCAAATTTCATGAATTCAAAATGGCGGCTCCGACATGGCGGACGTGTTTAGCGATCATGAATCGTTTGGATTCAAAATTGATACGTTGGGGTTTTCGACGTCAGAGATTATGATTTTTTTTTTGTCAAAATTCATAAATTCAATATGGCTGCTCCAAGATGGCGGATGAGTTTAGTGATTATGGTCAGATCCTATTCAAAATTGCTATGAGGGGGTTTTCAGGGTCGGAGATCATGAATTTTTTGTCAGTTTTCATAAATTCAAAATGGCTGCTCCGAGATGGCGGACGAGTTTACTGATCATGGTCCGATTCAATTCAAAATTATTATGCAGAAGTTTTCTGAGACGGAGGTTATGAATTTGTTGTGAAAATTCAATATGGTGGACGAGTCTTTTGATTATGGTGCGATTCGATTCAAAATTGATACTTATGTAGAAGTTTTCCGTATCTGAGATTATTAATTTTTTTGTCAAAATTCAGAAATTCAATATGGCGGCTGCAAGATGGCGGTCGAGTATTGTGATTGGTCCGATTCTATTGAAAATCAGAATGAGGGTTTTTGAGGTCGGATAGTATGATTACAAAAATCCAAGATAACGTCTTCTATACATTTTGCTAGAGAACTAAAAAATGTGAAATAAATAAGGTGTGTCCCACTTTGAGCAGCCGCACCCTCATATTTCGTTGAGCATGAAATAATTCGAAATTTTCTTTGACTCAAGTTGTATTACTCGGAAATACCTACCTTTATGTTTACGGAACCTTTGTACCATTTTCCACGGAAAAATAACACCAGATTCTGTTTCAGAACACCTTAAAACCCCCAAATCTCAATGCTTGAATCATTTGAATATACAGGGTATCATCTGTAGCTGGTAGCATTATCAACTCTAATCCATAAATAATGCTTGGAAAATTTCCAAAATGTATTCTCTTGTCACAGAATTCCCAAAAATATTTAATTAATACTTTGAAAAATAGCCAAATATCACTTTTCCAAGGCTTACTCTGATCAGAATGAATGATACCCTGTATATTCAAATGATTCAAGCATTGAGATTTGGGGGTTTTAAGATGTTCTGAAACAGAATCTGGTGTTATTTTTGCGATAAAAAAATGCCTAGTATGTTTTTCCCAATTTTTCACTTTTCATTTGGTCGTGGTTAGCCGTGGAAAATGGATATACAAAGGTTACGTAAACATAAAGGTAGGTATTTCCGAGTACTACAACTTGAGTCATAGAAAATTTCGAATTATTTCATGCCCAACGAAACATGAGGGTGTGGCTGCTCAAAGTGGGACACACTGTATAATTATGTAAACTTTTTTGTACAAAGATAAACTTTTATTTAAATTTACTGCAAAGTAAAAAGTAATTTCTTCAGATGTGTGACGTAGGTTATTCTGTAAGTAACACATTCAAAAACTTGTCGCTTTTGTATTCATACTGAAAACATTGCGCAGCAAGCTTTTGACTTTATTTTTACAACGTTCCCTATAACATAATGACATAAATAATTAGGATAAAAAATAATGATAGAGGATATCGGAACGGAATCGGGTCGTTATCTAAAATTAGCCCAACTACATTTCGAACATCAATTCATGATATCGTGATTTCAAACTATCGGAAAACAGCGAATGACGTCAACTGCCAACAATCAACTATTAACACTGAAATCATGAATGGACATCGACGGATATGTGGGATATAGATATAGCCCAGTCAGTAGAGGATTTTTTAATAACAAAAATACTAGTAGGAAACCAACTATGCCATCACATGAAAGACAGTCCGTAGTTATATTCTGTTATAGTATGTTTTGGACTCGTACTGTCATTTATTTATTTGTTATACACATCTAATACAAAAAACATGTTTTTTGTTTTGCTTATAAAATGAAACCTGATACAGCAATCTGGTTGCTATAACACACGCGCGTAAACTTTTTTAGACTTATTTCCTTTCTGTTCATTAATAGACGAATGTTTCTAACTAAACCTTCAATCAAAAGCATGAGACAAAATATTTTTATTTATTTTTTGTTTCAGCACAACCACCCAATCATCCACAGGCTCTGATGTGGCTCAAAGGGCGCCATCAGGAGATATGAAGACATGGTATGACGACTTGAATTCACCCCTTATTCAAGAAGATGGAAAAAATAAATGCCTAAAATTAAGATTTGACGTCAGCCAATACGCCCCAGAAGAGATTGTTGTGAAAACAGTAGATAACAAATTATTGGTGAGTACCTACTGCAGTATGTTTATTAGCGAGCTGTTGGTAGTATTTTCTTTGTCCTTTCTTTCCCTTAAACAAACTTCAGGTGTCAGTATCGAATTCCTAAAATTCTAGTTACTTTAGCAGTAAATCCGAAAAAAAAAATTGTCTTGCTGACAACATATTTCGTCAGAGCGTTCATGATTGAGAGTACCTAATGAAAGATTCCGTCGACAGAAAAAAATTAGCTAGCGTTGGGGGAGAATGGGGCTCAGCATTTTTTTTAGTAGAGGTCCTGCCGCCACTTTATTTCGTCAACGCTCGATAATTTTTTTCTGTCGTTGTATTCTTTTATTTTTTCCTATCATGAACGCTCTGCCGAATAATGGTGGTGGCAGGGACTCTAATAGAAAAATTGCTGATACCAACTCTCCCCCAACGTTCGGTAATTTTTTTTCTGTCGAGGGAATCTTTCATTATTCTCAATCACGAACGTTCTAAAGAAATAAGGTGTTAGAAGGGCATCTGATAAAAAAATTGCTGAATTCATTATTATGCAAATACATAATTACAGAATTGGTAAAAGAAAAATGCCTAGGCAGAAAAGTAGAACTTTTACTCCATGGCCAAAAGGTTAAACTTTATCGTGATATTTTGCCTCAAAAGTTATTACTTTTGTGACGTTTGCGGATAAAAATCATTTGATTGGCGTTTTTTGAGTATCCATGACGCTTCCAGTGTTATAATTGATATTTTTTATATTTTATTATACAGGGTTGAACCATCAAACGTTCAGGATAGATTTTTTTAGTGAAAAATGAGATTTTTGTTCCCTATTATCCTATTGCTTCGTTTTCGATATACTTACAGCCGTATGCATAGTCAATCGCCAGCGATTCGCCAGAGTTTCGCCGTTCGCTACACAAGGATTATAATGCACAGTCGAGCTCCAAAAAAGTAACAACTACGCGATAAGACACATTTTGGCGAAACGCTGGCGATGTACCACTTTTTTGGAGCTCGACTGTGCATAACAGTTCTTGTGTAGCGAGCGGCGAAAGTCGCTGGAATTGACTATGCATACGACTGTTAGTCTTACCTCTTCCAATCCTTCACAGTTTTAATTTTCGCGGTTTGATAATAGATACATTATATTTTTAACCGTTGGTAACACTAAACAGTTGGTACTGCCGCATGAAAGTATGGCGACAGTGAATATGGTCAATTCGCACACCTCTGACACTTTTATTATATCTTCCAGGTACATGCCAAACACGAGGAGAAGTCAGAATCGAAATCTGTTTATAGAGAGTACAACCGAGAATTCTTGCTACCAAAAGGAACAAATCCAGAACAAATCAAAAGCTCTTTGAGCAAAGATGGTGTCCTCACCGTTGAAGCACCGTTGCCAGCTATTACATCAGGAGAGAAGTTCATTCCAATTCAGCACTGACGAGTTTCACCAACACTAGATTTCGATCGAGCTTTTAGAATACTCATAACAAAAGTGTATCAATAGCATGCGATATTGTTTATTAATACTTTGTATTTAAATTATTATTATATGTGCTCACATTTTGCCTTCGATTCATTTGTGACTGTTCGGTTGACACCAAATAAATAATATTGATGTAAATTCGTCCCTTCTTTCATTCTCATCTTTCCAACTTCCAAAAAAATTCTTATGGCAAAAACAGATTGGTATATATCACCTATCATATATCTATCAACTACGAATGTGGATAATAAGGACAGCCTATGTGATGACAAAAAAATTAGCATCGACTTCGAATTAATGCGCTTGCGCCGGAGATTCCTATTCAAAGACATGATTTTCTTTTTTCATCTCTTTCTAGCGTGCATGATTCGGCAGCAACAATGATCGAAGATAGAAGCATATCTTACGTGGTGCCAATTCGGCAAATTCCATCATAAACCTCATAATAAAGTTACAGAGAGCAAGAGTAGATTGAGCTAATTATAAGAGGGCGACACAACTTATATGGGTTTTATTCCTGAGAATACGCCATATTTTATACATTTCTAGATTCATGCCTGAAAGAATTTAAGATCACCGCGTTTTATTTCGAATTCGTGTTCAGGAGGCCAAAATACACCATTACCAGCAAACTATTTTTCAGGGCGGTTATGATGATGTGGAGATTTTAGTCCGGGAGCCAGTGACAGATTTCCATGAATAAGTTCCTCTCAAGCGAAAATTAGTGGAATGCATCAGAGAGTTATATTATAAAGCTTCGTGAACGTCAGCTGCGGTTCCGAGGGGAGGATGAGCGGTGGTAGCCTCCCACGCACAAAGAAAAAGAAATGTATTCAATTTAAATGTTAAATTATCCCTAAAGCAATATCTTGAAGAAAGAAAAAATCAGCTAACTATAGCATGGTGTATTATACGACAGCTAGTTGGTCGAACACAAAAAAAATTGTGCCTTCTATGATATCCTCTCAAATAAAATATTACCTTATATTCGGATTGCGTCAATTTAACATGTTTCCGGGAAGGAGGACATAATTGAATATATTTTTTTTCTTTGTGCGTAGGAAGCTACTGTGCTGATCACCCCCCCCCCCCCCCCCCCCACCAACGGAATCGCAGCTGACGTTCACGAATCTTTATAATATGACTCTCTGATGCATTCCACTAAATATCGCTTAAGAGGAAATGACTGACCAAATTTTTACCGGGCTCCTGGACTATTTACCTTTTCAAACAACTATCCGTCACATACCCAATGCATATTTCCACAAGTTTAATGAGTTTTTATCCGCTTTTAGCAGAAAAATTTATTGATAAACCTCTTGTAGCAGGTAACAGACATTTTATTATTAGAGTTACAAATGGATCATCTTTTTTTAATGACACCAAGTTTAATTGAACGTGTCGCATAATTCTCATTCTTCATTTATCCACATTACTGAAAAATGTTAGCTAGCCTATTTTCAATATGGGTCGATTGAAAATGTCAAAAGAAGCATAACCTTAAAAATTTATGACATTTCTTTTGATTCAGATTTCGGCATGCGCAATAGTTTGCCAGCGCCCGTTTGAGAAAAGGCAAGATAGATATTTTTGGTTTCAATTTGATTACATTGCGTCTTATGACGTGTTATCAATATTCGTAATGGACGATTCCAGTGTTGCCACAAATTATTTTCTGGTGGAAACCTCTGACATTTTTTAGACCTTTTCTGATATGGTTCAGGGTTGAAACGGATACAATTTTCAATTATAAAGAACCACGAGTGTTCCCGGATACATAAATCGAAGTAACACTGATGAAATAGACAAAATAAAAATATCCTAGGGAATTTTATCTGTCATATTGAAAAACGTACTAGCGTGAAATTCCCTAGAATATTTTATTTTTGACAATATCATCATTAGTACTTTGATTCGCATATCCGGGAACATCTAGGAATCCTTCTAATTAAAAATTGTATCCATTCCAACCCTGAACCATGTCAGAAAAGGCCTGGAAAATGTCAGAGGTTTCCACCAGAAAATCATGTGTGGCAACACTGAACAGAGGTACTGGAATCGTCCATTGATAGATATATGTCACCTATAGCATTGTTTAAATAGAAGTAAGATAGTCAATGCCTGTGGAATCGGCATTGGACCCAAACGCGAGCGTCATCTAGTGATTAGTTACAACATGAATATTTAACATCATTTCAACGCAGTTATTAAAAAAATTCTGATTTTGAAGCTGTACCATTGTTTCAATCAAGTTACGACATGACTTGGGGGCCAGATCACTGAAGTTACGTCATGACTTGGATACTAGATCACTGTCGCCATCTAAATGTCGCCTCCATTTCAAGTAGGTAGTTCAATTTCGTCAACAATCGAGTATCATTTTGATCAAGATGTAGGGCATGATCAAGTTGCAGAGCATGATCAGTATCACACCCCAATAAAACAATAATTAATGAATTATATAATTTTGCAGTTTGGAGAAGTTGAAGCGCATGTTTTTTTACGTATTGGATTATACTCTTCCGCAATTTCAGTTGCATCGCTCCAACACTCTCCAAAAATTTTTGGCAATTTGGTTTGAATTGCATCACTCTATCCAGTATTGTTACTTATTCAAAAACGTATTCGAAAGGGATAACGTTCTTTCTCAATCCACTTTTGAGTTGCCGGACATGATCAGAATCACAAACATATGAAGCATAAATGAACCCAGTTCTTTCGCAATTTGATTCGAGTTACAGCGCTACAAAAGTATCTCACACGAATGAAAATAGATAACTTTTTCCCGATTTGCGTTTGGCATATGATCAGTATTTATATGTATCTATCACAAATGAACCGACTGCGACTAAGTATCATTCCTCTGAATACTGGAAATTATCTTTCACATTTAAAGGTGCATTTAGCACAAAGAGACTAATCTAACAGGATAATGTTTAGTCTTCTTGCATTTAGCCAACATCATTTTGAAATTGTACTGTCAGAAGCGAAAGTTGAATCTGTTATAGCAAATGGCGTTTATACAACAATGTTAAGTTTATGCTAAAAACCTTTGATGTTATCGTTATGTTTATGATAATGCTTGTGCTAAAGTTGACTTTTTTTTTAATCCACCCTTAATTAAACAAGTTTCAGCGCATAATAATTATCACACACAAATGAACGTATCAAATATGGATTATTTTATTTCGCAATTTGGAGTTGTAGAGCAGGATCAGAATAACACGAAAAGACCCCATAAATAAACCCATTTGAAATATGGAAACGTATACATTTTTCATAAAAGCTACTCCACATGCATTATTCAACATAACTTTGAAATTGATTTGTGGCACAACACAATAGGGTACAGCTGACAAAAATATAATGAAAACTATCTTTATAGAACCAACTGAGAGATAACGAGAAGATTGATCTTGAAAAACTCGTGAGTTGAATTCCGACGCCAAGAGTATATGCGACACGTAGTTCAGACAGGTAGGATTTGCGAGTCAGACATAAATGCGGCCGAGCGGATATCGAGCCCACATAATTTGTTATATTGGCGACAGCTCCTGGAAGGGATGGGTCGGCCCTTATGGTAAACAGCACGGTTTTTATCCACTGCACACCAGGGCGAGGTGCTTTACTGACCGAGGGGCGTGCTGAAACTCAACATCCTTCAAGGCCCTAAATATGCCCGAGATCGCAAGGCATCCATGTTTTTGCATGAACTACGTGTGCCGACAAATTATGTCAAATTATAATAGGTACCTAAATAACATGAAAAACAAGTGAAATATGGACAATTTAATACCAATGAATACAGGACAGCTTTGTATTCTTTTCAAATTGAATGAAGTTCAAATCTCGGCTTCGGAAAAATACTCGTTGAATACAAATTTTAGTTCACTTGTCAGCTACGAAATTGTACTCGAATTATACAGAGATTGGATCAGTTATATTTAAACCCGAAACTGGTTCAAATTCGTCAACAATCAACTATAATTTTGATCAATATTGCGCATGATTAAGTTACAGCGCATAATCAAGTTGCAGCGTACATATGATCAGTATCACACCCAAATAAAGGAATAATTAAAATGAATTACCTATATAATTTTGCAAGTTGAAGAGCAAATAGTAACACGCGTATTCGATTATATTCTTTCGCAATTTCATTTGAGTTGCTGCGCTCCATTAGTATTATAACTTGAAGTAATAAACGTACTTATTTGAAATATATAAACAACTCAATTTGCTTTTGAGTCATACGGCATGATCAGTATCACAAACGTACGTATGTACAAACCGATTAGCGTCAGGGTGTTATGCTGTCCGAGATTGATATTTGATGACCTTACTGTAGGTGTGACTGTTAAAGATATTCATGTAAATGTCTCTGAGTTGTCCACACAGAAAGCATCTTTATATTGGACATTATATTCCTACAAAATGTTTCCAGTTTTACTATTCATTCACAAATAACTTCAACAATTACCAAAGAACTTGGCCTCAATACAGGCAGAATGGTTTACTTCTCTCTGATTGAATCTCACATAAGATAAGGCATTTCCTTCTTGGGTTTCTCTATCCTCTTTTTATTGAACATCGAATTTTAACACTAACTTCATTGTCTAAAGAGAAATGTATATTTGTTCTCGAAACGATGTGCTTAATGTATAAAACAAAATCAAAAGATTCGAATAATACACCCTATTATACTACCCGTTAACACAATAATATCAGCATTGTTTATATAGAAGATAGTCAACCTTATGGGATTATAATTAGATCAAAATGGATGCGACATGTAGATGGCGATAGTGAGCTCGCATCCAAGTCATGCCGTAACTTCAGTGATCTGGCCTTCAAGTCATGTCGTACCTTGATTGAAACAATGGGACAGCATTAAAATCAGGGTTTTTTGAAGGAACCTGCATTAAAAAGACGTCAAATATTCATGTTTGTAACTATAATCACGCTAGATGACAATCGCGTTTGCGTTCAACACCAATTACACAGGCATTGACTATCTGTTATATTTTGCCAGAAATACTAAAGTTTTTGAAGTTTTGAAAAAATACTCGGAGAGTATATCTGGAGGCGAGAGCTCTAATAGGCTCCGCCTACCAGCACTTTTGCGATACCATTGGCCGACTTAAAAGTTCGGCAATGGTATAAATAAAGGCTCAAATGGCTGTTTTAGGCAGTCATCCAGGAGCTGCCCGAGGGCTCGGACAATTTCCAGGAGAGAAGCCCTCACTTCTGGATGGCTCAGTAGTGTTTTAAGTGTAAATAGTATTTCTGGTAGTAAGTGATCTTCGGCCTGGCATGCGAATTAAAGGGACCTCGTTGGTTGGCAACACCAACAATATCGAGAAAGAATTCGTATGTCAGACGCGTTCCTGCTGGTTTTCCAAATAAATGAAGAGCTCCGGAGTTGCTGAGATTTTGCGACGATGCTGTACTTCGGATAGACTGTCTGAGCTAGCCGGAAGAGGCAATGCGTCCTAACTTCCAACTATTCGAGTACACGCATTTGTTGACATATCTTACTTCTATATAAACAATGATATCAGTCTGCCCAGACCAGCAACATCTTTGACAAAAAATTGCCTTTTATTCGAGAGCAGAAAGATTTATAACCACCTACCTAGTCTCTACAAGAACACTGTAAATCCTATACTATTTCGGAAATTAATAAAAAATGTGCTTCTTAAAAAGGCAGATTACAACCTGCAGGAATTGATATCACAGTTAGTTCAATATGTGTGACTATAGTACTATACACACACTTACTTTATTCGATTTTATTTCTACCGACTATCGTACTTTATGTATTTTATATAAACGTATAAAGAACCCCGCACAAACCTTATAGAAACTGGCCCTCTGTCGAATTGGCTGTAACTTTGAGAAAACGAACAAAAGTCTCCACGGGCACAAAAAGATCCTATGAGTAGTTTCGGAGGTATGGGACCTACAAGTCCAAGACTTTTAATGATGTTGCACCTGTAAGTAGACTTAGCTGGGAGTCAAAATAACCGTGAACTTGAGCTAAGGCTGTTGAAAAATAGTATTTTTGAATCCTACCGTTTAAAAGCAAGTGATGGAAATGTCGGAAAATCGGGGAAAAACTGAAAAAACGTGGAAAACTCGCTTAATTTTTTCAAAAAAATATTTTATAATCAGAACTTCAAACCTCTCGCTTAATAATAAAGTGTGGGAGAATCGGAAAATCCAAGAAAATACAGAAAAGCTTGGAAAACGTATTTATTCAAGAGGAAGAAAATGCCTGTACACACGTTGTGCCAGACTCGGATGCAGGTTGCTAACCCGAGACAATACGTTTGATAACTGTATTTGAATTTTTTTGTTTATCAATAAGATGAGAAAAAAATTCGCGCGAGCAATAGTTACATACTTATACAAAAGAAATGGCATTTCCTACTACGCAAAATCTTTCTATAGACGCTATAATATGTCCATACGAATAGATCACCTTGTAATGTAAATAGAATTGTCAGTTAGAAAGACGAAACTTCATAACTGTCATCCGTGTATATCTTTTACTACTAGATTTTAAGCAAGTTTTCCACGATTTTTCAGGTTTTCCCCGATTTTTCGACATTTCCATCACTTACTTATAAACGGTAGGATTCAAAAATACTATTTTTCAACAGCCTTAGCTCAAGTTGACGTTATTTTTTACTCCCAGCTGAGTCTACTTACAGGTGCAACATCATTAAAAGTCTTGGACTTGTAGGTACAATACCTCCGAAACTACTCATAGGATATCTTTGTGCCCGTGGAGACTTTTGTTCGGGATGCCGAGAACTTCGTTTTCCCAAAGTTACAGCCAATTCGACAGAGGGCCATCAGATTCCCATAAGGTGTGTGCGGGGTTCTTTTAAGTTTGTTTGATAATTAATTTTAACGTGTCAGTTTTAGTTATGACAATCAACAAATAATACTTTACCATGATTTGGTAGCGTTATTTCTTGTATATTTATATGTATTCTGTGTATGTATATATTTATGTGTAATAATTTTTGAATAATTGTTTCTGATTCCCCCATAGATATATATTATATATATGATTCCCCTTTACAAAGCTTTGTCAATAAGAATTTTTATCGGAAAAAAGTATGTTTTGATTGATTGATTGTATCATACACGTGAATACTATAATTTTTTGATCCAGATGTAGCGTATGATCCGTATCACACCACACCCAATAAGTGAACGAATTGATCATGGACATCATTTCGCAACTTATTTATATAATAATGATTTAAGTTGCAGTGCTCCATCAGTATGATAACTCGAATTAATGAACCTACTCGAAATGGACAACGTTCAGAAAGATACTCTTTGAAACGAATGATAGTTCATTTGTCAGCTGTTCTTTCCCTCAGTTGCGAAATTGTACTCGAACTATATAGTGAAAAGCCAAAATAAATGAAAAGCCAAAATAAGTGAAAAGCCAAAATAAGTGAAAAAGATAAAAAAAACGGGTTAAATAAGTTATATTTGATGTAATCCCGTAAGTGGTTCAACTTCGTCAACAATCCACTATCATTTTGATCAAGATGTAGCGCATGATCAAGTTGCAGAGCATGATGATGTTGCAGCGCATGATCAAGTTGCAGTGCATGATCAGTATCACACGCAAATAAAAGAATAATTAATAAATTACATAATTTCGCAATTTGAAAAAATCGAAGCGCATAAAACTTGAATTTCTTAGAAGCACTAGAGATAAAGGAAAGAAAAAAAATTCCAATAATTTACTCAATGACCAGTTAGATATAAATCATTCACCACTTCTTAATTTATTTAATAACTAAATGAATCTTTGTAATACCCCGAATGGATTTCCCATATTAAGCAAGCTACCTGTCATTATGCTACCTGCTTATAAATACATACCTTCCATTTAACCTAATTTGAAAAAACTATAAATATGTCTGAATACATTTACTGAATTACATTTTATGTTTGAGAAAGCTATAGTAATAGCGAAACGCGTTTGTAGAAAAAATTTATTTGTGGCACAACTGGAATGGTACAGCTGACAAAAATATAATGAAATTTAGATTTATAGGACCAACAAAGAAGAGAGAGCTAGAAGATTGATCTGGCAAACCTCGTGAGTTGAATTAAGACACAAGTAGTTCAGACAGGTAGGATTTGCGAGTCAGACATAAATGCGGCCGAGCAGATATTGAGCCCACATAATTTGTTATATTGGCGACAGCTCCTGGAAGCGATGGGTCGGCCCTTATGGTGAACAGCACGGTTTTTATCCACTGCACACCAGGGCGAGGTGCTTTACTGACCGAGGGGCGTGCTGAAACTCAACATCCTTCAAGGCCCTAAATATGCCTGAGATCGCAAGGCATCCATGTTTTTGCATGAACTACGTGTACCGACAAATTATGTCAAATCATAATAGGTACCTAAATAACATGAAAAACAAGTGAAATGTGGACAAATTAATACCAATGAAAACAGGACAGCTTTGTATTCTTTTCAGATAGATAGATAGATAGATATATTTTTATTGAAGCTTTCAATTTGAAACAGTTGAAAAACTCAAGTCATAAGTACAAATTATAAATAAGTACAGTCAATTATGTATATAAATATAGAAATCAACTTAAAAACTACAATTTTTAAACCTAACTTACATTATCATAATACATTTAGTAAAATATCACAGTCAAAAGAAGGAACTTCTAAATGAACACAAAAGAACTATATACTTAATATAGAATATAAATAAAATATCAATAGGAGAGTAAATCTGATTTGTCATAGAATTCTTGTAGTGAATACGGTCACACAATAGATCAAAAACGTATTTTTTGAAAGTGTTTTTTGTTTTACTGTCTTCTCTAATCTTCGAGGGTATATGATTATAAAATTTGATAGCTGCATTTCAAATTGAATGTAGTTCAAATCTCGGCTTCGGAAAGATACTCGTTGAATACAAATTTTAGTTCACTTGTCAGCTACGAAATTGTACTCGAATTATACAGAGATTGGATCAGTTATATTTAAACCCGAAACTGGTTCAAATTCGTCAACAATCAACTATAATTTTAATCAATATTGCGCATGATTAAGTTACAGCGCATAATCAAGTTGCAGCGTACATATGATCAGTATCACACCCAAATAAAAGAATAATTAATGAATTACCTATATAATTTTGCAATTTGAAGAGCAAATAGTAACATACGCGCTCCATCAGTATTATAACTTGAAGTAATAAACGTACTTAATTGAAATATATAAGTTTCAACTCAATTTGCTTTTGAGTCATACGGCATGATCAGTATCACAAACGTACGTATGAACAAACCGATTAGCGTCAGGGTGTTATGCTGTCCGAGATTGATATTTGATGACCTTACTGTCAGTGTGACTGTTAAAGATATTCATGTAAATGTCTCTGAGTTGTCCACACAGAAAGCATCTTTATATTGGACATTATATTCCTACAAAATGTTTCCAGTTTTACTATTCATTCACAAATATCTTCAACAATTACCAAAGATCTTGGCCTCAATACAGGCAGAATGGTTTACTTCTCTCTGATTGAATCTCACATAAGATAAGGCATTTCCTTCTTGGGTTTCTCTAGCCTCTTTTTATTGAACATCGAATTTTAACACTAACTTCATTGTCTAAAGAGAAATGTATATTTGTTCTCCAAACGATGTGCTTATTGTATAAAACAAAATCAAAAGATTCGAATAATGTACCCTATTATACTACCCGTCAACACAATAATATCAGTCTGCCCAGGCCAGCAACATCTTTGACAAAAAAATGGCTTTTATTCCAGAGTAGAAAGATTTATAACCACCTACCTAGTCTCTACAAGAACACTGTAAATCCTATACTATTTCGGAAATTAATAAAAAATGTGCTTCTTAAAAAGACAGATTACAACCTGCAGGAATTAATATCACAGTTAGTTCAATATGTGTGACTATAGTATACACACACTTACTTTATTCGATTTTATTTCTACCAACTATCGTACTTTATGTATTAAGTTTGTTTGATAATTATTTTTAACGTGTCAGTTTTAGTTATGACAATCAACAAATAATACTTTACCATGATTTGGTAGCGTTATTTCTTGTATATTTTAGTGTATTTTTATGTATTCTGTGTATGTATATATTTATGTGTAATAATTTATGAATAATTGTTTCTCATTCCCCCATAGATATATTATTATATATATGATTCCCCTTTACGAAGCTTTGTCAATAAGAATTTTTATCGGAAAAAGAAGTATGTTTTGATTGATTGATTGTATCATACACGTGAATACTATAATTTTTTGATCCAGATGTAGCGTATGATCCGTATCACACCACACCCAAGTGAACGAATTGATCATGGACATCATTTCGCAAGTTATTTATATAATAATGATTTAAGTTGCATTGCTCCATCAGTATGATAACTCGAATTAATGAACCTACTCGAAATGGACAACGTTCAGAAAGATACTCTTTGAAACGATTATTAGTTCATTTGTCAGCTATTCTTTCCCTCAGTTGCGAAATTGTACTCGAACTATATAGTGAAAAGCCAAAATAAGTGAAAAAGATAAAAAAAACGGGTTAAATAAGTTATATTTGATTTAATCCCGTAAGTGGTTCAACTTCGTCAACAATCCACTATCATTTTGATCAAGATGTAGCGCATGATCAAGTTGCAGCGCATGATCAAGTTGCAGCGCATGATGAAGTTGCAGCGCATGATCAAGTTGCAGTGCATGATCAGTATCACACGCAAATAAAAGAATAAATAATAAATTACATAATTTCGCAATATGAAAAAATCGAAGCGCATAAAACTTGAATTTCTTAGAAGCACTAGAGATAAAGGAAAGAAGAAAAATTCCAATAATTTACTCAATGACCAGTTAGATTTAAATCATTCACCACTTCTTAATTTCTTTAATAACTAAATGACTCTTTGTAATACCCCGAATGGATTTCCGATATTAAGCAAGCTACCTGTCATTATGCTACCTGCTTATAAATACAATATACCTTCCATTTACCTAATTTGAAAAAACTATAAATATGTCTGAATACATTTACTGAATTACATTTTATGTTTGAGAAAGCTATAGTAATAGCGAAACGCGTTTGTAGAAAAAATTTATTTGTGGCACAACTGAATGGTACAGCTGACAAAAATATAATGAAATTTAGCTTTATAGGACCAACAAAGAAGAGAGAGCGAGAAGATTGATCGTGAGTTGAATTAAGACACAAGTAGTTCAGACAGGTAGGATTTGCGAGTCAGACATAAATGCGGCCGAGCAGATATCGAGCCCACATAATTTGTTATATTGGCGACAGCTCCTGGGAGCGATGGGTCGGCCCTTATGGTAAACAGCACGGTTTTTATCCACTGCACACCAGGGCGAGGTGCTTTACTGACCGAGGGTCGTGCTGAAACTCAACATCCTTCAAGGCCCTAAATATGCCTGAGATCGCAAGGCATCCATGTTTTTGCATGAACTACGTGTACCGACAAATTATGTCAAATCATAATAGGTACCTAAATAACATGAAAAACAAGTGAAAAATGGACAAATTAATACCAATGAATACAGGACAGCTTTTTATTCTTTTCAAATTGAATGAAGTTCAAATCTCGGCTTCGGAAAGATACTCGTTGAATACAAATCTTAGTTCACTTGTCAGCTACGAAATTGTACTCGATTGATTGAATCAGTTATATTTATCCCGAAACTGGTTCAAATTCGTCAACAATCAACTATCATTTTGATCAATATTGCGCATGATTAAGTTACAGCGCATAATCAAGTTGCAGCTTATGATCAGTATCACACCCAAATAAAAGAATAATTAATGAATTACCTATATAATTTTGCAATTTGAAGAGCATATAGTAACATATACGCGTATTCGGTTATATTCTTTCGCAATTTTATTTGAGTTGCTGCGCTCCATTAGTATTATAACTTGAAGTAATAAACGTACTTAATTGAAATATATAAAGTTTCAACTCAATTTGCTTTTGAGTCATACGGCATGATCAGTATCACAAACGTACGTATGTACAAACCGATTAGCGTCAGGGTGTTATGCTGTCCGAGATTGATATTTTATGACCTTACTGTCAGTGTGACTGGTAAATATATTCATATAAATGTCTCTGAGTTGTCCACACAAAAAGCATCTTTATATTGGACATTATATTCCTACAAAAAGTTTCCAGTTTTACTATTCATTCACAAATAACTTCAACAATTACCAAAGAACTTGGCCTCAATACAGGCAGAATGGTTTACTTCTCTCTGATTGAATCTCACATAAGATAAGGCATTTCCTTCTTGGGTTTCTCTATCCTCTTTTTATTGAACATCGAATTTTAACACTAACTTCATTGTCTAAAGAGAAATGTATATTTGTTCTCGAAACGATGTGCTTAATGTATAAAACAAAATCAAAAGATTCGAATAATATACCCTATTATACTACCCGTTAACACAATAATATCAGCATTGTTTATATAGAAGATAGTCAACCTTATGGGATTATAATTGGATCAAAATGGATGCGACATGTAGATGGCGATAGTGAGCTCGCATCCAAGTCATGCCGTAACTTCAGTGATCTGGCCTTCAAGTCATATCGTAACTTGATTGAAACAATGGGACAGCATTAAAATCAGGGTTTTTTGAAGGAACCTGCATTAAAAAGACGTCAAATATTCATGTTTGTAACTATAATCACGCTAGATGACACTCGCGTTTGCGTTCAACACCAATTACACAGGCATTGACTATCTGTTATATTTTGCCAGAAATACTAAAGTTTTTGAAGTTTTGGAAAAATATTCGGAGAGTATATCTGGAGGCGAGAGCTCTAATAGGCTCCGCCTACCAGCACTTTTGCGATACCATTGGCCGACTTAAAAGTTCGGCAATGGTATAAATAAAGGCTCAAATGGCTGTTTTAGGCAGTCATCCAGGAGCCGCCCGAGGGCTCGGACAATTTCCAGGAGAGAAGCCCTCACTTCTGGATGGCTCAGTAGTGTTTTAAGTGTAAATAGTATTTCTGGTAGTGAGTGATCTTCGGCCTGGCATGCGAATTAAAGGGACCTCGTTGGTTGGCAACACCAACAATATCGAGAAAGAATTCGTATGTCAGACGCGTTCCTGCTGGTTTTCCAAATAAATGAAGAGCTCCGGAGTTGCTGAGATTTTGCGACGATGCTGTACTTCGGATAGACGGTCTGAGCTAGCCGGAAGAGGCAATGCGTCCTAACTTCCAACTATTCGAGTACACGCATTTGTTGACATATCTTACTTCTATATAAACAATGATATCAGTCTGCCCAGACCAGCAACATCTTTGACAAAAAATTGCCTTTTATTCGAGAGCAGAAAGATTTATAACCACCTACCTAGTCTCTACAAGAACACTGTAAATCCTATACTATTTCGGAAATTAATAAAAAATGTGCTTCTTAAAAAGGCAGATTACAACCTGCAGGAATTGATATCACAGTTAGTTCAATATGTGTGACTATAGTACTATACACACACTTACTTTATTCGATTTTATTTCTACCGACTATCGTACTTTATGTATTTTATATAAACGTATTAATTTTAAGTTTGTTTTGATAATTATTTTTAACGTGTCAGTTTTAGTTATGACAATCAACAAATAATACTTTACCATGATTGGTAGCGTTATTTCTTGTATATTTTAGTGTATTTATATGTATTCTGTGTATGTATATATTTATGTGTAATAATTTTTGAATAATTGTTTCTGATTCCCCCATAGATATATATTATATATATGATTCCCCTTTACAAAGCTTTGTCAATAAGAATTTTTATCGGAAAAAAAGTATGTTTTGATTGATTGATTGTATCATACACGTGAATACTATCATTTTTTTATCCAGATGTAGCGTATGATCCGTATCACACCACACCCAAGTGAACGAATTGATCATGGACATCATTTCGCAACTTATTTATATAATAATGATTTAAGTTGCAGTGCTCCATCAGTATGATAACTCGAATTAATGAACCTACTCGAAATGGACAACGTTCAGAAAGATACTCTTTGAAACGAATGTTAGTTCATTTGTCAGCTGTTCTTTCCATCAGTTGCGAAATTGTACTCGAACTATATAGTGAAAAGCCAAAATAAATGAAAAGCCAAAATAAATGAAAAGCCAAAATAAGTGAAAAGCCAAAATAACTGAAAAAGATAAAAAAACGGGTTAAATAAGTTATATTTGATTTAATCCCGTAAGTGGTTCAACTTCGTCAACAATCCACTATCATTTTGATCAAGTTGCAGAGCATGATCAAGTTGCAGCGCATGATCAAGTTGCAGTGCATGATCAGTATCACACGCAAATAAAAGAATAGTTAATAAATTACATAGTTTCGCAATTTGAAAAAATCGAAGCGCATAAAACTTGAATTTCTTAGAAGCACTAAAGATAAAGGAAAGAAAAAAATTCCAATAATTTACTCAATGATCAGTTAGATTTAAATCATTCACCACTTCTTAATTTCTTTAATAACTAAATGAATCTTTGTAATACCCTGAATGGATTTCCGATATTAAGCAAGCTACCTGTCATTATGATACCTGCTTATAAATACAATATACCTTGCATTTACCTAATTTGAAAAAACTATAAATATGTCTGAATACATTTACTGAATTACATTTTATGTTTGAGAAAGCTTTAGTCACATCCTACAAATAGTAATATACAGGGTGTTTCGTAATAAATGCGCAGGACTTCAGGATGTGATAGCTCGTTCAAAAATATGAAAAAAAGTTTCTATTAACTTACCCTCTTAAATGCACCATTTTCGAGATACAGGGTGTTGAAAGTTAAAAAAAATTATCGTTTTTTGCGAATATCTCTGGAACCGTTTATCGCACAGAAAACATATTTCGTAGGCATTTTCTACTCATAATAAGCTATGTTTTGGGCGGATTTTTTATTTTTTCATATTCATAATTGGTGAAAATATTGAAGGGGTAGTGGGTGTTTTTTTCTCCAACTTCTACGCCACTGGAAAAAGTACAGTTTTGAGCCTCCTATATGAACCGCCAATGTTTTCTACACAAAAAAGGGATTCAAGGTCATAAGCTCTAAAGTTGACCGTTTTCAAGAAAAATCAACTTTCATATGGTTTAAATGTTTTTCCTCGAAAAATTGCTGCGTGCATTGAAGCTAACGGCGGACATTTCCAACAATTCAACTGAGTATGATTGTTATAGTTTTTTTTTTATTTTGCAATTAAGAAGTCAACGTTTGGTTTTGTTACTTGTTCTAACGTTTAAATAAATTTTGTATAATTAGGAAAAAAATTTACCATGTTTTTCAACATGAAAGTTGATTTTTCTTGAAAACGGTCAACTTTAGAGCTTATGACCAAGAGTACCTTTTCTGTGTAGAAAAGATTGACGGTTCAAGAAGGCTTCTCAAAATCATACTTTTTTTAGTGGCGTAGAAGTTGGAGAAAAAAACACCCACTACCCCTTCAAAATCTTCACCTATTATGAATTTAAAAAAATTAAAAATATGCACAAAACATAGCTTATTATGAGTAAAAAATGAACTTAAAATCTATTTTTTGTGCGATAAACGGTTCCAGAGATATTCGCAAAAAACTATAATTTTTTTTTAATTTCAACACCCTGTATCTCGAAAATGTTGAATTTTAGAGGGTAAGTTAATATAAACTTTTTTTCATATTTTTGAACGAGCTATCACATCCGGAAGTTCTGCGCATTTATTATGAAACACCTTGTATTGTGGATATTAAAAAACAAGTGTTTTTTATTTGATTCCGAATAAATATATGGATATCCTTCAAGTATCGGTAAAATCAATCAAGACAAAATCATAAACTCCAACAAATTACTTCTGGTGCTTAGTGGTGCAATAATGGAAATCAATAATTGAACACCAAAATTGAAACCTTGCAAGTTTGGTGTTGTATTAAAATAGCGATTTTCCGAACATTTCATGATTTTTGCCGAAATTACTCATTATCATAGGAATCACTGTCAATTACCAAAACCCGATTTATTCATTAAAAGGAACAACTACCTGTTACTTGCATGCTAGGAATAATAATACATGAAATACTCAGCAAGGATTTCCTTTTTGAAAAAGCACCCAAATTTTCACTCTGACTGGTTTCATAGCGCTACAACCTGAAAAAAATAATACAATGATAATACCTACTTACGGAATTTTACTCTTCAATATAAACTTTCCACTTTGTTCTAACTCGAATATCATACTTCGTGTTTTCGTCGTAATGCGTTGTTCAATACCCTTTAATATGGAGGAAATCAAATCAATCAATCCATTGTCCAATCTACCTCATCTTTCTTCCAAATTGTCAACTTTTCCATTTCACAACACTGTTCTTCTCAACTGCTTTTTGTTGAATATCTACCAGACCCATCGTTGTATTTGCCGGAATGCTTGTTTTTTGAAAACTAGTCTTTCCAGATTTAAACGTTCGGCTACCATTCTAGTTTCGAAAAATTATAGGCTTGATAATACTGATATTAGACGAATACAAAATGCCACCGTTGTCTTTGTAAGAAATATTTATATTCACCAATACCATCCTATCCACCACTCCCCGCAGTCACTACTAAACGGTCACCCGATTTAATTTATCATTATTCATAGCCCGAGTCACCGAATCTCTTGACTCACTCTCGTTTTTCTGTGGTATACGGGATGATCGGTATTATAAAATATGGACCGGTAAACATTCTCAAAAAAAAAAATGACTCCTCTGGCCTTAGCAAGGGCAGTAGTTGATTTCAAGAAATTACAAAATTAGCTTCATGCAATAGTTGAACGGAAATGCAAATTTTTACGTTTAGATTTTTTCTTTCAGGTTAGGTTCTTTTCACAATGTTCAATGTCCAGCAGAGCCTTCGCCGGGAGAGTAGTTGTTTTTTTGTTAAATATCACAAAAAATAGCTTCATTTTTAGGTTTTTTCCATTTCCAGAGGAGTTATGGTTTTCAATTGTCAATTAATGGAGAGAGTTTCACTTTCAATATTTTAATATGTTATTCCACAATTTTTCATCTATACAGTGTGTTTCACTTCTCATGGAAACTCCCTCGTATCTTCCGTAATTTTAGACGTAGAACCATAAAATTCAGGGTCGATAGATACACTAGAAATTAACTCACTGCACAAAAAGGGTCATGATACGTGAAATACACTGCACGCCAGCAGCGATGGAACCACCCCAGGTAGCACATGTTAGTGAAATTACGTCATAATGACGTCTTATTAAAGTCCCTGTTGGCCCGTGACGTCCTCGACCAAAATGAGACCTCCAAATGACGTCTTATTTCATGACGTCAAATTCTGCCGTCCTAAGCAAAAAAGGCGTATCTACAAAAAATGTGAATATGAGATATTGGTTTCTGTAGTCTTGAAACACTATAAATTTAACTTTATCCAAAGAAAAAATACGTAAACTAGATTTAAATAGCCAAAGTTAATCAATCATTTTGCCTTCAGTACACAAGTTTAAGACTTTTCGTACTTAAGATGGTCGAAACTACAGATTCTCACCTTCAGAGTTTTTGCAGATACATACGGCTTTTTTGCTTAGGACGGCAGAATTGACGTATTTCGTGGAGGTCATATAATGACGTCCCTGCGAAGTCAACTATTTGTTATTCGAAAATTGTCGACATGAAGAGTCCGTTACTGAGAATTATTCCAGAATACGTGATTACAGAAATCCGGACTTCTGTCAGCAATACGCCAAAAATGACTTATATAGGGTTGTATGAAGCGTTCTGTTACATTGCGTCTGCTTCACGACTGAAATTTGGATAAATGGTTGTTATATTGTAAACATTTTGTATGGTTACTCTGTTTACGTAAGATTAGTCAGGTTAGGTTGGCTAGTAATTGACGCATTTTCAACTCAGTTTGCATTTTCAACTCTGTCTTGTCATTTAAACTTCCCGCTATTACAGTGACCAATCGCTGAGTTGCTGTAGTCGAAACGTAGCCGCTTGTTGAAAACACTCGGGCCGAAAGCCGTGGTAGCGGACAGCGTTGCAAATGATATCCATTTGTTCCCACGAACATTTTATTTTTGTTTTGTCACTAGATGGTAGTAAAGTATATTTTGTTTAATTCTGTCAATTAAATTATCATTACAAAAATGTTGTCACAATGGGTCAAGTCTGAAAAATTCATTGATAATCTTAAAATAATTTGGTGGAATAAAATTATGGTTTCTTTGACCTGGCAACTCTGTCGCGGCAGCGTGGGTTGTCGGTCGGACTCGGCTGGATTCGGTCGTCAGCGGTACGGTACGGGTTGCTGCTTTTGGATAAAGTTTAATCTCGTCGAATGTCATTGCCTTTAGCATAAAGCTAAAATACTTTTTCTGGTTTGCTGCTGTGTGGGTTTGTTTGGTGGTTTGGTGCTAACATAGGTATTTGTGTTTTTTGTTGTTACTCTCTCGGATCAATCATCAAATAATGTCCTACGTACTGGTAGAGTTCTCCGAGAAGGACAAAAGGTGGCTAAAGCTAAGAAAACAGGAACTGTTGTGGCCGCCATTGGAAAACCAAAGGAATTTCTATGAATACATTATCAAGGATGTAGAGGCTGAAGAAGATTGGAAGTTCCATTCAATCAGTCGATGTTTGTATGGAACAATTCATGAACAAAAGAACACCGAAAAACTGCGATTTAAGTATGAAGTAGGAGCACCCAGGATTGCTGTAGAAATGAATTCTTTGTGATATTATGAAACCTAAATTCCTACAAGAGAATACAAATTGGTGATTATTATTTTACAAAAATTAACTATTTTCTAAGATCTATCATATTTCATGCACTGTTGATTGATATTGAATGTAAGTTTACAACAACATCCTGTGATATGTTTTATATTTGAAATTTACTAAATGTAATATTGTAATTCAGTTTATTTTATTTTTCTTCCCTAAAACTATCGATTTCCACATGAAAACTAGGTACTGTGGAAGACGTCATTTATTGGACATTTGACTGACGTCTATTAATGGTCTTATAGGTCTTCAAAATGACGTCATTTATAGTCTTCTTTTCAGATGTCAGAATGACGTCCTGCTGATGACGTCCTATGGCTGTCACATTTTGACGTCTTTTCAGAGTCTCTGAGACGTCACTTTCTGACGTCAGTTGGTCAATCATTTGACCAAATTAGGGCGTCATTTTGACGTCACCGTGCTACCTGGGACCCATTTTCCGGAAAGTTATAATAGGGGGCAAAATTGGCCCAAAATGCCTTCGGATTTGTGTTCAGGATGCTCATATTACTACTAATACACCTGTCTACTGAACATTTTTCAGTTCTGAAATTTCTAATTTGTTTCACTTCTCATGGAAACGCCCCTGTATCTTCCGTAATTTTCGACGTAGGACCATGACACTTTTAGTGTCGATAGATACACTAGAAATAAACTCACTGCACAAAAGGAGCCATACCACGTGATATACACTGCACGTCATCAGCGATGGAAAAATAGGTGGTTCCATAGCTGCTGGCGTGCAGTGTATATCACGTAGGATGACTCCTTTCGTGCAGTGAGTTCATTTCTAGAAATTTCATGGTTCTACGTAATAAATTACGGAAGATACGAGGGTGTTTCACACACTGTATATAATACCAAAATTTTGTAGTCGTATCTAAAAGTTAGGACCATTACTATAATTTATGTATACACACAACATATGAGTAACTTTCTGGATATCTTTAATCAATCATTGGGAACTTTGAAACACCATTATGAAAACTTGTAAAAAATTTATAATTTCCGTTTTAGAATATTTAAAATGTTATATGTAAGATGTTTGTATCAGACTCCTCAATATTTTATATAAATAAAAAGGGATTTTTTTATACCCAATTCAAATATGTATGTTGTAGGTAAACAATAAGAGAGTTTGTCCAATTTTTTTTTTACAAAGTACAAAACTGAAAGGCTCAAACTGCAAAGTAATATAACACTGTAGTACTGCCCTTATAAAAGAAACTCCCTGTATATGCAGCAGAGATGGTCGACGGCTGTATTTCCATTCCCACAATGGCTGGCGGCTGGGACACAGAAAGTCTGGGCCGTGCCCGGAAGTGAACCGACGCCTTTTTGTGATTCGAGTAAATTTTACAACTGTCATTTTCAATCCATTAAAAAATTGAATTAGTGGCTGGTATATATCCACTCAACAAGAGAACATGATTTACTGACTTTCCTCCCTTTTTTTTTGAGAAAATATCATATAACTCCACTTTTTCTTCCAAAATTATCGGTTCTCTCACACTTAGTCCCTTGCTTCCTAATTCGCTGATTTCCTAAATTTCAAAATGTGTGTCATTGAAATCTTTATATCTCAAATATATCGAAATAAATATTTGTTTAATTTTCACATATCGTTTTTCGCCTGTATTTAGTTATGAAAATTCGGATTTCAGAAGTGTTCTCCCACAGACATTCTACGTCACTGACACAATCCGACAACGTTGGAATCGTGGAGGCATTTGTCGATTGAACTATTTGTTTGCTAATCTCACTAATGTCATTTAATGTACGATCTGTCAGAGCTCTTACGGACGATTCATACATTTTCCGTTCCGTTTGCCGTTACCGTCTGCGTTCGCCGTTCACCAGTTCAGTACATTGAAATGCATAAGATCTTTCATAAACTCCGTTGACCAATGCCGTCTACCGCTCGCATGAGTTTATGAATGATCTTACGCATTTCAATGTACTGAACTGGTAACGGAACGGCGAAAGCAAACGGTAACGGCGATCGGAACGGAAAGTTTATGAATCGACCTTTACTGTTGATAAAAAATGCTGCAGATATTATATTTAGTATAGATTCTTGAATAACCGTTCACTGATATGGGACTCTTTTTATCGGTTCGACGGAGCAACCAGTATAAAAAAATGGCAGCTAAAAAATACCAAAATATATTTTCTATGCTCGAAAACGGTAATAATCCAAAACTTACCTTGGGATGCTAGACAACATTCAAGCCACAATTTTTCATTTCATCATTACTGTCGTCAATAGTAGCTACAGCAAAGTATGGTTTGCTTAATAATAATAATAATGAGGGACTTTATTGGGTATGAAAAACAAGTGCTACTTTGTGCTCAGGAACTAGTCGGCGCTTGATACAAATAGAACCCTCTACCTTTTCAGCTGCATATATTACATATAACCCACATCATCATAGCCTGATCAAGCTGCCATAAAGGATATTCATGCCATCAGAATATATAATTTACGGGTGGCAAATTTCCACTGCTAGTTTTAAAAAAGTTTTTCTGCATTTTCACAAGTTGTAAAAGGGATCTTCCAATAACAATTTCACGACAAGAACAACATAAACGTCAGCAAATGTCAGCGGTTCCATTGTTATCAGATTCATATCAGTACCATCAACTTAGATCAACAAAAAATACTAGAATCTAGTGAAGACATTCTACGTCACAAGAGTATACATATTCTACTTTTGCTATGTTTCAAAGGCTCTAATTTTTTTATAACTGAATGTTGAGTTTAATCTTTCACAAGATGGGGAGCTAATGCAAAATAGTTTCAAAAAATAACATTCATTTCGATTTTGGAGTTTTAGGAAAATAGCGAATTGGCGCATTTGTGGGTTATTTGGAACATTAGAACTATTTAAAGCGATTGGAACTATTAGACATTGTCCATACCGCCGTGAGGTTAAAGCCTTCTAGGATTCAGTGACCCTATCCGCAAGAGTCGTACAGCGCTCTCTAACCCTGCAGCAACGGATTTACAACCAGAAGGGACAGATTTTGCTTACAACTAGTACGTAGATCGTGACAATAAAATTACTCATTACGAAAATACATTACATGTAGAAGCATAACGCGGAGACGAAGGATCTTCATCCATACTGTTGGCTATTTTTGATAAATCAGTAAAGGCAGTATTAATGTAATCAATAGCTTTTTGGTAAACTTGTACTTAAATACTAAATAACGTTTATTACTATTACAATATTCACTGAATAGAAAAGAAGAGTAGCAAGCAGGTTTGTCCTGAATTATTGTACTTTCTTCTTATCTTCTAAATGAGTTAAGGTTGTTAGCATGCTACTGAATATTTCTGCTGCTATATTCAGTTCTATTTTTTTCTGCCATCTTATCAGGAAGTCAACTGTAATGGATTTACATCAGGCAGTAATGATCCTTTTGAGAGGATTGTAATTTTTCAACTGATTTTTCCTGATATATTGTTCAGTATGTGTTTGATGTCCTTTCTAGCTCTATTTACTTGCTGCTGAGATGATTGTAAAACTCAGTGTCTTAGACTGTCATTTATACCATGGCACATTAAGCTTTCAGATTTGATGTCAATTTATGTGTTCAATAAAATTATGTTTCTTTGAGATGAACAACTACTATAATATTATTATTATTTGACTCATTTATTGTTCATCAAATATGCCATTCCATGGATACGAAAATGATTGTTTAGTAACAAAGCATCTGCAAATTCTTGCAGACAAACTTTACACTGATTTTCTTTAACTGTTTCATTAGCCTGCCAAGATACGGAACTTGTATTTTCCGCTTCTTCCGCTGCTTTCTCATCATAACTATCATTTTGTTTCAAATAGGTGTGAAAATCCAAAATATTATGAAAATGCATCAGGTGCTTGATAAGTGATGGTTTAACAACAAAACATTCGCCACATTCCATGCATTGATATGCAGTGGAAATATTCCTGTGGCTTTTTATGTGGTCATGAAATTTAGAGCGCTTCTCGCTTTCATAACCGCACAGTTTGCAGTTATAGATGCCATCAAATAATGTCGGCTCGTCCGCTGTGAGTTCTGCTTCAATCTCTTTTTCAACTCTTCTATTTTTGTGACATTTGGTGGAATGCAATCGTTTACGTTTCTTCTTATTATTCTCGTCAACTTTCGAAGAGTTGCTGAATTGAGATTGCCCTTCTACGAACTTTGAAAGTGCCTTAGCTTCAAGATTTTCGAGAACTACGATTGGTTGGGCATACATACAAACTCTCAAATGCATCATTCTCTCTTTGAGATTGATTTCCTTACTGCATAGGACACAGAAATATCTTTTAGATACCGATCCTTTAGATTTCGTTTCATGTCGTTGGTTACATGCATTGCATAAAGCTGTCGGATTATCTTTGCTACACGATATTTTATCGTGGCACCGATTACAACGTTGAGTATAATCATTTTTCTGCGAAGTATTCCGTTTCTTTGTCGACGATTCAGATTTATCGACGCATTTCAACAAATGCGATGCATACGTTATGGTAGATCGAAAATAGCTACGACAACCCTTGCATAAATAAACATAAACGCACCTTTCAGTGTCGTTGGTGTGGTCCTCAAGATGTTTAGCGTAAGCAAATTCGTCGAGTGTATCCACACCTCTACAAATCGAGCAATTGTAAACCCTCAAGAAATTGCAGGCTTCTTCGTGAGTCTTGGAATGGTCCTTAAGTTCTTCTATTGTGGAAAACATGGTCGAACACAAAGTGCATGTAATAAAACAGTTGAGATGCGTTTTAAGGTGATTAGTAAAAGTCACGTTGGTAGCAAACAGCTTACCACATTTCTTGCCTGGACACTTGTACCTAACAATTTTTGCTAAATGAAAGCATACAGTGTTTATGTGTTGTGTTAGCAGCTGTGGAGCTCCAAAATCCTTTCCACAATCCGGACAGACATGAGGTGGTGTATTACTGTGGATCCGGACGTGAGCAAGAAGAGAACACTTGGTAGAGGCAACAAACTTACAAACTGAACAGATCAAAGTCAGATCATTCGGCTTGTTTTCACCTTGGTAGTGTCCAGCCATACTTTGAATTTGAAAATTGTTACACTCCAGACAGTGAGGCAATCTGGACAGTTTGTCTTGTAAAGACTCGATTTTAGAAGTAACAGGTATGGTAACTTCATCTGTATATCCATCTGTTTCCGTTTTTACACACAGGACATGTTCCACACCACTATCAACGTTTTCTTGTTCAGGAAAGTTATTTTTTGCAAGTCTTTCCACTGGGATCAATTCACATTTTGGGATGTTTTTACATATCTGTTTCAAAACTAGAGCCGTGGAATTTTGTTTCAACAATACATCATCGGAAGTGAGAACTATTTTGGGTTGACCTTTCTGGCTGATATGAGCACTGTAAAATTTAGTGTTGATGTTGATATCAGTAGCCGATTCTTCTTCTTCAGCATATACCAAAGGAATACTAGTGTCAGGTAAAAATCCAGCCAGCTGGACGGGCAACGGGAATATGTCCACTTCACGAAGATTTATATGACCTCTCTCTAGGTCATGATGATTACGAGCATGCAATAAGAAAGAACATCTGTTGTAAAATGTTAGTACTTCATTTGGACAGTCCGGACAATTGTATTTCAAGACAAGAATTCTTCTGTTGACATGATCCTGCAGAGCGCTCTTTGAGGAAAACCTGAAAATTCCATATGATTATCATTTTAGACATAAAAAAATGACAATGAACAAGATGAGTTCCAAGAGTTTGAAACAATTTATGATATTGGTTTGATTTGGACAGGGGGCCACCCCCTCCAAATATAATATACCTAATATAATAATAATAATAACTTTATTCATTGTAGGAATTTACAAATAGAAAAATACAAATATATATACATGGAGTGAACAAAGTGTTTAAGGGATAAGTGCAAAGCACTTGTTTCCCATAAAAATTGACATATACATAGAACCTATTTTTTTTCACTACGTAGCAATATGGATATGTGAAAATGAATAAAGAATGAGTATGTATAAAAGTGATGATGCAAAAAATATTGCTATAAAATATAAAAGATGAGACGAGGAAAAAAAATATGTATACACATACAGTTTGTCTCACTAAGTTGGAACCATATGGAAAACGTTTTTATTATTCATTTTTGGAAAAAAAAGTTATTCTTCATAAAAGTTCTGCATGTTTTAAAATCTAAAATACAATCATCAGATATCAAATTTTTTCAGTCTTATACGCTGTGACAAAAAATGTGAATTTTACTCAAGAGTAAAGTACCTTTATATTTGAAAATATCGAAAATTCTTGTAGAAAAAAGTTGTTCAGAACTAAAAATTACGTTAAATACGCAATTGCATCCTATACATATGAAAGTTATAAAATGTTAAAATTTAAGAATTATAAATAGAAAACTATAAAACTATGAGATATAATAATGTGATTAGGTAAAAAAAAACAATATCTAAATATATAACAGTTGTAGACCAATATATATATATATATATATATATATATATATATATATATATATATATATATATATATATATATATATATATATATATAACAGGAAGTAATTTATGACATCTACAGTCACTAGTTGAAACTTAATTTGACACGAACCAAGGAATCCAAAAGTAGAGGTTTGTCCACATATTGACAGGCAGCCAACAATTCGTTGTTCTGACCAACCCAAGGTTCAATAAAGTTTCTAATACGTTATGAGGAACGCAAGCAGAATCTAAGTGAAAATAGAGTATATTTCGTTTTAATTCCGAGAGTTCCAACCTTTGACAGCTGTTTCGTGCTCACTTAGATTCTGCTTGCGTTCCTCATAACGTATTAGAAACTTGATTGAACCTTGGGTTAGTCAGAACAATGAATTGTTGGCTGCCTGTCAATTTGTGGACAAACCTCTACTTTTGGATTCCTTGGTTCGTGTCAAATTAAGTTTCAACTAGTGACTGTAGATGTCATAAATTACTTCCTGTTATATCTGTCTTGCCTTCACGGTATTAATTCTTGAGTGGATTCGTTTTGATTTCGAGAGCTCCATAAATCCTTTCTGAAGAGTGCGTGAGCACGAAACAGCTGTCAAAGGTTGGAACTCTCGGAATTAAAACGAAATATACTCTATTTTCACTTATATATATATATATATAATATATTATTTTCTCTTATATATATATATATATATATATAAGAGAAAATAGAGTATATTTCGTTTTAATTCCGAGAGTTCTAACCTTTGACAGCTGTTTCGTGCTAACGCACTCATCAGAAAGGATTTATGGAGCTCTCGAAATCAAAACGAATCCACTCAAGAATTAATACCGTGAGGCAAGACAGAATATAACAGGAAGTTATTCATGACATCTACAGTCACTAGTTGAAACTTAATTTGACACGAACCAAGGAATCCAAAAGTAGAGGTTTGTCCACAAATTGACAGGAATTAAAACGAAATATACTCTATTTTCTCTTAGATTCTGCTTGCGTTCCTCATAACGTATTAGAAACTTGATTGAACCTTGGGTTGGTCAGAACAACGAACTGTTGGCTGCCTGTCAATTTGTGGACAAACCTCTACTTTTGGATTCCTTGGTTCGTGTCAAATTAAGTTTCAACTAGTGACTGTAGATGTCATGAATAACTTCCTGTTATATATATATATATATATATATATATATATATATATATATATATAAATTATAAAATGGTAAAATTTGAGAATTTATAAATTTAAAACTATAAAATATAATATGTAAAGTCAGCTGAAATGCCATAAAAAGTTCAAATAGTTGGCAGAACAATTTTCTTTCATTTTCATTTATATACTTCTTTATCTTTTTTTTGAAATTTTGTTTGTTTTCCCATTTTTTTATTTCTTCGGGCAGGGTGTTATAGATTTTTATTGAAATATAAGAGTACGATCTTTGAGTTTTGGATTTTGTAACATGCGGGAGAATGTGTTTGTTACGGTTTCGTTGTTTTTGGAAGTGGTACCTCATATTCAGACAAAGGTAGAATAATTGCCTGATATCCATAATTTTCAATTCTTTATAGAGGCTATTGGAATTACCTCCATTACCTCCATAAGGTGTATTAGAAGGGCTCCAGGAAGCCAAAAATTTGAAGGTCAATTATTTAAACTTATACGAAGTTATTTATGAAAACTGAGACTGGGAAAAATTTGTTTATTAACAATAGTATACCTTTTTGAATAATGAACTTATACATTTTTATCCAATGGGGATTTATTCTTTCATGTGTCAAAATGATACCACAATTTATTCAAAATTTTAAATTAACATTTGATGTTCCAGAAAAATTATTTTCTGATATACTGTCTTTTGCAGCGGTGCGCCCGTGCTGTAACGGCCTCGTGGAGCACTATTTTCAGCGTTAAATTTAATGGAGATAGAGTTCTGGAAGTCGGGACATTTTTATTGGAAATTTCCTCTTCTTTGTGGAACTTTTTTCAAAATTTCTTAAATATCAATAGTTTTTGAGTTATTGACAATAAACTAAACACCTTTTTTCTTCATCTTATTTTGTTAATAACAATCTCAATTTTTTACGTGCGGTAAAATCCTTAAAACCCATTTTTCTAGTGGTCATTTCGAATCCAATCCAATCACGTTTTTCAACTTGTTTCAGACCATATATCAAGACAATGTGGCTGATACAAAATATTGTTCCAAGAATGAGGTAGTGAATTTTACTTACATATGACGACATGCATAACAAGGGTAAACACAGAGACCCAATGAAGGTTTGAAGCTCATCCATTCTTGACTGCTTTCAAAAATAACATTCCATAGAGACGTTAAGGGGTTTCTGAATTCCTGAAATAATATTCCTGTCACTATATAGCTTTGGATACCCAAAGGAAAAATAAGAAAACTTGTTTGTCACTAGTCTTGAAAATCTATAGGTGCATTTCGTCAACATCATTTTAAAATTGTGCTTAAATATATGTCAAGAGCAAAAGTTGAATCTGTTATATCAAATTGCACCATTTATACAACATTGTTAAGTTTATGCTAAAAACCTTTGATGTTACTGTTATGTTTATGATAATCCTTGTGCTAAAGTTGACTAAATCCACCCTAAGAGTCTTAAGACAGTTGTCTTCTGATCTGAACGCTAGAATGTCAAACCTGTATGTTTAGTACGCAATTGTTTAATTTTTAATTATAAACTATTGCTTTAGTTGAGTTTATAAACTCACCAGAGGCATTAATATAATTTTTACAGCATTGCCCAAAATGAATAACAAATTTGTTGCATATCAAAATATAAGTATAGATTCTTCAAATATGTTCAACTAATTTGTCTTAAATCTAGGTACCTAGTTGAGGAAGAAAATAATACCAATATATCTTCTCTTTGAGATTTTGGTTAGAATGGGCCTAGAATGGGTCTAGAAATTTCAGGAAGATCAAAAATAGCTATAAAAAGAAAATGCTCTCCTTTACATTGTGTTTGGGGAAGAAGTCTTTTCGACTTAAAACACTTCAGATTTATTCACTACTTGTTTTTGAAAAACCCGAATCGAGATATCTAAAAGATCTCACCTTGGAGGAATTGTTATAACTAGGCTTCAACACTGCCATAGTTTAGCTAGATAATAGATAAGCCAATTTTGTAATTTCCTACTGACTGTGACTAGTTAAACCTTTTCGCTTTTGGTGTTTTGACTTTTCCAGTTTTGTTTTGGCACATGACATGTCAACATTTCAAAATTTGGGTTGGGGAAAAGAGATGACACTGATGACGTGTGACAGTAAAATCAGAAAGTACAAATATTATCGTTCTATGATTGGTTACTATATTAGCGGGAAATTTAAATAACGAGAAAAGAAGAAAGCAAATCCAGTTGGAAAGGCGTGAATTATTAGCCAACCTAGCCTGACCTTACTTACCTTACGTAGATACAAAATTGTTGACAATTCCTCGACTACTCACCTGAAATTGTTAATAACATGAGTATTGGTCAGACGCGTATTACGTGCATTTTACTGGTTGTTCATACTCTTCCGAATATTCGCAATTGTTTTGCGATTCGACTCATACCATATGATGAAAAAATTGCGGTGAATGATGATCAAAATATGACATTTTTCGGTATTTGGGGTTAGACATTGACATTACCAAAAAATGACATGCTATAGGGTTTTTCGGAAACTTACTTATGTATACTAACCCGATCCAAAAATTTTATCAGAGTCAGTGATCGGCGTGTGGAAAACTAAAGTTTCCCGAACGCGGATTGGTAACTCAGATTAGGGATTTCATCAACCCGAGTAGATTTCCGGAAAACCCTTTTTCATCGCAATTTTTGGGTGTCCCTATTGGATTATACCACAGAACTCGTACTTATCATTTTATAAGTATGAGTTCTGTGGATTATACTAGTCGATAATGTCAAAACTCAAAAGTGTAGATAGAGAGAAAAGTAACTGAAGAGAGAAGAAAACCAACATTCATAACATAAACATAACCTCTTTCAGGAAAATTCTGAGTAGCCGTTGAAATTGAAATGATTTGAAATATCAAAATCAAAATGATAACATTATTTTTCGTTTCAGTTGTTTCAACATTTTTTTCAAGTTCATTGGCAGGAGACTACTCTAATGGTAAAATTTTTTAATAAGGCTGGATACCTATTGTTTTTATGTGTTTTTCAGTTCAAGAATTGGTGCCAGGACAAATTTTGCAGATGAATAAGATCCAATTTCACATATTATGTTATAAAGGACAACCAAAAAAATTACTGAATATTTGGCAGAGCGTTGCAGTAAGTTTGAAATAAAAGTACAAAGTTCTCAATTGCAGACATATTTTTAGTGGAAATATAGGAAGTAGACTTGGAATAGAATCAAAACTATGAATCATTCACTGGATGAAGAGCTCAAAAATGTGAAATATACAGGGTGTTCCATTTGAAAAACTTGACTTTCACTCAATTTTTCATGTGAACAAAGTATCTGCATTTTCTAACCATTCTGTATGAGGCAAATAAAAATATAGCCCTGAAGTGAGGATCCTCATGGCATCACTCCACTCTATTTCGAATTTGATCGTCTTTGAACCAGAGTTCAAGATTAAAAGCATTTATCAAAGTATCAATGTTTGGAAAAAATAAATTGGAATTAATTTTTATCTTCTAAATTGTAACAGATAGGTATAGGGAAACAGTGCATGAAGTTGTTGGCAAAGTGGTAAGAAATCAAAAAATTATATTATATACCGGGTATTCTATTTGAAAAATCAAAAAACTTTAGCTAGGTTTTCTTTTTTCAGAATGGCTACTAACCGACGCTTTAAATAAAGCTTTAGAAGTTATAAACAATGGTCTTTTGGTATATGTGGCATCTAAAACGTATGTTTTTTTCAATTTATGTTTTGGTTTTTTGTTTTATCATTTCCCAAATAAATTCGTTATGACCAAAATTTGTGAGTTTTTTAATAAATTATCATTTTGCTCTTGATATTTTTTAAATATCGGATACTTGCTGTAATCTGATAATATTTTCTATTTTTCCCTACCCAAACTTATTGAAATATAGCTAAAACTTCAACAAAATTGCCGAAACTTTATTGAAATGGATTGCAAATATTAGGTCGGTATTGAAACTAAAAAAGTCGTTTTTTAGAAACTGGGTTTTAGAAATGGGTCGGTAATAGAAAATTTGGCGACAGGTTTTAAATTTGTTTTCATGAAAATGTTATTATTCTTCAAAACTTTGAGATTTAATAGAAGATATATTTTATCCAAAATAAAATCTTTTTTAGTGTCGATTTGCGAAGAATTCTTGTTATTTTCTATTACCTGAGAAAATTGCTTTACCTTATTTCTGAACTGAACATAAGAGAGGTAATGCCCTTGTAACTTTCAGATTGAGTTACATCACGACAGTGATGATTTTGCGGTCTATGAAGGATCCGACCCAGAAGAGGTGAAAAGAGAATATTTAAAGAAGAATTCATTTTGGTCTTTCAATATTTTTTCTACAAATCATAGAATCATCAAACTTCAACCATTTAGTACCAGTTGTATTGGAGTTGAGAATAGTAAACCATGTTTTGCCGAAGTTACTGTTATAGGTAAGTTTTGTGTTTGTGGAGTATTCTCTCTCTCTCCCACTGAACTAGTATTGGGAACACGCAGGATTTTATTTTTTGGGTTTTCTTCGTAGAATTGTGTCTCAAAAACTATATTTAGTGAAAATAATTCCTGAAATCTATTTTTTTTTTCAAAAATTGCTCTTCAATTTAAAATTTGAAGTTGATGTCGAATGTCTTCCCCCAAACACAGTTTGAACTGTGTACATTTAATAATGTGTTGAAAAAATAGCCTGTTCAATTTTAAATGAGGAAATAGAATAAAAAAGATTTCAAATTCTGAGTTAGCTTCTGAGCTTGGCTTCTGAGCTTGGCTTCTCGGATGGTAATATTTATAAGCAATTCATAATATTTCAGAACAAAAATCGCATCGCATCTGAATCTTGAAGTATTTTTTAAGGTATCAACTAAAGTCACTGCTGAAACTTGGCAAATCAAGACTTGGACGCCTTCCCAATTGGTACTGATAGCACCCTCTAGCAACCGGGAGATAAGTTGCCGAAAATGGTCGACCGGTTTCTGTATTAAGTCGGTATTCAGCTTTGATTGACAATGTTCTGGCGGGGCTTACATCTATCGCTCACCTCTTGGGAAGAATCTAGGGTCACTGAATCTAGAAGGTCGTGCCGTCCTTACGGGTATGGCCAATGGGCGTGGTCTAGTACTTGAAATAGATCCAGTGTTCAAATAACCTACAAAACTTGCTCTCTAATTGGTGATTTTGTGGGTTATTGGAATACTGGAACTATTTCAAGTATTGGACCACGCCCATTGGCCATACCCGTAAGGACGGCACGGCCTTCTAGATTCAGTGACCCTAGAAGAATCTCGGTGTGGTCGACATCTACTATTAATTGTTTGAAATACTCGAGCTGTGACCAACAAACAACCTCTGTGTGTTTATATGGCAGAAATGTCATCTTTTTACGTGATTTTATGTCATTTATGTATTGAAAGTGTTATAGTTGGATGATATTTTATGAGCACTTGTCTTACATAAAATATGTACCATCTGGAAATGTAGCAGATTGGAAGAGGTAATGTGGAGATAAGATCACGAAAAATGTGCTCTGTTCCTCAATGCTCATATATAGATAGATAGATAATTTGATAGTACAAAACTACGGTATTTCAGATAATTCTTTTCACAAATTTCCTTCGAATCCCATGACAGTTAAGAAATGGCAGACAATGTTGAAGATAGGGAAACGTATCTCAAAGTATGTTTGGTTACAGCAAGCACTTTCTGAAAGATGATTTTTTTTTGTTGAGTAGTAAAATTATTTTCCATAGTATTCCATTATATTCCAGTTAGTTTTACGGTAGGTTTCACGGTAATTTCATCGATACCACTAGCTGATATGAGGTTCCCATTTACTTTAACAAATAAACTTGGAAATAATTCTATACTCTAAAACAATATTATAGCAGATATTTTGTTACAGGTATTCCTGATAGTGATATACATGTTGTGACGTTGGTATTGATTATTGTCAATAATTTGGAAATTGTTGTATATTTTCTTTCATCTTTTAAACAAACATATTTTTCAATTAACCAATATGGGCCTGGGTTTGTAGGACATATAATAACAAAATATTACACCATTCATTTTTGTTTGTTTCAGATGTCGATGTTTGGAAAGTGCTTCTGTTGCTGATAGGTGGATCTACTTTCCTGATAGCTGATAGGATGAGCCGAAATGCAATTTTTCAATATTTATGTGGAGTAATAATTGGAATAAGTGCATCATTTTTAATAATGATATACTTCATTGGCAAAATATTTCCAAGAGTGAGTACTGCATTTCGAAAAATACAATTAATTTTTGTTACAAAAGTTTTCCAAACACTGGTTGATCATCAAAACTTGTAAGAATTTACGTTAGTGACCAAAACTTTCAAACATATTGTATAAACCAATCAAATGTCATCATTTCCTCAATCTAAACCAATGGCTTTCTGAAAACACTGCTTCCAACTTTGCTTAAGAGCATAACACCACTGAATACTACAGAACAAAGCCATAAAAAATCTGTATAAATTACCAATGAGATATACAACATCAGACCTGTTTAATAAATATAATATTAAATCCTTGGATATCCTTTATGTGGTGAAAGTTAATGAATTTATTCATCAAGTAATGAATCAGGTGAGACACACTCAAATAGGGTTCCCTATGAAATATGAAATCCATCCATATGAAATTCGGTAATACATAGATATTACACAAATATGCTCACATCATGGCCTGAATTCACTGTTATATTATAAAGGAGCAATAGAAAAAAACTACCCTCCAACATGAAAAAACTGAATATAAACAAATTTAAAATCACTTTGAAGAAACACGTCTCCTTATATATCCTTTAAAAATATAAATATAGTAGACTGTAATATTATATATATATATATATATATATATATATATATATATATATATATATATATATATATATATACGAAACAGCTGTCAAAGGTTAGAACTCTCGGAATTAAAACGAAAAATACTCTATTTTCACTTAATATATATATATATATATATATATATATATATATATAAATATATATAAATAGAGTATTTTTCGTTTTAATTCCGAGAGTTCTAACCTTTGACAGCTGTTTCGTGCTAACGCACTCATCAGAAAGGATTTATGTAGCTCTCGAAATCAAAACGAATCCACTCAAGAATTAATACCGTGAAGGCAAGACAGATATAACAGAAAATTACTTATGACATCTACAGTCACTAGTTGACACTTAATTTGACACGAACCAAGGAATCCAAAGTTAGATGTTTATCTACTCATTGACAGGCAGCCAACAATTTGTTGTTCTGACCAACCCAAGGTTCAATCAAGTTTCTCGTACGTTAAGAGGAACGCAAGCAGAATCTAAGTGAAAATAGAGTATTTTTCGTTTTAATTCCGAGAGTTCTAACCTTTGACAGCTGTTTCGTGCTAACGCACTCATCAGAAAGGATTTATGGAGCTCTCGAAATCAAAACGAATCCACTCAAGAATTAATACCGTGAAGGCAAGACAGATATAACAGAAAATTACTTATGACATCTACAGTCACTAGTTGACACTTAATTTGACACGAACCAAGGAATCCAAAGTTAGATGTTTATCTACTCATTGACAGGCAGCCAACAATTTGTTGTTCTGACCAACCCAAGGTTCAATCAAGTTTCTCGTACGTTAAGAGGAACGCAAGCAGAATCTAAGTGAAAATAGAGTATTTTTCGTTTTAATTCCGAGAGTTCTAATCTTTGACAGCTGTTTCGTGCTAACGCACTCATCAGAAAGGATTTATGGAGCTCTCGAAATCAAAACGAATCCACTCAAGAATTAATACCGTGAAGGCAAGACAGATATAACAGAAAATTACTTATGACATCTACAGTCACTAGTTGACACTTAATTTGACACGAACCAAGGAATCCAAAGTTAGATGTTTATCTACTCATTGACAGGCAGCCAACAATTTGTTGTTCTGACCAACCCAAGGTTCAATCATGTTTCTCGTACGTTAAGAGGAACGCAAGCAGAATCTAAGTGAAAATAGAGTATTTTTCGTTTTAATTAATAATAATAATAAATCCTTTCTGATGAGTGCGTTAGCACGAAACAGCTGTCAAAGGTTAGAACTCTCGGAATTAAAACGAAAAATACTCTATTTTCACTTAGATTCTGCTTGCGTTCCTCTTAACGTACGAGAAACTTGATTGAACCTTGGGTTGGTCAGAACAACAAATTGTTGGCTGCCTGTCAATGAGTAGATAAACATCTAACTTTGGATTCCTTGGTTCGTGTCAAATTAAGTTTCAACTAGTGACTGTAGATGTCATAAGTAATTTACTGTTATATATATATATATATATATATATATATATATATATATATATATATATATATATATATATATATATATATATATATATATATATATATATATATATATATATATATATATATATATATATATATAGTCATGAACTGAAACCAAATAACGGATTTCTGCTACTGTGAAATATCTAACCAAATATTGTATATTATGATACATTTACTTATTTAACTGTGATACATATATTTAACTATTTTATTGTGTCGAGTCATTAAATGTAGTGAATTTTGGTCTTTGAAATTTAATTTTGTACATTTCTTTACCTGTAGATATAGTGATAATTTATTGACGCCCATGAAGGGCAAAATTGTTACTCCTCTTAGTAATAGAGGTGTCTTTATGTAACACTCTGTGTATTTTGGGTGGAATAAACGTAAAAAAAACTCGTGGTATTTTCAAATTGGAACTTCGTCTATGAATTCTTGAATATTACTGATTGAATATCCCTTCAAAATACTGTCAAACTGTGCTCTGTGCAGCTATAGCTGTACATAACACCTCTCGGGCAAGCTCTTGTGGCGTTTATAAGCAACATAGTTTTCATGCCAGCAAGGTGAAAGTATTTTTATAAAATTCTGCATTTTGTTGGGATATTATAACTGAAAATTCAAATTCTAAACCAATGGCTTTCTGAAAACACTGCTTCCAACTCTGCTTAAGAGCATAACACCACTGAAAACACTACAGAACAAAGCCATAAAAAATCTGTATAAATTACCAATGAGATATACAACATCAGACCTGTTTAACAAATATAATATTAAATCCTTGGATATCCTTTATGTGGTGAAAGTTAATGAATTTATTCATCAAGTAATGAATCAGGTGAGACACACTCAAATAGGGTTCCCTATGAAATATGAAATCCTTCCATATGAAATTCGGTAATACATAGATATTACACAAATATGCTCACATCATGGCCTGAATTCACTGTTATATTATAAAGGAGCAATAGAAAAAAACTACCCTCCAACATGAAAAAACTGAATATAAACAAATTTAAAATCACTTTGAAGAAACACGTCTCCTTATATATCCTTTAAAAATATAGTAGACTGTAATATTATATATATATATATATTCGTTTTAATTCCGAGAGTTCTAACCTTTGACAGCTGTTTCGTGCTAACGCACTCATCAGAAAGGATTTATGGAGCTCTCGAAATCAAAACGAATCCACTCAAGAATTAATACCGTGAAGGCAAGACAGATATAACAGAAAATTACTTATGACATCTACACTCACTAGTTGAAACTTAATTTGACACGAACCAAGGAATCCAAAGTTAGATGTTTATCTACTCATTGACAGGCAGCCAACAATTTGTTGTTCTGACCAACCCAAGGTTCAATCAAGTTTCTCGTACGTTAAGAGGAACGCAAGCAGAATCTAAGTGAAAATAGAGTATTTTTCGTTTTAATTCCGAGAGTTCTAACCTTTGACAGCTGTTTCGTGCTAACGCACTCATCAGAAAGGATTTATGGAGCTCTCGAAATCAAAACGAATCCACTCAAGAATTAATACCGTGAAGGCAAGACAGATATAACAGAAAATTACTTATGACATCTACACTCACTAGTTGAAACTTAATTTGACACGAACCAAGGAATACAAAGTTAGATGTTTATCTACTCATTGACAGGCAGCCAACAATTTGTTGTTCTGACCAACCCAAGGTTCAATCAAGTTTCTCGTACGTTAAGAGGAACGCAAGCAGAATCTAAGTGAAAATAGAGTATTTTTCGTTTTAATTCCGAGAGTTCTAACCTTTGACAGCTGTTTCGTGCTAACGCACTCATCAGAAAGGATTTATGGAGCTCTCGAAATCAAAACGAATCCACTCAAGAATTAATACCGTGAAGGCAAGACAGATATAACAGAAAATTACTTATGACATCTACAGTCACTAGTTGAAACTTAATTTGACACGAACCAAGGAATCCAAAGTTAGATGTTTATCTACTCATTGACAGGCAGCCAACAATTTGTTGTTCTGACCAACCCAAGGTTCAATCAAGTTTCTCGTACGTTAAGAGGAACGCAAGCAGAATCTAAGTGAAAATATAGTATTTTTCGTTTTAATTCCGAGAGTTCTAACCTTTGACAGCTGTTTCGTGCAGAACAACAAATATATATATATATATATATATATATATATAGTCATGAACTGAAACCAAATAACGGATTTCTGCTACTGTGAAATATCTAACCAAATATTGTATATTATGATACATTTACTTATTTAACTGTGATACATATATTTAACTATTTTATTGTGTCGAGTCATTAAATGTAGTGAATTTTGGTCTTTGAAATTTAATTTTGTACATTTCTTTACCTGTAGATATAGTGATAATTTATTGACATGCCCATGAAGGGCAAAATTGTTACTCCTCTTAGTAATAGAGGTGTCTTTATGTAACACTCTGTGTATTTTGGGTGGAATAAACGTAAAAAAAAACTCGTGGTATTTTCAAATTGGAACTTCGTCTATGAATTCTTGAAAATTACTGATTGAATATCCCTTCAAAATACTGTCAAACTGTGCTGTTATAGCTGTACAGAACACCTCTCGGGCAAGCTCTTGTGGCGTTTATAAGCAACATAGTTTTCATGCCAGCAAGGTGAAAGTATTTTTATAAAATTCTGCATTTTGTTGGGATATTATAACTGAAAATTCAACTATGTACCAAACTATAAATTCCTAACCCCTTCATATTTTTGGAGTTCTGACAAGTCTTTAATTTTCAGAATTCTTTTACGTATGGCATTCTTGGATGTAGTTGGACAGTGGCCATCTATGCCTTACAATTGCTCTGGGAAAACTCCCAGAATATCTTAACATCTTATAAGATGTTCATTGTATGGTACACTGTGGGAACAGGTCTAGTAAGTTTTATAGGTAAGTATATTTTGAAGTACTGGTAAAGTTGAAAAACAGCTTTCAGCTGACACTTCACTATTCAATTTTATATGAATACAGGCGATTTATTAATATTATTATTATAAGTGGGAAGGTCTCTATCATCCAAATAATGAATCGTAGTGAGAACATTCAGCACTTACACATATTTTCTTCATTTCAAGTTTGCTACATATGGGGCCCAGTGGAGAATCCTAGAATATTGAATTTAATGAGGTGGTCATTACAACTGGGCGGCCTCTTTTGTATATTTAATAGCAGCCAATATCGTGAGGCAGCTCTAGGACAAATTGTTATGGTACTTATTGGGTACAATTTCCCCAGCAGTTGGATATTCACCCCTCGACATTATTGGTAAGTTGAAGTAGTATATTATATATTTTATTTCCAGGACATCACACGGCGTTCTAAGGCTGTATTTATACACGGCCGGTGGAGTTGGGGGCGTGGCTATGGGGGCTGTTGACGTCCTATTGGCTGGTGGTTGATCGATATTCAAAGAAACAGCGTTTTTGAGAATCAGGTTCCAGATTTGGTTTATTTTCCTCCCCTATTGAAATTTTCTCTGTGTTTATGGAAATTTAGAATCCTATTTTTAAAAACATATAATATAAATAATGTTCTTTCAATAATGAAATTTTTGTGTAATTGATGACTTGTTTATTTTGTGGAAATTCATGATCACTCAAATGAAACGAAAGAAACATACTTTTGTCTTATTTCCGCTAGTTTTTTATATTTTCACGACCGTTTTCGGGTTTTATCCCATTATCAAGTACAAAAACTAACTAATACAATTGAACTCTAAAACCTAGTTATATAGGGAGTTTGCAGGTAAACTGGATGGAGAGGTAATTAAATTAAATTAAATGAACAGGGGTGAAACGATATAAACTCAATACTGGAGGTTATGGAAATTACCTGGGTTGTCAAAATTATAAATTCAAAAGTGGAGATCTACATAAATCGAGTTGCTCGGTGAGGGTTCTATATTTCGGGTTTTTAATTGATTTGTTAATTTTCAAGGCTTCCAACAGATTAATTTTCTTCCCTTTATTACTTGTGTGTAGGATTTTGATATTATCTTTACTTATCAAGAAGAAGAATCCAAACACAAGATTATGTTTCAATTTCAAATTAAGTAATCAATGGATTTTTTGTGTGCCCGAGTTTACTGGAGTTAATTAATTTTAATGTGCCAAGCAAAACTCTGAGAAATACAAACCTCGTTCGAATAATAATAGTTATTGTTTCATTATATGTGATTTTACATGCAGGAGGAGAAAATTTCCACCAAAAATCAAATTACTCACCGAAGAAGAATTTTATCAACAAGGTGTAAGAGAGACGCCAAAAGCACTTGAAGAGCTAAGGAAGTATTGCACGAGCCCAGAGTGCAGTCAATGGAAAACAATACAGAAATTACAGAATGTCAAAAGGTTTGTACTCAAGTAAATACAATTACTCGTTGTAGGAATTATAGCACTTTTTGGTTTAACATTGACAGACATTGAATGGTAGGTACTCAGAGGAGCACAAAAACTTCCCAGAGATGTGAGATGTTGAAAGTAAGCGTTTTTGAGACATCAAACCTCCACTGTGATGTTCTCATACATTAATAGAATGTGTTTTTCTTGTTCTTTTTAAATCTTTTTTAAAGACAACATTACATCTTGAAAGCTTTTTGCCTACATTAAATCACTGTATATAAAATATTGTTAGAGATGTTCTTGGGACATCACAAAAGGCATTTTTCTTCATTCCTTTTGAAGCTTTTTTAAGAGGCATGAGTGCGATCATATTAGGGGCGCCTGTTAGGGTAAAAGAGTCAATTGATAACTCAAAAACGGTTCTTCGTATCGATTTCAAACAAGGACAGGATTCTCGAGGACGTTCAATTCTAGGTAGGTGCTGTAATGGAGATTGAAATTCCAATCCACTTTTTCACAAAAAAAAATCTCAAAAATGCCCCAAAAATGCAGTCAATTTGAAGCAATTTTTTGGGTAGATGAACAAATAATTTCAAGAAAACATTACAGCAAGTACATAGATCAACGTTTTACCTTTCTTTTGATACCAAATTCACTTCGATTGGATGAAGATTGCATAAAATTTCAATGGAAGAGAAATACCATTGCAGCTACCTCGATTTTCTGTAAAAAGCATCGTGAGGTGCTGCCGCAGACGTAGGTGCATAGAATCGAACGTCATCTAGAAGACTGTCCTTGTTTGAAATCGATATGACAAACAGTTTTTGAGTTTTTAACTCTTTTACCAAAAACACCGCTCCAAATATTGTCGCGACTAGGGCTACTAGGGTAGCATCCTGAGTCGTATAAGCTACAGATGGTAGCTATTGAAACCATGGACTTATTCATTTATAAGACCATGATTGAAACTCAAGGGGTAGCAAAGGAATATAAACATTTATTATTCAACAACGGGATACTGGGGGAAAGTTATATACACATTTAAAATAAGGGACATTCAATAATAAAATATGGGATACAAATAAAACTCTTACCTGAACCTATCACTAAACCAATACTTACAGCTAAGGCCAAAAGGGCCTAGCCTATAAGGCTAAATGAGCGCTAGGGCTTACTCCTCTATGGGAGTCTATTACTAACTCTTGATTCCAATCACCTTATATTTATATATGGATAGAAATGTTTTGTTTTCATGTGGTGTGCACAGTCACGGTCATACAATTCGCTAGTCGTCAAACTAACAATTGATAATGACCTGCGGTCATGACCAAATCAATTAATAATGACCTGCGGTCATGACCAAATCAACTAATAACAAAAACACTAGATCCGTGCACTAAAACAATTCAAAGGGCATTGCTCGATATCACGACAATATGATCGCGCTCATGGCCTCTTAAAGACACTATATTACATTTTCAAAGCCTTTTGCCAACTTTGAATCACTTTATATGAAACATTTTCTTAGATGTTCTTGAAACATCACAAAATTCAATTTTTCTCCATAATTTTTGAAGCCACTAATTATACAAATTAACAATAGTCAAGTTATACAAATTGCAGCAAATAACAGATTGGAGTAAACTAAAAAGAAAATCATTGATAAAACTTATTTTAGTAGGAAGTTTAAAAATACCGAAGGAACACACATACAAATTGAACCTAAAATATTTTCTTCAAATACAGTGTAGTCATGCAACCTACATATAGGAATTTTTTAAATTAATTACACAACTAAAATTCAAATATTGTCGAAAGTTGGTGCAAGTTCAATAATCATAATATTACATGCACTTAGAATGGTTGCAAGTCAAACAACATACAGATTAAGTAAAAAAATATAAGAATTTTACAAGAGTAAGAAATCTTATTTCAGAAAATTCAACAACATGTCATTAAAAAAAGCCTTTTGTACAATTAAAAGTTATGCATAAGTACCAAAACATGGCCTCCTAAGAATTTTTCTAATAAAAAAAGGTTAAAAATGTACTGATCTTTTTTTTATATTTACCCTAAACAGTTTCATGAATGAATCACAATCAAAATAATTACGCATATCTTTGTTCAAGTTCAAGCATGACTTGTAAAAGGTTATAACAGTTCATCCTAGTGCCAGCAGGCTTGTATCATTCTCCCCTTTATTTTCGAAAGTAATACTGACCCCCTGTTGTCTGTTTCACAAGTATGATAAGATCAGTTCGAAAGCATTCCACATTTTGCTAGTTCAATCAGCAAGATATCAAAACTTGGTAATGTAATGTCTTCATCAACACTTTCCTAATTTTCCTTGAATGTATATATATATATATATATATATATATATATATATATATATATATATATATATATATATATATATATATATATATATATATATATATATATATATATATATATATTATATAAGTGGAGAGGTAGTCTTGACTGACTAGTTAAAGAAAAACTGGTAAAATTCTTGAGGATGCAGTCAAATCACTGGGCTTAGTCAAAGAAAACTCTTTGTTATATTGTCAAGCTTTCGGAAAAATTTTAATCCTTCATCGGGACAGATCTATATCATTGTGTTCAATGACGTTTTTTACAAACAAATTTTTGGTACTCCTATGGGATCAACTATATCCCCCATCTTAGTAAACTTTGTACTAGATGACCTTATAAAGGATGTTCAAACGAGAATACCTTTTGATATACCTTTCATAAAACGTTATGTTGATGATTTGATTTTGTCTGTTCCCAAAGGTAAAACTGATGAGGCTTTAGCGTTTGTTCAACGCCTACAACGAACACCTTCAGTTTACAGCTGAAGAAGAGAGTGACAGCAATATACCTTTCCTCGATATGAGAGTCTGTAGAAATACAGACAACTCCCTAAGAACAAAATGGTACAGAAAACCCTGTGCCAGTAACAGATTGCTGAACTATCACTCCTATCATCCTACGAAAATGAAAATCAATCTAGTTCTAACTCTGAGGAACAGAGTCACCACTTTAACTCACCCCTCTTTTGTACACGAATGCTTAAATGAATTAAAAGTTATTCTCCTTGAAAATTCTTATCCTTTTAAATTGATAAATAAGTTGTTGCACAGTACCCCACATAATAGTGGTTCTCATGTAACTCTTTTTTCTGAATCTAATAACATTTTACATAACGATAATAATAATCTTGAAAACAACATAACGTCAAATAATCTACATATTTCACATATTGAACCTCAGGGATCCAATGCTGGGATACCCCCCAAGGTATTAAACTTTTTCTGTTCCCTGCCATTTATTCAATCTCTAACTCCTAAACTTTTAAATGTTTTCAAGAATGAAAACATAAAATTTGCACAACGTATCGTCACCACGACGAACACTTTGTTTTCCAAAATTAAAACTCCTTTAAAATCTTTAGAAAAGTCAAATGTAGTATACAAAATTCCTTGCACGTCCTGTGATTTGCAATATATTGGACAGACTTCTAGAAACTTATCAGGACGCCTAACGTCACACAAAAGTGATTGCAATTTAAATAAATCTACATGTGCTCTTGCTGAACATGTTATAAAAAACAGGCATGTAATGGATTACAGTAAAGTTTCTGTGTTATATACTGAAAATAATTTAACTAAAAGGTTATTCAAAGAAATGTATTACATAAAGAGTGGTACCAATAGTATGAACAAGAGAACTGATTTATAAAATTTGAGTGTGATTTACAATTATATGTTAAAACTGGAACTAATCCCTCCAGTTTCTCCGCATGAAGCTTAGTCGGAAACTTGGTGGAAGTTTGGCTTTAAGCCCGGTTTTCATCACTGAAGTAAGGTTTTTCGATAATTTTTGTCTCTCTTTCAGATTTCGCTTTTGTAATGTCAGGTCTTTAAGGCTGGAACTAATCCCTTCAGTTTTCCCGAATGAGACTGAAATCTGTAATAATTTTGTTGGGACTTTTGGCATTGAGCCCAGTCTTCACCTTTGAAGTAGGGTTCGGTACTTGGTCCGTATTGCGGATTTGGGTTTTTTTGGGTTGCTCACACTGCTGGTAGTACTTGGTTGGTAATACTGTTTGCTCGTTTGAAATATTGTCATCCTTCAAAATTGAACTTGCCCTCTCTCTCAGGTTGAAATCTCTGTCTGCAGACGCACCATGTGTGCCGGAGAAAATATAATTTTTTTTTAAATATTGTAATGTTGCAAATAACTAATATGAATTTTTATCGATGTGTCCAAGTCTAAGTGACTATGAAGATATTAATGTTTTTTGTTGTGCACGTTGACTTTTACTTCTAACCTCAAGTTGTAAGTAATGAATTTATTTGTTTTTACCCACCATTTTGTACAACATCCAAAATTTCGTTTTATAGATCTGTCCCGATGAAGGAATAACATTTTTCCGAAAGCTTGACAATATAACAAAGAGTTTTCTTTGACTAAGCCCAGTGATTTGACTGCATCCTCAAGAATTTTACCAGTTTTTCTATATATATATATATATATATATATATATATATATATATATATATAACATAACCTTTGTAGTGCCATTGAAAGTTTATAGATCGTTGATCTTCTTTTTTTTTCTGCTTCTTTATCTAGTAGAACCATGCAGTCCAATTATGAATTTATATCGTCAACAATGAAGTACACCTCATTTTATTTATTGTTTAACTCCTAAGTTTTGAGAAATTTACTCTCATTTTAGATTTGCAGCTTTTGTTGAAGGTGGTTCCCACCTGAGTGATGAAGAATTACTAGAATATGAAACCTCACTACGAGAAGAATCAACAGATGACGACAGCGATATTATCTCCGAGGAAGATTCATAAACTGTTTCACCAAGATGTCAATTTCCATTTTCATCATTGAATTTTTTTATACAAATAAACCATTCTCAGAAAAAAATTCATTTCATTTAATATAAATATTTGTAGATATACTAAGATAGTTCCACCATGAGTATACAATAAAACAGTGTGTATGAGAGAGAGGGAGAGAGAGAGAAAGAGGGTAGAGAGAGAGATAGTCCGATCTGCTTTGTCTAGGTCACATAGGCGACCAGTCAGCTCGCTTGCACTCTTTCTCTATCTCTCTCTCACTCTCTCATACATACTGTTTTGCCCTATCCTCATGGTGGAACTATCTTAGTATATCTACTCTTTGAACATTTCCAACATATATCGAAAACGGTTATAATCAGAGTAATTCTGAAATTTTCAAATACAAAAAATTTCGGCCGAAAAATGGTCCAAGGGGTAGAACCCTAAAAATTGGCAAAAATGCGAAATACTCAGATCGATTTAGAATTCACATATAAATGCAAAATTTTACGCTGATTACGAATATGCATTATTTATCTAGGTCCAAATGAACGGTTCAGCCAAAAAATGCACTAAATCATTAAAAATGCATCTACCAAAACAATTGAAATTACACACGATACACGGCTTAAGAGAGGTCTCAACTCTATTTTCCGAGACGCAAACCTTCAGCTAGTACATAGCAATGCGAACAATCTCCAAATGTTGTTAGGTAGTCCGAAAGATAAAATTCCAACTTTAGAGAGATCAGGAATCCATGAAATTCGCTGTCAAAACTGCGATAGTGTATATTGTCTTGAAAAATAGGGGTTATTAAATGCCTGTTGTGCCCCACGTTCCGCGCCATGTTTTGAAAAATATGGGTCACGTCTGGGCAAACATGCATTAGACTGGAGAAGAGGGGAGGATGGAAGCTCTACTTGAGTTTGGCGGTTTTCACGAGCTTTTCTCATCTGTTTGAATTCAACAAACCACTTCCATTCCTCTTTCTCCTCCTCAGACATCACTTGCCGAAAAGCAGGGATTTCGCTATTCGTGCGGGCCGTTTGATGAACGTTTCCGCGTGCAAGTGGACCCCTTTCAAGGCTGTTCCCTGTGCTAGCTCGAGAGACATTGAGACCCGAAATTACTGAAATATTGTCAGGAGTTCGGGGGCGGTTTTGGTCAAACATTCTCACTTCATTCATTCTCGACTCTATTTGCGAGTCTGTAGAAATATTAAGTGGACTGGAGGTCCCTGAACGTAACGTATTACGTTCTAAATTCTGGAATGCTTCCAAAATTCGGCGTGGAGTGCCGGTATTTTTCGGGGTTTGAAATTCCCCAGCGGGTTGGCCGCCGAAAGTAAAAAAACTAGGTGAGGCCCTCAAAGGTCTATTATCAAAATTTTGAGCTGAAATTTCCCTCAGACTCAGATCACGCCCTGTATTCTGATCAACAGAAAAATTGAATCGAGATTCATCATCATTGTCTTCATCAGGACAGCCCACAACGTGACTTTTGCGTGGGGCTCGCCTTCCTTGACGGCCACGCTTGGTGAAACCCTTGGGTTTCTTTTTATTGTGGGGCTCTCCAAACTAGAGCCAAAAGAAAAATAATTTTCAACAGAAAATGTACCACTTATAGGAGCAGTTAGGATGGGCGGTAAGGCCGGATGTTTCTCAAACAGAGAACAATCAAGATCTTGGTTAGATATAAAACTCGTGAAATTTTCAGCGGGGTGAAGTACACAAGAAGTTGGTTGAACTTTTGTTTGTCTGCGAGTCCTCGGACGTAAATTGTAGGACATTAGGGGAATGTCAAAAGTGAAGTTACTTCCTAAGAAAAAATAATCGCGTGTCGTGATTTATACTTAGTAAATTCCCCTAAGACAGAACTAAACAACGCGTACAATGCTAAACCCTATATTCAAATAATCTCTGAAAAAAATAATGGGGGAATATCACCTGTGCGGAATTCGCCCACAGGCACTTATGCAGGAACGCTATATAAAAATAGTACCCTCAAATAAATGCTGAAAATAAAGGTATGGTTATATTATCCGCTCTGTACTCGGGAACGCTAGTGCCAGGAACGCTTTATATACAAAAAAAATACCCTCAAATAATTGCTGAAAATAAAAGGTAAAGTTATGTTATACGACCTGTACTCAGAAACACTAGTGGCACAATCAATAGTGCCATAAAAACCCTCAAGGAGAAACGCAACACTGCACTGCAATAATAGCAAATCGCAAGCCGCAATTACACTGCACAATAATTAAGCCGTGGCAAGAACTCTGTCTCGTTGACTTATTATCACTTAAAAAAAATAAAAAATACCGACTTATGCCCGCGTCTCGTCCGTACCGACGTCCGACGCTACGTGTACTATATCCGCGTCTTGTTCGAACCGACGTTCGAAGCTAAGTGTACTATACCCGCGTCTTGTTCGAACCGACGTCCATTTTCACTACTTCAAAACTCTCCTCTGCCCTATTCGAAAGCTAATTTCCCAGAACTTTCTGCAAGGCATAAAAAAAAAACATTTTTGTCTGCATACCATATGTCTCCTTTTCCACAGAACTGCATTCAAAAACATTACTTTTCTTAAAATTTTCAACATTCGTTGAAGAGGCAAACAGTAAAAATAATATTCTTTAGAATTTTTCAGACCCCCTGTGCTGAGAACATCTTTTAGTCCGAAAAAAACTCAAGTATTGTTTGCCCGCCTAGAATAGAACAGATGTCTTAATCTCTTCTTTTTCTAAGCAACCCATTTCGTGTACTCGGTATCTACTTTCTCTAGCTAGGGTGGCCATAAACCAGCGCCGAGAAACGGGTGAGATCGTCGAAGTTTTTAGAAATACGTGTGAAAGGTTTATTTCAATAAAGTTGACATATCATTCGCGGGGAGATTATTAATATAGATTTCCATACGACAATATTATGGCCAAACCAAAAGATCTACGAATGTTCGTTTCCGCGAACATTTGGCACATGCTAAATATTCGCGAATCGAGTGTTGCGGATCATTTTTTGTTAGAAACTCATCACAAAATTAATATCCAAATTTAAAATTAATGAAGCCTGTTGATGATTACAGAAAATTAGATTGTTATGAAAGTATTGCTATTCGAAAAAGGGGTTCGAAACCCTTGCTTAATAATGATAATGGTCCATTAAATTCCAAATTATTCGATTTGATGCCAGTAAACGAATAATTAATAATTATTGGGTGGAGTTGTACCTTCCACCAGGTAGGGTCACTTTCTAGTAAACAGATTACCTCATGGTAATTAATTATGTGATATAAAAAAGACTGGTATGATGATTTACAGTTAGTTTAGTAATCCCAACTGATGAAGATAACTTTGTTATCGAAATGCGCATCTAGGAATTAATAGTTATTTATGTACCAAGGACGAAAAACTGTCTATTATAGTCGAGCCTGCAAATTGATAGCCGAGGCGCAGCCGAGGATAGCAAGCAGGCGAGACAGTAGACAGTTTTTCGCCGAGGTGCATATTACATTTTTTCGTCGACCTCTACATACCTTTATGAAAGTAAGTACTCGCATGTTTGCTGGCCTCAGCTACGTCCAACTCTCCGAACTGCAGACTCGATCAATTCTTGATTATTATGAACACTAATATTCACACCACGGTCTAAATTCACACGTAAAATCTAGCGGATTTCGTAAATAATTAATTTGACAACAGCAAATGACAGTTATTGTCACAGGCGCCTATGTATTAATTAAAACGTGGATTTACGAAAATGACTCAATCGCCGCTCTCGTACCGTGCCGTATCATAGTGACCACAGCGGAGGAAAAGAGTTTGCGGACGAAAAGTGTTTGCGGACGAAAAGTACTTGCCTTCAAAAATAGTCGATTTTTCGTCCGGAAATTAGTACGTAAAATGTCATTTTTTGCAGAGGTCGACGAAAAAATACTTTTGTGGTGAAGGGGTAAAATACTTTTTGTCCTCAAAACAATAATAACCTTTCGATAGATCTATAACTCTACATACGTTCTCAAAAAAAAAAAAAAAAATTATGAAAACGAAGATTTTTTTTCTTAAATAAATCATCAGAGCTAGTACCAACTTTCAAGTCCAGATTAATTTCTTATCTCGAAAACGGTTAAAAGTAGAGCAATTTTATGGCCGCCATTCATTTTAAAATGTTCAAATTAGTCCATTCTGGAATTGTCAAGGACAAAAAATTTTGGCCGAAAAATTGTCCAAGGGGTAGACCCCTAAAAACTGGTAAAAAGGCGAAAGTCTCAGATCGATTTAAAATTTACATGGTGAATGCAAAATTTCACGCTGATTTCGAATATGTATTATTTGTCTAGGTCCAAATGAAAGGTCTAGCCAGAAAATGCAATAAACCATTAAAAATGCAGAGGTGTAAATCATATACCTACCAAAACAATAATAGCCTTTCGATAGATCTAAAATTTCATAAATAATTTATCTGAGTTAGTACCACCTTTCAAGTCCAGATTAATTTCGTACCTAGAAAACGGTGAAAAGTAGAGCAATTTTATGGGCGCCGATCACTTTAAAATCCTTTTATGCACTAGCGGGCGGTAAAGTACACTTTACCGCCCGGTTCGCCGGGCGTAAAGTGGCACTTTACCGACCGCGGGCACATTATGGCCCGGAGGGCCGTGAAGTAGACAAAATTCTCAAATTGTCTATACTCACACTTCATTTCATACAATTCCTAACACGAATTAGAATCATTTCAGTTCAATAGAGCAATACTCTTTCTAACATTTGTTCATAATCGTTGGCTATTTTAGCGGTGATGATCTATTTATTTGAAATAGATTCTCCAATATAGCACTCAGCTACTATAGTTTCACATTCCTCATATTATGTTACCCTTAATTATTGTTTGCATAACGTATGATACGTGTAGACCATTGCAATTCAAGTCAGTTTTTGTGATTCGCGCTATAAAACCGCTAGTGCATAAAATTTTGTATCTATCACGTGCGTAAAATGCGTTTAAGGCCTTCGGCGTGTGATCATCCACGCCGCAGGCCATAAACGCCTACTTTACGCCCTTGATACATAAATAACTATTAAATTTAATGATGTGTATTACGTGTCCACACTACCCATTTAAAAATTTGAAGGTTGTAACTGTCACTTATCAAAGGGTGTTGACAGTAAGGATGAAATTTGGTCCTTGCAGGATGTCATTTCAAAATCTGAAATAGACGTATTTTGGGATTTTAAGTATGCACAACCATTGGTCACAAAATGGACAAAAAATTGTCTAGATCTGAATTTATAGGAGTATCAAATCATTAAATAATATTGGAGAATTAAGATCCACAATCAAAAGACATATTTTATCTCATTGTTTCTATGCAGTTGAAAGAATTATAAGGTAATAGGAAAAAAAATGGATTTTTCCGCGGTTTTAAATTTTATATATTTTCTCATTTTTCATTTTGTAAACTTTGAATTTGCATATTATAAAGTGTAGCTATATATTTTATGTTTCATATATTTTTATATTTTACGTATTTTTGAATTTTTTATGTAATCTGCTTTTTTCATTGTCAAAATTGACTTGCCGACAAAAATATTTTTTCTGAAACAATTAATGTTATTTAAAAACCTGGTTTGACCAACAATTTAAATTTTATGTATTTTAAATATTTTTAGTATTTCTATATATTTTATGTATTTCTCCACTTTATATTTTGTAAACTTTGAGTGTACATGTATACTGTGGTATAGTATTGACTTGCCGAAAAAAATATTTTTTGTAACTTGGTTAAATAAAGATTCTATTCTATCTAATCATTGAAATAATGAATTTAACCCATTTGGCTGTACCACTTTGTATATTGAAATCCATATGGGCCGTGGTGGTCGGCTGGTATAGTGCGTTCGCCTCGCATGCGTGGGGTCGTGGGTTCGATTCACCGGTCTGCGTCTTCCCTAGCTCACACAAGTCTCTCGAAGACTTCTGAGGGTTGCGCGTAGGGGTGCAAGCGGTTGATGGAAATAACAATTATAACAACAACAATTATATCAGTAGCACGCCCATCAGAAGTAAACAATTTTGTTTCATAGGTATTTAGACCAAGCTGTAGAGGTTTTTCACCCACAAAATAAAATACGCTAACGGCCTATACCAATTTTTATAAGATAGTTCGTTAATGAAAACACTAGTTTTCGCCCCAGCAAAGTCGCTTTGTTGAATTTTTTAAACAAGAAGTAGTAAAAACATTACAACTTTTTTGTTTTTTTGTATATCTCAAAGTTTACTCGTGAAATCAATTTACAATCAATGGAACTTTTATAGAGATTCATAAAAACTACAAAATGGATTTTCATACGACCGGATCGGTGCATTTTCCACTGAGAAAAGCCGGGAAAAAGAGACCATTTTTCCATTTCTTTTTAATTTTTATAAATCTGAAGCTGGATAAACAATAGTGCGGAAAATGATAGATAATAAATATGTGGTTCAACTGTGCGCGAGATGGTTTCTGTCCGAAGTGTAGTTTTTGCACAATCGCGATATGTTTAGTTTAGTTTATTTATTCATTTACCCAAAAAAGATATACATGGTAGTGTACAATTACATAATAAAATAAGGGTAAATATGATCAACTAAGTTGATCTTCCATCTTGCCATTTACATTATATGCTTAAAACAACAAAATATGCAAACATAAATATTGAACATACATATAGAAAGAAGGTAAAAGGGAAAAAAGGAAAAAACTCATATATAAATTTTTCAAAATGAAATAGATACATACATAGGTTTATTATTATTAAATTTCGCTAGCCTGGTGTGTTAGTAGAAATTCTTTAATTCTTTTTTTGAAATTATTCAGACTATTATTTTTAATATCATTTGGCAGTTCATCCCACATTCGTGCAGACGCACAAGTAAAGGACTTATGATAGGAAGCTGTATGGTGTCGCGGTATTCTGAAGTTGTTGTGGTGTCTTGTAACTATGCATGTGGGGGTTCAATCGGTCGAATAAATATCTGGGTTCTCTACTGTCCAAAATATTGAAAATGAAACAATAATAATGCAGTAACCTGCTCTCTCTCTGTTCTCCATATTAAGTTTACATTTTATATTCAAATGGGGAGTTATATGCTCTCTATATTGAATGTTGTATGAATAACTCATACACACATTTTGCAATTGTTGTATTTTCTTTGACGTATCTACAGTTATACATTGATTATACACAGTGTCACCATAGTCAAGCAAGGACAGCATAAGGGTATTACACAGTTGGAATTTGGTTCTATACTTGTAGGAATACATTGTTTTTAGTCTCATGTATGCAATTTTTCGCCTATTTGTTACATGTTTTCCGAAAGTTAGACAACTATCAAAATCCATGCCCAAATTTCGAGCTGGAACATCAGAATCACCAAATCTGACAGATTGCAGTGAGATGCGAGAGTGAGGTGAACCAAATATTAATGCCTTAGATTTAGTTTCATTTATTTTTAGACTATGATCGTCAACAAATTTTTTAATTTTTTCTAACTCTGACTGAATTATTATTTGTGTTTGTATGTAATTCATTGGATCAATTTTTACACATATTTGCTACTATCCAAAACAGTTCTCATATCCGACACATAGACAGAAAAACGGAGAGGTCCAAGAATGGTTCCTTGGGGAACCCCACGTGGAACTTCTTTGAAAGATGACATAGTACGAACTTGGGAAGTAATCGAAATACACTGTCTACGATTGGAGACGAACGATCTGAACCAGTTGACACTATCAATCGAAAATCCGAAGAAATGTAATTTGGACAACAGAAAATCATGATCTATAGTGTCAAAAGCTTTAGAAAAATCTAGCAGCACTATGCATGTAGCCTGACGTTGGTCTATTCCTTCATTTATGTCATCTACAATACAAGCTAACGCGCTACTGGTCCTGTGGTTTTTGGTAAATCATTTTCCACTAAATATTTATTCATTACAGTATGGTCTTTCGATTACCTTCGAGATCGCTGGTAGAATGCTGATGGGTCTCAAATCATTCAAATTTGAAGGTTTGGGTACTTTTGGTAGGGGTTTTATATAGGAACATTTCCATACTGATGGAAATGTACACTCCGATATTGAGGTATTGATAATATGTTTCAAAGTATCTAAGCAATATGGTATACATAATTTTATATCTCTTATTGAGTACGCATCATGGCCAATTGCTCCGGTTTTAGTTTTATTGATGTATTGAATGATTTCATGGGTCTCTATTTGAGGAATTCGGAATTTTGAATTTTCATTTACGTTGCTGTGTAGTCTCGAAGAATAATGATTAACAACAGATTTCAATATTGTTTTCGTGAGATGGATTCAAAAAATGGTTATTCAATTGTTCTGCATTTAGAAGTTCTTCAGGGAATTCTTAATTTTTTGGTTTAGTGATTTTTAAGTTTTTGATGTCTTTCCAAAACAAATTACGGTTTTCAGGTCTGGATATAAAATCGATGTATGCTCGTTTTTAATTTTTGATAGCATTATTAGTGAGATTTTTCAATTGCTTTTAATATTCTTTTTTAGCATTAGTAGGATTTTTTTTATATTTTGCTTGGGCTTTATCTCGGAGTTTTATCATTATTTTCATCACGTCAGTAATCCAGGGGGTGAATGGTTTTTCAAAAATATTGATAAATATTGATATAAATAATTTAAGGGCACATCTTGCAAGATGCGCTGGTTTAAGGGAAATCATCGTATTCAAATTCTGTAAACGGCATCTGGAAGTAGAGATCAATATCTTTGATTTGTATATTTTGCATTTTCACCTGGGAGGTGGAAAATGTGTTGAAAATGTCACTGAAAGTTGATCAAAACGCGTCAAAGTGCGTCCGAAGTCGCACTGTAGTTAGTTGACTTTGGGTGTACTTTGAAGCATTTAGAGTAACTTCCAGAGACATTTTCAACACATTTCCCACCTCTCATGTGGAAATCCCGAATATACGAATTGTGGATATTGATCTCCACATCCAAATACCGTTTACAGAATTTGAATAAGATGATTTCCCTTAAATCAGCGCATTTAGAAAGGTTTGCCCTTAAATTTTTTATGACGCGATTGTGCAAAAACTGCACATCAGACAGAAACCATCTTGCGCACAGTTGAACCACATGTTATTATCTATCAGTTTCCGCAATATTGTTTGTGCAGCTCCAGAAATATAAAAATTATGAATTTTTGAAAAATTGCCTCTTTTTCAAGGTTTTCCCGGATTTTCTAAGTGGAAAATGCACCGATCCGGTCGTATAAAAATCCATTTTGTAAGTTTTATAAATCTCTACTGAAGTTTCAGTGACTGTAATACGATTCCTTGAATAATCTTTGAGATATTTCCAAAAAAAAAAACAAAAATATTGTAGTTATTTTCTCTATTGCTTGTTTAAAAAATCCCACAAAGCGATTTTGCTAGGGCGAAAACAATATTGTTTGTCCAGCTTCAGATTTATAAAATTATGAATTTTTTAAAAATGGCCTATTTTTCGAGGTTTTCCCGGATTTTCTCAGAGGAAAATGCACCGATCCGGTCGTATGAAAATCCATTTTGTAGGTTTTATAAATCTCTACAAAAGTTCCATTGACTATACGATTCCCTGTTTAATTTTTGAGTTATTTCCAAAAATCCTAAAAAGTTGTAATTTTTTTCTTGTTTAAAAAATTCCACAAAGCGATTTTGCTGGGGCGAAAACTGGGGTTTTCATTAACGAACTATCTTATAAAAACTAGTATAGGCCATTTGCGTTTTTTATTTTGTGGGGTAAAAAACCTCTATAGCTTGATCTATTTGTATTAGCCTTTTGAGTAATTCCTATAATTCTCAGTAGTCGTACAATAACACTGGAACATGTTATCTCTTTCCAACTCGGTGTATTCTCGAAGATTAAGTTTTGTAAAAATAGCAGACATACTTGTGTCGGTCGGTAGTTCTTTCTCTTCGGATATAATATGACATTTTTTCGCATTGACAAAACAAGAGAAGACCACATGTCTCGAAGTTTCATAGCTGTTGCTGGGAGCCATGTAATGTGAGCAATGCCGGCAGTGAGGTATGCCAATAGAGTCTGTATACGGTACTGCTAAATGACAACCGACACCACTGCACACACACAAATTGCCTCTAATCATTTCAAAGTAAATGTTCAACTTGTTAGGGTAATTTATACTATTCGATCATGTCTCACATTTCCTTCGATGACAAGCTCGAAATAACAAAAAGTACTACAACTAGTTTAGTTGAGGCAACTAAATAATTAAACATTAAGGTAAAACACGATTGAATTTCCACATAATTTATTATACTAGCGACATGTTTTCACTACACTGCAACTTTATCAAGCGATTTTGGTATTCTAAAATATTTTTCTTTGGAACCTTACTCAAACACTTTTCCCTAATGCTTATCTTCAATTAGGAAGTTCAGCTGGTATGGGTCACAAAGGGGAGCGTGGAAACGAGGTGGCAGATGGACTTGCCAGATCCGGATCCACAACGCCGTTCTGTGGGCCGGAACCTGTACCTCTTACCATACACCATACACCATTTTGTTAAACTTCCATTATTTATACTTCACTTCAAATTTTAACAATTATTCAATTTATTGTAGATTCTCTTCGACTGAAGATGGGTTTTTCTGAACCCGAAACATGTTTCGCCTGTTTGTGAAACCAAACATTTTTTAAATTTTAAATTTAATAAACTTGTGGAGATGACTTCGAGATTTATTCTTACATAAAAACTATCCACTCCACTTCGAGATATGGACTTTTTCAACAATTTACATATTATTTGTAATCGATAGCCAACTGTTGTTCAACTGAGCAACTGAAAGATTTTCTACGGGGTAGTTTTCAATATAATCAATTCATAGGTGAAAGAATTCGCTTTCGCGAATTGATTAAATTATTTATTATTGATGATCTATCAGAATACGAGTTGATCTCTCAAAAAAAAATGCAAATGGCAATATATGGTGTTTCACACAAGGAGGGCTCCATTCAATTTATTCGTGAATAACCCTGTAACAGTAAATATTTTTAGCTGAACCTTTCCATGTACATCTGACTGAAACTCATATTAAACTCATAGGCGCAACATAAAATCAATCCGGCTTTTCAATTTGAAAGAAAAAACTGATAAAATCAGTAATTTTACACTTTAATGCCCAGTATCTCGAAAACTGGTCATAGTATCGGATTCAGAATTCATACCTCTGAAGATGGTATGAAAATCAATTTATAGTGATAAAATAGTTACATTTGACCGAGGAAATTTTTGAATGTTTCATGTTTTTTGTACTTTTCCCAAAATAAAATACCTTCCTATGAATAAACCACCTTGAATATTTTGAAGAGTAGAGACACACATATGTTTGTGGTATTACTTTTCCCAAATATCAATCCATAAATACGGGGTTTCGAATTGATCCTAAAAGAACATAATTTTGTCTAGTGGTTCTCTGTGTGAAACACCCTGTATAAAAAATATGTTCTGTGCAATAATTTCTCGTCATACGTATCATACGTATCCACTAATTTCATTACTAGAACATGTAGTAAACGTCTGCATGCAACAGAAATCCGATCTAACTTTTAATAAATAAAAAATAAATCCGAAAATCTGGGCAATTTTCAACTTTAACACCCCGTATTTAGAAAACTAGCCATCGGATTGAGTTGGGCCCATTGACACTTTTGGTTACTGAGTCGGGTACAACAACATACCAAACTTTCAGAAAATTTGACCGGTCGCCACTTTACATAAGAAAAGTGCGGGGTCCTTTAAAATACAGTTCAGAGTATAAAATAAGAGCAATAAAACAAAATTCAAAGACATGTTAAAATGTTATAAGATGTACACGAATATAAAAATAAAAACATGAAAATAAAATTCAAGGATATGTTGAAATGTTTAAAAAAAATTATTTCACGATTAAAAATTCCGAGACGATGTAGAAACTATGTTCTTGCAGGTATCTTTTCAATTCTGATTTGAACAAATTTTGATTTTGAATTTTTGTCTGACAAATAGGAAGATTGTTGAAAAATATAGCTCCTGTGGATGATGGACTATTTTTATAAAATGATGAATTATGATTCGGAATTCTGAAGAGATCTCCATTTCTAGTAGAGTAATTGTGATGCTGAGAAACTGTGTCGTACATATGTTTATGTTTCAGAAATAACATAATGCATTTTATAATATATATGCAGGGGAAAGGTAAAATATTATATTTCTTAAAATATTCTCTACAGGAATCTCTGATTCTCAAATTGAATATTAGTCTGATTACTCTTTTCTGTAACACAAATATCCTGTTGGAATTGCTGGAACAGCCCCAAATGTTTATATTACAAGATTTATGACAATAATTTATTGCATAGTAAATATTTATTAGCTGGGTTGTAATGAAAATATTTTTCAGTTGAAGAATAGCGTAATAGCCACTGCTTAACTTTTTACAAATAGCGTTAATATTTGTTTCCCAACCCATATTGCTGTCTACAAAGGTTCCAAGAAATTTAGTGCTTTTAGAGAGACTGATAACATCATGCATAACTTTTACTTTGATATTTTCCGTTATCGTAGATCTGCAATAAAATTGCATGCAGATGGTTTTGTCTGTGTTCACTATGAGAGAATTCTTCTCGCACCAGGTAATGAGTTCCTTCGCTAATAAATTCAATTTATCCTGTAGTTCTTCAGGACTCTCGGCATCTGCTGCTAGAGTCGTATCATCAGCATAGATAACTACACAGTTTGAGCTTATATGGAGAGCATTTATAAATAATAGAAAAATCAGTGGACCCAAAATGGATCCCTGAGGAACTCCCAGATCCATCGTATGAAAGTTCGACCGATGCTCGTTGATTTTAACAGATATATTTCTGAATCGAATGTATGATACTATCCACGACCAAAAGTTTGCACGAAATCCTAACGAATAAAGTTTGCTTCCGATGATATTGGGGTCAATAATATCAAATGTCTTCGACAAGTCGAAAAAGTCGTAAAGTAGTAAAGGACCCCGCACTTATGGAAAACCGGTTTCTCGAACTTTTTTCGAGAAAATATTCGTTTTATTACAGATCCATATGCTCCAATTAATGTTACTTACAGTACATGAGAGGGCGATCTTATTTTGCATTCGAACAACAATGGTGCGACTCAAACCATCTCTGCTTCAATGCAAAGAAAACTAGCCTTCAAACCTTCAGATACATTCATGAACCCCTTATATTTGACTCTACAACCATTTATAACAAACCTTGTACCAAGTTTCTTGGCATTGAAATTGATAACAACCTAAAATTCCATATCCACATCCAAAGTCTTAAAAGAAAACTGGCTTCGGGTTGCTTTGCAGTAAGAGTTGTGTCTCAGGAACTGGGTCTGCCAATGAGTAAGGTGACATATTTTTCTCTAATCGAATCACACCTGCGATATGGTATTGCATTTTGGGGTTATTGCAGCAAACAATTGTTCGATTCTGTTTTCGTCCTACAGAAAAGAGCAGTCAGATTCATGTCCAGAGCTAAATACACCGACCATTGTAAACCGTTATTTGTAAAACACAAAATCTTGACACTAACCTCTATTTTTATACTTGAAACCCTATGTTTGGAGCATAAGCACAAGTCTAAAGTCTCCGATACTGAGCGCACTCAAACAAACCATAATACTCGCCAAATAACGAGGAAAAACTTACCTCTCCCCATCCCCCATTTAGAACTAACGAAAAAATCAATAATGTATCAGAGTAAAAAAATATATAACACTTTGCCACTCTGTCTTAGAGGAATCTCTATACAACATATTTTTCGAAAAAGAGTCAAAGAAATACTCTTGCTCAAATCCTATTATACCCTACAGGAGTTTTACGATGATGCTCACTTTCTTGTCTTGTAAAAATTTTCGTATTTGTCACCTTGTTTTATGTACTAGGATACTATTTGTCTTTATTTATACAATATACACGCACTTTAGATTATAGAAAGATTTGTAAATAGGAATATTTATACGATGATGCTCACTTTTATGTGTTGTGATAAATTTTTGTATTTGTCAACCGGTTTTATGTATAGAATACTATTTGTCAAAGTAATTATATACTCACTTTAGATTAGATTAGATTAAGAAAACTTTGTCAATAAGAATATTTTTTTCTTGGACAATAAAGTAAATTGATTGATTGATTGATTGATTGATTGAACAAACTATCCAACTTTAAGTATTTGGAAGATACGGGGCGATCAAAAATATATTTTCAAATTCGGAAAAATGTATCCCTTTGTATAGTCAGCTTCCACCAATATAATTCGCTGATTTTTTTAAACTGTGTAGCCAATATAAATGTGTCTACGTCTGTGCTCATTAATCCGAATCCAAATAAAGTTGCGACGATGTTCCAAAAAATATGGAGAAGGGATGTTTCCAAATAATTTTGAAATGATGTCTTAAATCATCCGTGAATTTTTATTAATTTTCTGACATAATATAGATGAGTAATTTTTGATCAAAAAGTTCCACAGTGCCTACCTCGCGAATGCCACGGTTTGAATTATACAGGGGATTCATCGATTTCTCGAATAATCAATAATTCCTTTGTAACAGAAAAATGGAAATCAGTTGTGAAAGTGAGACTGAAATGATTCCATATGAGATTAGTGAATCTGCTAAAGTGGCTACTTATGAATTTTTGCTGGTAAAGTCAAGAGAGAGGTAGGAATTGGTGTACAATTTATTAAAAAAATGGAGCAATGATAAAAATGTGCGTACTATAAATGAACAAGTGATTCTTGCATATTTAACGAAAAAAATCTAAATTCTTAAAGCCGTCAAGCCTCTGGAGCAATTACAATTAATATAAAAAATAATAAAGATAAAGCCGCTATCCTAAAGTTATTGCTTTCATTCAAAGAAAATCCATTGGCCTAACTCAAAAATATCGAAAGTATTGAATAAAGGAGAAATACTCAGATCACTTCTTATTAGAAGCTGGAGATATCTACCTAATGACAAAGGTCAAAGATTAAATCTGATTCATCGTCTTCCATGTGATTAATTTTTATCTTAGGTTGCATTAATAATTGTTTTGGAAGGCGCTTGTCCACGTGATTAAAATTCCTAATTCTAAAACGAATATATGGAAATAACCTTTGTTGTCATTGCAGAAAATAATGTTTCTTTATACCGAAAATATTTGTCATTCCTTCAAGCAAATAACACACGACATCGTAGATTATTTGTTTATTATAAAAACGGAAAATGTACTCTTTGACTTGTTGGTATTCACACTTTAGGAAATATCGCCTGCAAATTGCTGAATTTCTTAAATTACCAAAACTCAAAGAATACGCCGAGCACTGTTCACACAGGAAAGAAAATTGTAATTCACAAAGCTTCACAGATTGAAAAGGGCCGTAACGAAATTAATATCTCGCAAACTAGTACAATTACTGAAGCGTCTAATTCTACTTTCAACATTGCAAATTCTGTTAATAATATTAATATAAGTAATTTTCATAATTGTGTATGTGATTATTATTCATAAGTGATGTATTCGTAAGAAGAGTGATTGTTATATGTAATTATCTATATAAAGTTCATACGTTGTTAACCATCGATATCCTTTCTACAAATAAAACTACTACAGAAAAAATAATGTACGATCCAAAAGTGATTTTAGGGGACTCGCAGGATTCCAGGACTCACCTACGGCTCTTCCTGGAAAGTTCCTACTCATCCCGTAAAACATCACTTTTGGAACTTGTTATACAGGGCGTCCCTCCGGGAACTGCATCGATCAATTTATAGAAAACCATACGTGGGCCGAATTTGAAAATTTGGGATTTCACTATTGTTGATAAGTGCTATCCAGCTGAAATATTTTGAAGATTGTGGCACTTCCGGTTGTGCCGGAAGTGGACCCCAACTTCGTTATTTTAAATGGGACCACCTGTATATTATAAAGGTTTTAGATTTTACGCATGATTCTGAACATGTTTCATGTATAATGTTCTATACCCAAGTCTAACCGTTTTCGAAATATTTCAAATTTTAAGTTGAAAATTGCGTTTGCGTCAAAAAATGACAAGGTTCGCGCATTGACAACAGTATGCGAAGTGGCACTTTTTTTCATTTTCATTCGTTACCATGACACCGTGCGCGAAGTAATGTGCGAAATATATTTCGCACACTGCATGTAAACTATATGGGATTTTCATATTCTAACCTATATGGTCCTCAACTCCTCAATCAAGCAAAAAACAAGAAATCGTTTATTTATTAATGTAGAACAATAATTAAGGCTTTCAAATTGTGAGAGATATTTTTCTGGCTTTATTTGCTTCACACCACTCTTTAAATTGCTGATATGCATTTTCATACTGCCGCCTCGATTTCTCCGGTAAAAGGTTGGAAATTACGGAATTGGCCGCATCTATCAAGTTAGGTGGGGTACTGCTTAGTTCATCGTCGCTCGAAATTTCCATTCTTTTACAATAATAAATATCACGCACGAAATTGACGCGAATAAAAAGTCACTCCAAAATAATTATCAAGAACTGTCACTTTGAAATAATTGTCAACAAATGCCATTTTATTTCCATAGTTACAGTAATTACTTGATTTGGAAAAATTATTTAATCCAGTTCAATACTATCTTTCATAGTTATTACTTATTTTAGAACAATATTTTTGACGTTTGTAGAAAAAATTTTGTTTGCATCTCATGCGCGAAATACTTTGGTGATCGAGAACTGATTTTTTTTAACGAGGCGCAGCCGAGTTAAAAAAAATAGTCGAGCATTTCACGCACTAGATACAAAAATAACTATTATTTTAAATATGATGAATGACCAATTTTGAAAAAAAAGCTGTCATGCTAAAAATAAAAAAAAAAAAACCGTCATGAATTTTCTATATGCCTAGCACACGTCCGATCGCTAACTTTTCAATTTTTGAGCTCAACACTGATATAATTTTCGGTGGTTAAATCCCAGAAACGAGAAAATTAGTCAGCAAAATCTGTCGTTATATGACGGTCTCCTATAGATACTTTTTTGCATAATTATCTTGATGATATTCGCAGTTCAAGTTTGAAATAATCTGAAATCAACAAATTATTATTTTCCCACTTTTGCCCCAGTATTTTTTCCCACTTAGGCCGAGGAAGTCAAAATTTACAACATGCCAAAAATTCAGGAACCAAAAGCAGGGTGGTGCGGATCGGCATTTCCCTAGAAACGTCCAGTGGAGGTAGGTATGCTTGCGCGAATATCCCTGTACAACAAAAACTTACTGATTGAGAACTTACTTCTCAATTTGGTCCGTCGCGCATATTCCTTTTGATGTTATTCGTTCCAAGAAAAGTAGAATGCTTCAGAACTCGCATTAATACATAACGGATTTTAATTATTCTTTCACCGTTTTATTGAAATTATCATCAGCAGCACAATTAAAAACGAAGATGACAATTAGTAAATCGGATATGTGTTGCTGGTATGGTATAGTTCCTCCCTTCCTCCGGATCTTCTCATTGAGTGTCGTTGGCCTTTGGTGTCTGTTCAACATCGCTACTAGTACGGTGATATGAGCCGAAAAATGGAATCAACCTCGGAATGAGGAGTTAAAAGCTGAATATTCGCATAAAACTTTGTTTTGGCATTCTAAATGTTCTGTAAAAAGTCACATGGAATCTCGTGTCAGCGTCTTGACATATTGAAGGTCATATGTCACAAATATCAGTTTTTCGCGAATATCTCGCTTTCTATGCATTAAATGGCATTTGTATCTCTTATAAAAGTTGTAGAATATAAAATTCTCTACAATTTTTGTCCGAACTTTTTGTTTACACAATTCATCATTTTTGATCTAGAGCGCGGAGAACAAGGTCAACCACGAATCCCAGAAAATAGTAAGCTGTATAATAGTATATTATTCAACAAGCGTATAATGATGGCTATTACCCACGAAGATGAAATTGCAACACGAGCCGGAGGCGAGTGTTGTAACATCTGAGTGGGTAATTGCCATTATACGCGTGTTGAGTACTATACTTTATCCACAACTATATACGACAATACCTTTGTCATTAGATAGGCATGATCTGTCGCTTCTTTTATAAATTTACTGTCTTCTTCGGGAGTAAAGGTTTCAGATTTTTTCGGTTGATGGCACTCAGACTGACGTTTAAAAAATGCCTGCAACTTCATGTAAGTCTCTAGGTGGATACTATGGTAAATATTCAATGTACTCTTCAGCATAGAATAATATGCCCACACCCAAGTAGCACACCTATATTGGTAAAATATTGGTACAATATTGTGAACATATTGGCGAAATATTGGAAATGCAATATTGGCGAGAAAAAAAATGTGAACATTCGGCGATATTGGTCCAATATTACTTGAATAATATTGGCAAAATATTCTTGAAGTAATATTGGCCTCCAAGTGTTCGGCGATATTGGTACAATATCGCTGATACAATATTCTGACAATATTGGCACAATATTTAAAAGTTATATTGTCGAGAAGTAGTATGTGAACATTTTGCGATATTGGTCGAATATTGTTTGAATATTTTAGAAATAGTTTTGGTGGAATATTCTTGAACCAATAATGGCCTCAAAATATTCATTGATATTGTTACAATATTTATCGATATTGGTACAATATCATTTGGATATATTGTTGGATGTCAATATACCTTGGTAAATTATTAAATGTCCTTTAGTTGATGAAGGTGACACCAGAGTCTGTCTTTTGATCGCCATAACCACTGAGTGAGCTGTTTTGAAAACAAGATAAAGAAAGTATTTAATATACTTTCGTAGGTTTTAGAAGACGTTGTATATGTAGAGCCATCTAGCGGATTTTTATCTAAGTTTGATCATGATATACTTTCAATATGTTTCATTGAATATTCGGCCAATATTCAAATTTCATCTCAATCTAGATGTAGGAAACAATATGAAGACAATATTGTTTTAACGATATCGATAAATATTATTGAACCAATATTGACCCAATATTAATTCATAAGATTTGTTGAATATTGGCGAAATGATATTCAACCAATGTGTGATCACACTTGGAGATACAATATAGTTTTTATTCCTAGAATCTATATCAGGGGAATATTGGGATTGCGATATTTATTCTAGATGTTAAAAACGATGTGAAGACATTATTGTTTTATCGATATTGGTAAATATCATTCAACCAATATTGACTCAATATGAGTTATTACAATTTGTCAAATAACGTGGAAATGATATTCAACCAATATTCTAACAAACTTGGAAATACAATATAGTTTTTTTCCCCTATAATCGATATGACTGGAAGATTTGGATTGCAATATTTATTCTAGATGTGGAAAACAATATATAACCAATATTGTATTATCGATATTGGTAGAAATTATTCAACCAATATTGACCCAATATTTCGTGTGATAATCTACATTAAAAACTAGTTCAACCAATATTCCACTAATGTTATTAATATAATATTGTTTTTTGAATATTCACCCATATTGGACCAATATTGAATTTTCATTTACAATATATCTATATTGGCCCAATATGGAACCAAGATTCAGCCGATATGATGTGCTACCTGGGCAATGATGATGACTTGTATTTTTTAGCAAGTTCAACAAAATACACTAGGATAACATTTTCAGAAAAAGACGATGTTTTTTGTGCCAGTTGCCAATCCATAAAACTTTTGTACACCGCATCATAATTACCTTTTGACTTGTTATGTGTGGCGGTGTACAAGACATGTCTTCTAAATCAGATTCACTATTAGACATTTCTCTAATGATACCAGAGATAAGAATGTTCACAACAAATAACTCACAAACCGACTGACAGTATATCTACAGATACAGTGACAAGTAAATTTACAAATTGTCAAATTTGACGCAACGATAGAGTAATATTATTCCATCGAACTGTCTATATGGTATGCATGGCATTACTTGATAAAAATCGCATGTTTAACAGATTTATTAATTAATAGTTGTGGATAACGTTATTTATTCATTGAAACAATTATAAATAAACCACATAAATAAACCTTCATTATTTATGAATTAATACTCAATATTCAATAATATTATTCATAATAATATTCGTATATTGATATACAGGGTATTTCTTAAGTACGTGTAGAAAATTCAGGAGCTTGTTGCTGACGTCAAAGTAAGAAGAGAAGTTCCTATAGATAGATAGAAGATGATTAAGTTCAAAATTAATTAAGTAGTTAAGGAAATGATCATTCTTTAATTTCATTTTATAATAGGAATCGGGTGTCATTACAATTTGATACAAATAATAATAAAGTTTGATTTTAGTTTTTACCAAAAATAAAGGTATTAGTAGAATTCTTCTGGACTTCCATTGTCTAGAAACAAAGAAAATAAATTGTTATCACACACTTGATAACGACAGTAGATGTTGACTGTTGAAATGTCGTGACTCAAAACACATTCAAAGAATTCATTTTCTTTCTAGACAACATGGAATTTCAGAAGAATTCTACTAACACTAATAGATTGTCAACCACTTTCAAACAAAACTAAAGGTATTTTATATTTGTTTTTTTTTTGCATTTTAGTCTAGGAACAAAATCAAAATTTCTGATATATAGGATATAAAAATATGATACCTACATATCAGATATTATGATATTTTGATATTTATATAAATATCATGATATTTGCCAACCCTGCATTTCATTAACAATATCTACCGGTTTTTCTTCTGAAAGAGGCGGTCTTCCTGATCTTGGAGCATCTTTCAGCTTGAGGCTTATTTAAAAGTTTGCACAAATGTGTACTCGAAATAGGATTTTGGGGAAATCTATCATTGAACATAAGGACTGCTAGTTGTAATTTTTTTCCAGGTTCTTTAAATATCAAAACTGCTTTAAATTTATCGTCTAAACTACGAACCATGATCACACTTTTTATAAAATGATTTAGGCACTCAACGGACTATTTGACAGTTAGCTGTTCAGTTTGACAGTAAACAAGATGTTACCGCGACAACGATTTTTTTCAATGCAAACTTGATTGAAAGCAAGATTAGTGTTTTCGGTTGGGTTTGAAATAACCAAAACTTTTCAAACGTTAATATTTCGACAATAATCGAATTTAGGAGTAAAGTGTATTAGAAAAAACTGTTGAGAATTATGAGCAGATTACGAAAATGGAATAATATACGGGGTGTTCTGGTAAAAAAAAATGATGATAGCGCTCAGCCGCCATTTTAAAACTTATAGCTGTGATTTTGTCACGAAAAAGTAGATTTTTATCTCCTACTTTAGTCCTTCAAATTTCGTAGCGATATACCAGGTGGTTCAAAAATTAGTACGGGAGGAATGGACTTTTGACGGGCAATGTACTGCTTAGCGCTGAGCGCTCTATTTAAAAAACGGTGTATCGTATTAAAAAAACTTCAGGACAAAAATTATAGTGAATTTCATGTTCTACAACAATTATGATGAATGCAAATACCATTCAACGTGTAGGAAGCGAGATATTTGCGAAATACTGATTTTTGTGACCTTTGACCTTCAATATCTCAAGACGCGGACAAGTGATGTCATGAGACTTTTGACAAGTCATTTAGAATGCCAAAACAAAGTTTTGAGCAACGATTCAGCTTGTTACCTCTCATTTTGGGGTGAAACCCCCAACGTGACTGCACTATCCCGCTTCTGCTACTAATCCCCGCGATTCACCTGCTCGAATGAGGCTCGATTGGTGGACTACTCGCACTACCAGTCTTCCAGTCTTCATCTTGGCCATGTCTTTATTGTTTTCAGTTACTGAAGAACGTCTAAGAGAGAACTCCAAGAACACGGTTCTTCACTGAGAAAACGTGCGCCGCTACCTCGTGACATGAATGGGTAAAGCTGTCTAGTAGTAATTCCGTTATGTGGAATTTGTTGTGCAACTTTGACGTGATATACTGATGATTTTGTATTTGTGTGCAATTGACTGAGAAGTAGACGTGCCGATATAAATATGTTTTCGGTCGTTTGAAGCTCATGAAATTACGTTATTTCATCGAAAAGTAAGTCTTTTAGTTAGATTGTATTCCCTAATTGTTTAGATGGTGACAAAAATGTGGTCATTGGAGAAAAAACTATTTTGAAGTGGCTTATATAGACCACAGTTGAAATCCTTGTGAGGGTAAACTCTTCATAGGTACCTATCAATCGATCACAAAAGTATCTTATCACTGAAACATGAAAATATTTCGAATTTTTGAAGTTGGTTCCGTTACTTTTGACTAAGATCCCTGAAACGTTGTTTTCTTGCTATCTATTGTATAAAATAAAAGACGCAAATGGCCTATACTAATTTTTATGAAAACCCCAGTTTTCGCCCCAGCAAAATCGCTTTGTGGAATTTTTGGAACAAGCAATAGCTAGTGAAAAAAATTACAACTTTTTTGGTTTTTTTGGAAATGTCTCAAAGATTATTCAAAGAATCGTTTTACAGTCAATGGAACTTTTGTAGAGATTTATGAAACCTACAAAATGGATGTTCATACGACCGGATCGGTGTATGGGAAAATCCGGGAAAACATCGAAAAAGAGACCATTTTTCAAAAATTTATAATTTTTATAAATCTGAAGCTGGACAAACAATATTGCAGAAACTGGTAGATGATAATATGTGGTTCAACTGTGCGCAAGATCTTTTCTGTCCGATATGAAGTTTTTGCACAATCGCTTTATAAACAATTTAAGGGCGCATCTTGCAAGATGCGCCGATTCAAAGGAAATCGTATTCAAATTCTGTAAACGGCATCTGGAAGTAGAGATCAATATCTACAATTTATTTATTTTGGATTTTTACCTGAGAGGTGGGAAATGTGTTGAAAATGTCACTCAAAACCTCAGAGTAAGAAAAGACATAGAGGTGCCATGCCTATACCTACACAATTACCTGTTTTGAAGTGGACATGGAACATCCTTTTCTATACAATTTGTTGGCGAGGGGGGATGGCGGGTGGAGTGACGTTTTGGACAGTTTGTTTACATTTCGAGAAAGTCGGGCCATAAAACAGTGGCGGCTGGTTGAGTTAATAATCGAAGGGATATTAAAATATAAATCAATTCAGTTGTAGATGTATCCTGTTCAAATAAGAATATATTGTCAATTTCCATAGTTAGAAATACATTAGTCTATAATGATAAATAAATATAGAAAATAAATTCAATAAATATAAAATAACAAATCATGTCATCATAAGTTCATTTGGGCCCTCCAGTTGGTAGAAGAGGACGTACAATTTTTCGCTTACGATGGATTTCACCGGTATGGGTGTCTCTCGAGAATCATTGAACTCATATATATATATATATATATATATATATATATATATATATATATATATATATATATATATATAAAACTTTATTTTTACCTTCGAATCATTGATTGATCATCCATAATGATAAAATTCAATTCACGAGTAGGAATTGCCATGATTCCGCAACAACTACATAAGACGGAATCCTATTGAAAACAATCAATTATTGGTACCTACATTCAAAATAAATTTATAAAATAGATTTGAAAGCCTGCAACAGTTAGAGTTTCAAAAGTAATAACTTGTCAACATGAAAAAGTCCCCTCTGACATTACTCAATTTCTTAAATGCCCAAAATATTGAATGGTGGTAACTTTCAGCATAGATTTACATCCATTCACTATTATTCATATATTTGAGGAAATCCGGGAACCTGGATCCTCTCAACATATTCAAGCAACTACCATAATAAAAACTCCTGGTGACGACTATGACTGAAACAGAATGTCATGGTTCGAACTTACCTATGAAAGGTTTTGCCACATCCCGGAGATTGATTGAGTCCACAAACCTCACAAACTTTAACCATTGTTCGCGAACAAAACACAAAGTCTTTCTTGAAAAGAGGAAAGGATTCTGAATATTCCAAAAGGAACAAAATCAACCACAATGAAAAATCTGTCACTGTTGTCACTGTTGTCAGTCATTTCACAACAAACAAAGAATGGCAAATTGATCCGAATGATAGGAGCGGGCATACACGAAACTACTCGATTGAATCCAGACTTAACTTGGCAAAAGGCCCTCGATTATAACCAAAAAAATCATGTTGCCTTCAAGACAAGGATGGGAAAGGCCTCTCTATATCTTTTCTTACTCTGAGCTCAAAACGCTTCAAAGTGCATCTGAAGTCGCACTGAAGTTGACTCGAGTTGAGTTCGGGCGACTTCGGGTGCATTTAGAGTAACTTCTAGTGACATTTTCAACACATTTCCCACCTCTCAGGGGAAAATGCAATATATTCAAATTGTAGATATTGATCTCTACTTCCAAATGCCTTTTACAGAATTGAATAAGATGATTTCCCTTAAATCGGCGCACTAGAAATATTTGCCCTTAAATCGTTTATAGCGCGATTGTGCAAAAACTACTTACAAATCGGATAGAAAACATCTTGCTCCCAGTTGAACCACATGTTATTATCTATCAGTTTCCGCAATATTGTTTCTCCACCTTCAGATTTATAAAAATTATGAATTTTTGAAAAATGGTCTCTCTTTCGAGGTTTTCCCGGATTTTCTTAGTGAAAAATGCACCGGTCTGGTGGTATATAAAACCATTTTGTAGGTTTTATAATTCCCTATTCTTATTCGATCATTGTTATAATTTCAAGTAACTTATATTCTTTTAATGTTTGAACTCTTCCCATGTTATTATCAATATGTGAAGTATATGTGTGTATCAGTATGTTTTTATGTATTCAAATATGCGAGTATGTAAATATTTATTATGATATCGAAAGTATTCTTCTGTCTTTTCTGTATCAATATGTGAATGAACAATGTTATTATTACTTTTTTATTATTACTTTTTATTATTAATATTATAATTTTAACCTATTGACCATTAACCTTTGTATTATAATATACGAGGATGTATTGATATCTAGTTAGCATACACAAAATATTGCGTTACCATAGCAACGAACAATAACTTATTAGAAGTGTCAGTGTAAAGTTTGACGTCAAAAAAGTAAACCAGAGTTACGCAATAAATTAAAAGAAACAATGTGTCCGCCGAAATTGTGAAAATCGAAAAATTGGAGTATCGAGCCATCATCCAGCACCAGTATTTAAAAGGGTCAAGAGGTAAGCAGATTTACGAAGATATGCTTAATACCCTTGGTGATCAATGTCCTTCGTATGCGACCGTGAATAATTGGACTGCAAGCTTCAAAAGAGGTTAATTTTCCATTGAAGATGATGACCGATCGGGAAGGCCAGTTTCTGTGTCAGTCCCCGAAAATATCACCGTCGAATTGGGCTAAAACGGATATCTGAAGCACTGAATATTTCATACTAACGCGTTCATCACATAGTTCACGTCAATTTGGACATGAGAAAAATTGCTGCAAAATGGATTCCCAAATGTTTGAATGTTGACCAAAAGCGTGCAAGGGTAGTAGCATCGCGTTCGATCTGTGCTCGATTTGAAAACGATGTAGTCTTCTTAAACCGAATTGTTACTATGGGTGAGACTTGGGTACATTTCTACGATCCAGAAACAAAGCAACAATCGATGGAATGGCGACACTCCGGTTCTCCAAGACCTAAGAAGTTTCGTGTCCAAAAATCTGCTGGAAAAGTTCTTGCCTCAGTTTTTTGGGATTGCCATGGAGTTATCATGATTGATTTTTTGGATAAGGGTAGAACAATAACTGGAGATTACTATTCGACATTTCTGACCACTCTATGGGAAAAAATTAAGGAGAAAAGACGCGGAAAGCTATCTAAAGATGTTTTGTTTTTGCAGGACAACGCCCCTGCACACAAATCTCATGTTGCCATGTAAAAAATTCGTGATCATCTCTTTCCTCAACTGAAAAAAAGTTTAAAAGGTCTTAAATTTTCTTCCAACGAGGAGGTAATAAAAGCTGTGGAGGTCTGGTTTGCAGAGCAAGAAGAAACATTTTTTTTAAAGGTCTAGAGACGTTGCAGGTTCGCTGTAATAAATGTAACCAATGGAGAGGATAATATGTTGAGTAATAAAATATTTTGACATTAAAATTTTGTTTGGTTCTGTAGAAGGCTAATAATTTTTCAACATAAGTATCCTCGTAGTGTGTGTGTGTGCGTGTGTGAATTTGTTTGTAAATATACCGGGTGGCTACGGAAGTATTGCCTACGGAATATCTCAGTTATTGTATGAAGTAGGTTTGTGAAATTTGGAGCGTCGATATAATGACATAAGAGCTAGAATTTGAGCATATTGACATGTCGAAGTTAACTTTCGGTCTGACCGGAAGTAACATCAACTTTCTTATTTTAAATAGAAACCCTATTTTTTTTCTTTTCGCTTTATTCAGCATTCAATTCTCTTTCTAATGACATATCACAAGTTGGTATCTAAACAGAAACTAGATCAGAAAAAAATTATTATTGAAATTCACCGAGTATGCCGTGGAAACAAAATGAAAGCCAAAAATTGAAAAGTTGGCTATGGAAACCATACGTCACTTGATAACAGTTGCTAATACTGTGATATTTTATTTTGATTCGTCGGCGTTATAAAAAGCCGCCAAAAAAAATATTGGAAAAATTGGGAAAAAACAATACTCTGTAGGTCCATAACTTAAATAGGAACATACAACTTTTTCTTGCCTGTACTATTCAACATAACCATTCCTTTCTAATGATATAATAGAAAGTAATTTTTTGAAATGAAATACCAAAAAATCCAAATAATAATAAAGCGAAAAGAAAAAAATAGGGTTTCCATTTAAAATAAGAAAGTTGATGTTACTTCCGGTCAGACCGAAAGTTAACTTCGACATGCCAATATGCTCAAATTCTAGCTCTTATGTCATTATATCGACGATCCAAATTTCACAAACCTACTTCATACAATAACTGAGATATTCCGTAGGCAATACTTCCGTAGCCACCCGGTATGTCTTTATATTTAGATAAGTTTATTATTTTCATATTTCCGTAATTGTCAGTCAGTGTGTTCATTTATCATACATTTTATTTATGGGAGTATTTTCGAAACAAGTATCCTCATTTATATTGTACTGTATTCTTCTTACGTGAATAAATATTATTATTATTATTATTATATTATTACTACAAAAGTTCTGTTGACTGTAAAACGATTCCTTCAATACTTTTAGAGATAGTCGCAAAAAATAACAAAAAAATTGTAATTTTTTTCACTATTTCTTGTTTACAAAATTCCAAAAAGCGATTTTGCTGTGGCGAAAACCGGGGTTTTCATTTTCAGACTGTCTTTATGAAAAGTAGGTAGTATAGGTCATTTTCATCTTTTATTTTGTGTGAAAAGGGCCTCTTATTTTTATCTACAGCTTGGCCTCAGTAGCGCAGTTCACCAATAAAATTATTAAAACAAATCTGAATATGTGGAAAGCGCCCGTTGTGAAAATATGAGTTACGTTTGATACCTATTGTTCCGAATATTCCTACGCTAACAAAAAAGTAACAGCATTTTTACCCAGACTGTCTAAGCCTACAACATGTCTTATTCATTCATAGAATAAACCATTATTATCATTGAAACGCTAAAACGGTAGAACACCTGTTCAATCACATCTGTGGGAAAAGGTTATTATCCTAATACTCATCGCTGTGGCGACCACTCCGCGTTCAGACTAAACAAATGAACTTTCACCGGAGAGAATCGAATTATAACGGCATAAAAACCAAAGGCTAGCAGACTACCTGGAATTTTGGATCTCATAAAGCTTCGAAACGAGCTACATATGCTAAAAAATACATATGTGATCTAAAGTAGGTATTCCACGCCGACAAAAAAATTACCTGAAATCGATGAACCCGGTAAAACGTTAAGCGTGGGCAAACATACTAAATACATAACTACGTGAAACCAGAAGTGAACTGCTAAGGAACGTGACCGATTTAAATATGGACCTGGCAAAAATGCTCGATTGTGTATTCAACAATAGGTCTACGCGATTAAATATCTCGTCCAAAAATATTCTGTCAATAATCCTCGTCCAATAATATCCTCAGACAATAGCGCTAAAATGTGTACGAGACTTAAAAATATTTTAAAAGACTGAAAGACTTAAACCGATGACTTAAAGACTCAAGCCGTGACTGAACCGAAGATTTAATGACTGAAAATTGAGTCAAAATTTCTAGTTGTACGAGATTTAAAGGAGATGTTGTCCCCTCGGACAATGATAACCTTATGCAAAATTATCCCGTCCAATTATAAGTCTGATCTAACCAGAACGAACTCACCTAGCTCGCAATTCGGGAGCTTGGAAGTTGAAGAAAAATTCATTTTGAGAGTAGTATATTATTTTTTGAATGTTTTAGACCATGTAGTAACTTGATTACCTATATTTTGGACGTCCATCATCTTAATGGTTGAAAGATTTCTGTCTCTTTCAAATTTTTCACAACGTTTCAATTGCTTGAATCCGCAATCGTTTTCTGGTGAATAATGACAAAATCAGATGCCACGCGACCTTTTATAGGGCTATAATTAAAGTGTAATTTCTTTTCTTTTTTCTCCCTCCAAAACGGTCCATGAGCGGTTTCCATACGTTTTTAATTTCCACGCTTGGTTGACTGAAGGCACTATTGGCTTCTATATAGGTGGTTTCCATAAATTTCCCTTTGAACCAATGTTCCTCTCTATGAAGAACACTAGCTTCGTCCCAAAGAATTCGGTGGTGTTTTGTCCAGGAGTGGTCAGCAATTCCCGATTTTGATGTTTCCCCTCGTTGAGTCCACTTTTTGTGTTCGGCTATTCTTACTGATAATGGCCTCTTGGTCTCTCCGATATAGGAATCTCCACATTCACATGGGACTTTGTAAATACAGTTTTTGCTGGATTCTGTTGTGTTCTCTGGTTTCGTTTTGGTGAGGAAGCTTCGTAAGGTACTGCCGGGTTGAAAGCAACTCCTGAAGTTGTATTTATTTCCGATCCTTCTGATCTTCTCGGAGATACCCCTGATATAGGGAAGAATGAGAACGGGGTTTTGTGGTCTTTCTTCGGTTGTCTTAGACTTCCCGAGTTGTTTCCGAACTTCTCCTATGAGTTTCTCGGAGTATCCGTTTCGCCGTAGGTTCTTTTTGATGTGGTTAATTTCCACCTCCAATGACTCGTGGTTGTTGCAAATAGACATTGCTCTCTCCACAAACGTTCTTACGATTCCCCTCTTTGTGGAGTTTAGGTGATTAGAGCCGTAGTTGAGGTACTGTCCTGTGCGAGGGGGAAACATCTCTCTAAAATGTGTACGAGATTTAAAATATCGAAAAGACCAAAAGGCTCAAACTGATGACTGAAAGACTCAAGCTGATGACTGAAAGACTCAAACCGATGACCGAAGCGGAGATTTAATGACTGAAAATTGACTCAAATGACTCAAAATGTCTAGTTGTACGAGATTTAAAGGAGATGTCCTGTGTGTGTCTTCTTCCTGTAAACAGAGGTGAGGATTCCAGTGTCTGTTCTTTCAGCTTTCACATCGAGAAACGATAGGGTAATATTAGTTTCCTTTTGCATTGTGAATTTGTTTGAATCCCTCATGTTATTCATTCTGGCGAAGAATTCCCCAAGGTGTTCATCTCCATGGTTCCAAATGTTAAAGGTGTCGTCTACGTATCTTAGCCATAGTTTTGGTTTGTATTTTGCCTCTCTGATAGCCAATTCCTCGAGCCACTCCATGTATATGTTGGCGATTACTGGAGAGATAGAGAAGATCCCATCGGCAGTCCATCAACTTGGGAGAAGAAACGGCTCTTTTCTTGAAAGTATGAGTTGTGTAGGCAGCACTGCAGTAGTTCCAATGTCGCTTGTACGGGGAGGTCAGTCCTTTCATGAAGCTGGATGTCGACTTCCGGTTTCCTCTTGATGATGTTAAGGGATTCTTCTATGGGGACATTGGTGTAAAGGCTCTCCACGCCAAAGCTGATGAAACGATCTTCAGGCCCTAGTTCAACATCTTTGATAATGTCCACGAAGTGTTTAGAATTCTTGACGAACGACCTGCTAGTACCCTGTAAGGGTTGTAGTATTGGTAGGAGGTATTTGCCAGGTTATAGGTCGGTGAGTTACGGGAGCTGGTGATTGGTCTTAATGGCATGTCAGGTTTGTGAATTTTTGGAAGACCGTAGAGATGAGGAGGTTTACTGTAGTGTGGCGTCAAATGTGTCCGTTCTTTGTCTGGAATAAAGGTTTTGTACTTCGTCAGAGTACTGTAGATTTTCCTTTCTATCGAAGAAAGGAAAATCAAAAACCATTAAGATGATGGACGTCCGAAATATAAGTAATCTAGTATTTTATTAGGTAGTCTGATCTAACATGAACGAACTAACATAGCTCGCAAGTTTGAAAGAATATTATTGTATTAGGATACTATTGGACAGGGAATTTTTGGCAGGATATTTTTGACATGATTTTTGGGCTAGATATTTAGTCGTGCTACCCAAAAAATCTGGTATGGATGCGAATATAATCCAAGCATGTATTTTCTCTAGAAAGGCCTATCTCACACTGGCCAACGTAATTTTTCCAGGAGTATCCATACCAATGAAGTCTTCTATTTCGATATTGCTGATTACCATCAGCAGTATCCTTTCATGGGAATGCCATGTGAAATCCATTCACAGATTGCATAAAAATATTTCTGGAATATGCCCAGAATATGCCCCAAGAAGATTGAATGATTCTATGATTATTACAATTATTATTCTAAGGTGATTCAAATGTCCGCTATGAGATAATCCCAAGAATATTCAAGTAAATATTGTAGGAATATTCCGGATTATTTTCAGAATACTCAATCATCGATATCATCGTTATGTTCTGAGGGTTTGTTCCTGGTATATTTCATAGGAAAATTGAATAATTTATCCAATGGATTTTTCTATGATCCAGGTTCCAGGAATATTCTGGATTATTCTTAGAATAATCATCGATATAATGCGGTATTGTTTCTAGTGTATTCCATAAGAAGATTGAATGATTTATTCAATGGAAAAGACGCGATAGCTGCATTTACAAGCGAAATATACAGAGGCAGAAAAATACTATTAACATGCGTTTGGTCACACGCGATGGAGATTCAGGTATTCAACTGGACCACTGTTCCTTTTTCTGCAAACTGTTTGAGTCCATTAATCGCAGTCGTGCCATTAGTAAGCCCATAACGATTGAAATTAAAAGATGTTTTTGCGAATTCTAAAATGCTCACATTCACTAAGGAAGAAAAATTTTAAAGTGGTATTTTGGGGGGCAATCGATTCAAGACTCAGTGAACTAATCTAACTTAACCTAAATGTAATGAGTATCGTGAATACCTATCCGATCCGATCCGAAAGTTTTGGTGTGACTGTTCATTTTAAACAATCTGTTATATTCATTGAAAAAATCGGAAATTCATGAATCTAAAATGAAGGTTATGACAAATTGAAGTAGTATGCATACTATAACTAGTTTTTCTATTATATTGATATCAGCTTTCAGTTATAAGGCTTTTTATCATGAGTTTAAATGATGGATAAATGTCAATTTCATAGTAATTGAAATTGGAAATATTATTATAAAAGAGGGCGCGTTCTGTATATAATTAGATCTTTATTTACTTACGACAAAAATATTCCTACTGCGATAAGAGTGTGGATTGCAATTTAAGTTGAAAAAATGAAGGCAGTATTCAGAATCCACCAGGTTATTGAAACTGTTAAAAACAAAACAGTTATCAAAATAGTTTCTACGGTCAGCTAATGAAGACAAATTATAGAATTTTAGATTGGATTCATAGGAAAATTGATAACGATGTCGGTTGAACTTATAGTTGATAAAACTTATCAACTTTTTCTGAACTCGCTCAATACGTGTTGAATACTTCAACAATTGGTCTAACTATTGTGTTGAATAATTCAATGATTGAGGTCAGGTTTTTGAATTCCTTTGAAGTCCTAAAAATAAAACCCAAATTTCTCAAAGCTTTACGAGTAATATACTGTATATGTTCATCAAAAGTTAACTTCGAGTCCATTAGGATACCTAACCAGATCTTTAACTCAGTTTTGTCCTCAATCAAAAATAGTTCACTATCCGGGTGGCTACGGAAGTATTGCCTACGGAATATCTCAGTTATTGTATGAAGTAGGTTTGTGAAATTTGAAGCGTCGATATAATGACATAAGAGCTAGAATTTGAGCATACTGACATGTCGAAGTTAACTTCCGGTCTGACCGGAAGTAACATCAACTTTCTTATTTTAAATGGAAACCCTATTTTTTTTCTTTTCGCATTCAATTCCCTTTCTAATGACATATCACAAGTTGGTATCTAACCAGAAACTAGATCAGAAAAAAATTATTATTGAAATTCACCGAGTAGGCCGTGGAAGCAAAATGAAAGCCAAAAATTGAAAAGTTGGCTATGGAAACCATACGTCACTTGAGAACAGTTGCTACTACTGTGATATTTTATTTTCATTCGTCGGCGTTATAAAAAGCCGCCAAAAAAAATATTGGAAAAATTGGGAAAAATACAATACTCTGTAGGTCCATAACTTAAATAGGAACATACAACTTTTTCTTGCCTGTACTATTCAGCATAACCATTCCTTTCTAATGATATAATAGAAAATAATTTTTTGAACTGAGATACCGAAAAATCCAATTATTATTCTTCAAATAACAAAACAGATTATCGCCATACGCAAAAATAAAATAAAAAATAATGTGGAATGATAAATTATATCCTGTAGGTTCTAGGTTGAATAGGAACATAAACGTACTTGGTCTGTGCCATCGTCCATAGATATTCTAATATCTACCTATGGACGATGTTTGTGCTATTCAGAATAATCATTCCATTGCAATAATCATTCGAACCAAAATATTAACAAGTAGGCTGATTAAGATGTATTTTGGAATGAAACAAAAAAGAAATGAGAGCTGTCACGAACGCTGCTATCCATATTATTTTGACGTTCGAAGTAGTGTTTTTGATTCTGCCATTTTAAAAGGGTTAGGAAATCGAAATCAGTTAGTGGAATATTCAAAAAATGCCCCGTTATTCACGAACCGAACAAATTGACATGCTTCTCATTTATGGTGAATGTTTAAAAAATTCTTATGCCGCTGAACGATTGTATTTAGAGCGATATCCAGGGAGGCAGCAACCGTCAAGAAGGTATTTCCAGTGGCTTGAAGAAAAATTAAGAACTGAGCCTGATATTCACGAAGACCAGGAAGCATTTGTTATTAATGAGGAAACTGAAATTAATGTATTAGCTTTAGGCTGAGTCAAGTCTCCGGTCTGACCAATATGATTAGACCAGCGCGGTCATTTGGTTGACTTGACGACCTAATTAGAACTGTATGTAATGTGACCAATATTTTCAATCATCTGATCGGTCCGACTCATCGTCATACTTCATACTGAACGCGCGTGCCTTGTCCGACCGGTGACTTGACACAGCCTTAGTACAATATGATAGCACAATTTCCTCAAGGCAGATTGGCGCCGAATTAGCTATAAGTAAGGACTCTGCTAGGAAAATTTTGAAAAAACATCGATTGAAATCCTTTAAGTATCAGTTGCATCAACATTTGTATGAAAATGACGGTGAAAGGCGCCTGGAATATTGTAATTGGTTTCTTCGACAAAATGCTGAGAATCACCTATTTAACTATTATATCTTGTTTACGGACGAGTCAAGATTTACCAACAATGGATTATTTAACAGGAATAATACAAGGTAGGTACTGTACTTTATTTGGATTATTGTCGATAGTCGAAATGTAAAGTGCTAAAAGTGTGAACGGTCTTTTGTTCCAGGTACTGGGCGATAGCAAACGAGCACCGGCTTCGACAAGGCGGCTTCCAGGAGAGATTTGGTGTGAATGTTTGGGCAGGAATAGTTGGAACTCATATTGTTGGCCCCATTCTTTTTCAAGGCCAACTAACCGGAGAGAGATACTTTAATTTTTTAACGAATGAAATTTCGGAATTCATTAACAACCTACCAGCGGAAATAACTGAGAGAATGTACTTCCAGCAAGATGGCGCCCCTCCACATAATTCAAGAATAGCGAGAAATTATCTTCAAAATCGCTTTCAAGAGAGACTTATAACAACCCATGGTCCAGTCAGGTGGCCTGATCACCTGATCTTACTTCGTGCGACTTTTTTCTATGGGGGCATCTTAAAAATAGGGTGTATTCCACACAGCCTACAACTCTACATGAGCTAGAAGTAAAAATTCGTAGAGCTTTCCAAGATATCATGCCTCAAATGTTGAGAAACGTTTTACATGAAAATATCACCAGAGTCAATAAATGTATTGACGCTGAGGGAATGCATTACGAACATTTGTTTTGAATTTATTCTTTAATCCTATCAATTTGAATTTTTTTTTTCGATAAATCTGTTTTTTCGTTATTTAAAGAATAATAATTGGATTTTTTGGTATTTCATTTCAAAAAATTACTTTCTATTATATCATTAGAAAGGAATGGTTATGCTGAATAGTACAGGCAAGAAAAAGTTGTATGTTCCTATTTAAGTTATGGACCTACCGAGTATTGTTTTTTTCCCAATTTTTCCAATATTTTTTTTGGCGGCTTTTTATAACGCCGACGAATGAAAATAAAATATCACAGTAGTAGCAACTGTTATCAAGTGACGTATGGTTTCCATAGCCAACTTTTCAATTTTTGGCTTTCATTTTGCTTCCACGGCCTACTCGGTGAATTTCAATAATAATTTTTTTCTGATCTAGTTTCTGGTTAGATACCAACTTGTGATATGTCATTAGAAAGGGAATTGAATGCTGAATAAAGCGAAGAGAAAAAAAAAATAGGGTTTCCATTTAAAATAAGAGAGTTGATGTTACTTCCGGTCAGACCGAAAGTTAACTTCGACATGTCAATATGCTCAAATTCTAGCTCTTATGTCATTATATCGACGCTCCAAATTTCACAAACCTACTTCATACAATAACTGAGATATTCCGTAGGCAATACTTCCGTAGCCACCCGGTATACTGGAGTCAGGGACCGTGAAAAAACAATTGTATTATATTTCGTAGAATTTATCAAAAATGTATGCTCTTGGCAATAGTGATAAAACTGATTTAGATCGGATTGTATAAGAACGTAGTTCTTCTCGGAGTTTATTCTCCTGAATACTTTCAAATCATCTGCGTAGAGAGAGTGACTGTGGTTGCCATTGTCGTTCAGTATGATACTGAAGAGGACAGATCCAAGGTGGGATCCTTGCGGCACCCCGGATGTTACTTTTGTTGAATTCTGTTTTCAACGATGTAACACTCGACCCCCCATGCAATTTGAAATTTTTGAGTTCATTTGATGTGACCCCTGTCGAGCAATCACCATGTCTCTGATTTAAAAAAAAAGGTTCAACGGTTTTTGTCCTATGTTTGAACGTCAAACCGTTCAACAGTTTATATTCTCACTGTCTCTTTTTTGGATTTCAGGACATATGACGAAGTTATCATAATTTGTTATCATTTTGTCAATTCAAATGCTGACACACCTGTTTGTTTTTGTTATAATTTCATGTTACTGGAGCGTCACGGCCAATAATAATAATAGCCGCCCTCTACCCGCACAGGATTTTCCTTTAGGTACACTCTATACGAGTGATTATGAGGGAATATGGTTATTACTAGCATCAATGAGCTACATATCCTTATTACTTGCTATTTTCTGTTTCAGGGTCAAGTTACTCATAAACATCTGTTGGATATCCTGAACGTTCGCCAACTGATAAATGGCATAGATAGGGTGAGAAATCTTTATTGAATAATAATCAACTCACGCACTGAGGCAAATTGTAATGTTTTCAAGTATTATAAGAGATTCTGAAGGGATTCAAGGTGTTTTTATATTTACATTTTAAATTTATATTCACATGTTATATTTCTATATTTACATTTAGGTATATTCATTTTTCCCAAGCTTTGTCCACAAGATTTATTCTTACTGACAATAAAGTATATTTATCATTAATATTACCATTATTATTATTATTACCAAAGAGATATACTTATTGCGGGCTTTTTCGAATCCAAGTCCTGAGTTGATCTCGCTTTATTTGTTTAAAAATTGTTTTTTCCTTTAACCAGCTGTCGTTCCCTCAGCCCTCAGAAATCGAACCTTGTGTGAGCCAAAGATTACCGAGGTCTTCCTTTTTTACGTGCGATTCCTATCACGAACCAAGGAGACTCTCGAAAGGAGGTCAGTTGGTCACCCATCCAAAGCCCGCCCTCGCCTAACGTTGCTTGGCTTCAGATAACGGTGACCCGGCGCTCTTCCTTCGAGCCACCCTTTTGGATGATCTTAAACCTATTTTTTTTGGTATAATCTACTATTCAAGATATTATGAAATTTTCGAGAATTTTAGTTAGTTTCAGTTGTTTTCAACTTATCATTTTCAACTTCCATTTGCTAATGAGTGTTCAAAATCAAAAATTATTTTGCAGGGCCGCAAGAAGATGGTGCACATGGAACGCTATGTCTGGCGACTTCTAGGGGTGTATTCACTATGCATCATTTTCTGCGTAACATTAGTAAGTATCAATATTTCCCTATCAAAGTTGATTAGCACCTCAAAAATGTATGGATGATTACCCAAAGTATAAATAGTGAATGATAAATAAAGAGGAAATAAAATCTCGTACCTAATCCTAAATGAAATGGATATGTACACGGTGCTTCCCCACTGCATAGGAGTTGGATACAATGATGATTACAACAATAATCCGGATGATAAATAAAGAGGAAATAAAATCTTCCAATTTACACAAAGAATATATACTTGTAACGTGCTTACAATTGTTTCGACACACGGTGTCATCATCTGAGCGAGTTATCAACTAAAGAAACGTCAAAATCACCTTCTTAAATATTAAAATAACGCATGAAATTTCACTAATGACAATTGCAGGTATGAAATTTCCTAATGACATATAGCTTGGATTAGGGAGCATTTGAGTAGTTACTAGTGAGATAATTAATTATAGGTGAATTGTACAGGTCAATTTGGTCATTGAGAACTAAATTGCTATTGTTACGTAAATGTTTCTTGATTTCTATGGATTCTAATATGTTTAATTTTTGACCTTTAGGTTGAATATGCAAAATTTCAGGGTTTTGTGTGAAGTTATGGTTATTGTCAATAAGGTGGTTGGCATAGTTTGAGTCCTGTTTATTTAATCTGTAACTTCTCAAATGCTCACCGAATCTTTGATTAAAACTACGGCCTGTCTGGCCTATATATAATGCATTGCAATCCTCACACTCAAGTTTGTAAACCCCCGACTTCTTGAATTTATCCCGTACAGACTTTGCGTTGTTAATAAAGGAATATAAGTTATTGTTGGTTTTGAATGCAACATTTATATTCCGTTTCTGAAGGAAACGGGATATTTTGTTCGTATGCTGACCAAGATATGTTAGACATGCAAAACTTTGATCGGTTTTTACTTTGATATGCGGGTATATTAAATTTAGAGTTTTCTTGTTTTGTTTTTGTTTAAGCAGTCTATCTATAATTGATGTTTCATATCCATTATTTACGGCGATTTGTTTAATTCTGGTTAACTCACACTTGAAATCTAAATCGCTTTGAGGTATATTTACCAGTCTATGAATCATAGAATGATATGCTGCTAGTTTGTGTGATTGTGGGTGCATGGAGTGTTTATGTATTGTAGTGTCTGTATGTGTGGGTTTGTGATATATAGAGAAGCCGTGCGTGTTATTTTTACGGGAGATAGATCTAAGAAGTTTAGTGAATTGTTATCATCCTCTATTTCTGATGTGAATTCTATGTTAGGATTGAGACCGTTCAAATAATTAAGAAAAATATTTAATTGACGTACCGTTCCAACCCAGCAAACGAAAATATCATCTACATATCGATACCAATATTTGAACAAATGTTTAAATTTAGATTTATGAATTTGCTTTTCCAAGTGGTTCATAAAGATTTCGGCAAGTAAAGGGGATAATGGTGAACCCATGGGGAGGCCGGTTGGAAGATTTTATTTCCTCTTTATTTATCATTCATGATGAATTTACACATATTAAATGCCACCACGATAGAACATATAAATAGTGAATTTAGTTATCAGAAAACAACAATATTTTTTATATTATGTAGTGGGTAGTGTGAGTTAAATATTGAATTTAATATATTGACTTTTGTCATAGATTGAGTGAACGACAATAATTATTATTTATCACATTAATAAATAAGTCAAAACGAATAAAATAAGAAGAAAGTAACAGGGCAAGGAGCAGGTGGAGAGTGTTGTTGGGGTTCCAACTTTAAGGAAAAAAATATTTGAACTCGAAAACTCTCAAAATGGTGAAATGGGGATGCAGTTTAGGGGTTGAAAACGGTTTTTTGCGATTTGCGGCGAAGAGTAATAGATAATGAAAAAATCGGAAGCTTTTGTATTCAACACTTTTCAACTCAACCTCAAATTAACCGTCAAAATTGGGAAAAACCGATTTTTCAGTATTTAAATTTTTTTCTCGCGTATAAATAATTTAATGTACATGAAAATTCGAAATAATATGTCTTTTTTATCCAATTCAGGAGACGAGCAGTTTTCGAGTTATGTACTTAAAAGAGGGTATTCTTTCTGACATACTTAATATCCCTATGTCAGACTCCAACTTCATAAAAGAACTTAATATTATAAAACAAACAGCACATAATAATGGTTATGACCCACAATTAATAGATGTAATTATTAAAAAGAAAGAATTCTCAATTGCTATCAACGAAGTATACCCCATCCAAAAACAAGAACCAATTAAGTATTGCTCATTAACCTATTTAGGCAAACCCAGTGACAAAATAAAATCATTTTTAACATAACATAATTTCACGACTTCTTATAAAACGAACAATAATTTGAGCAAATTCATCAAAAACAATAAAACTAAAACCGAAAAATCACAAAAATCAGGGGTTTACAAATTAAAATGTGGAGATTGTCCTAAAATATATGTCGGTAGAACCTTTCGAAATTTTAAAACCCGCATACTTGAACATAAAAGATGCTTTGATAACCACAAGAGGAATTCAAATTATTCAAATCACCTTATAGATGAAAATCATACTTTTGATCTAAATTTTGAAATTTTGCATTCAGAAAGAAAAGGTCTAAAACTTAACTTCTTAGAAGCATTAGAGATCAACAAAAGAAAAAATTCCAATAATTTACTCAATGACCAGTTAGATTTAAATTATTCACCACTTCTTAATCTCTTCAATAATTAAATGCATCTCTGTGTCGACCCTGAAGGGATCCTCGATAAACAGGTAGCAAGCTACCTGTCTATCATTATGTGTATTATTGTACCGTTCTTCTATTGTTTACCTTACTTCAAATTACTATAAATATGGTTGTACATTTACTGAATTCCATTTTATGTTTGAGAAAGCTGTATTAGCAGCGAAACGCGTCACATATTACATCTAGTAATATATTGTGGATATAAAAAAACAAGTGTTTTTTATTTAATTCTGGTTAATGTAAACTACTTTTTGCTATAAAAATAATGAAGAAAGTCGAAAATCATTGAAAATATCGAGAAAATCATGATTCAGACACTTTTTTCTCAATTTTAAGCGGTTTAACGATCAATAAGCCACCAAGTAACATATACCATTTGAAAGTAGACGTTTCAACAATCAAAATAATTACTTATCAACCTTCAAAATACAAAAAAAACACCAAGTCAATTATTCGTGGGAGATGAGGCTATTTTTATCGGAAAATGTACATAATTCGAGAACTAGTCGTCTTCTGAAATACGAAAAAATCATGCTCATTCGACACCAAAAAAGACATATTCTTACGAATGTTCATGTAAATTAAATCATTTATACGCGAGAAAAAATTAAATATTGGAAAATCGGTTTTTCGCCATTTTGACGGTCAATTTGAGGTTATGTTGAAAAGTGTTGAAAACAAAAGTTTCCGATTTTTTCATTATATACAACTTTTCTTCCGAACATTTTCCGCTAAGAGGAAACGTTTCTCCGCAAATCGAAAAAAACCGTTTTCAACCCCATAACTGCATCCCCATTTCACCATTTTGAGTGTTTTCGTGTTTAAATTTTCTTTCCTCAAAGTTGGAATCTCTACAGCATTCTCCACCTTTTCCTCACCTGTTGATTTTTTTCTTATTTTACGCCCCCTTTTCGAGTTCTTCAAAGAGGTTCGAGAAATATAAACATTTCGCTGCAAAAAAAACTTCTAATTCAGAGCATAAAAAGGAATACTTCCACTAGATTTTGCGAAAAACACAATTTTTACACAAAAATAATTAAAACGGTTTTTCCGATTTTTCCGGAAAATTTGAGAATATGTGGAAAAATCTTTAATGAAAAAGTTGTAGATCTTTTCATTGCCAACAACTTTTTTATTTAACTTTGTTTTTGTAGGAGGTTAATTTTCGCTGCAAATCGTGAGAAACCATTTTTACCCCCAAAAGTTCACCTCTTCACCCCTTCTACCATAATCAAATCCTTATTTATGTCCTTGTTTATTTTTTGTACCCATTAAGGAAGCATGAAATTTTTGTTTTCGAAAAGTTTCAACTATTAATTTCAATAATTTTAATAAATAAATATGAGTTTAGAACAAAAATTGAAAAATTGATTTTTAACAATCTATTTTTTTAATTTTTTCGCATTTTTTGGGAAAAAATTCTACAGTAGTGATACTCTTTTATCAAGTAATCTAAAAGTAGACGTTTCAACGGAAAACTGGCGGTTGGCAAGCTTGAAAAGACGAACTTTACCGGTGAGACTTTCAGTTAAAAATGAGGTCGTTTTTTCGGAATTTGTCTAAAAAAAATGAAAAATCTGTATTTTGCTACAAAAAAATTATAGCTTTTTTGAAACATAATAAAACCAATTTCGTAAAAATAATTCATTTTTGCGCGAGAAAAATATTTTAAACTGAAAAATCGTTTTTCTCCGATTTTCCCGAAAAATTTGAGGTAATGTAGAAAAACGTCAATCGCGAAAAACTGTGAAATACCACTTTCAACCCCTAAAAGTTCACTCCGTTCCACCTTTCTCCATTTTTTCGACTCCAATTTAATTTCCCCGTTATTCGAACAATATTTTGCTCCTCTTCCGGTAGGTCCTATGCTGTTAAATTTTTTTCCCGCTTTTATAGTTTTTGGCGTCTATCAGCATAACGAATATGGTCCATTACCCCACTGCTAAGAGGCAAATCACTTCGTTTGAATATTCTCATTGTTCCAGGTTGCCGACGTGGTTAGCTCCAGCGACCTATGGCCACTGGACAGACCAGACGGGATGCCCGCGATCCAATCTCTAGAAGTGATGTGCGGGAAGGATCACATGGACGTACATTTGACGTTTTCGCAGCCTTTCGAGGGGATAGTTTCCTCCAAAGGGCAGCACGGGGATCCTAGATGCGTCTACGTTCCTCCGTCCACGGGACAAACTCTGTTTTCGTTTCGGATAGCGTACGCGAGATGCGGGACGAAACCCGATTTACACGGACAATTTTACGAAAATACGGTTGTCGTGCAATACGACAAGGATCTTTTGGAAGTGTGGGATGAGGCCAAACGGTTGAGGTGTGAGTGGTTCAACGACTACGAAAAGACTGCCTCGAAACCTCCCATGGTTATTGCTGATCTTGATGTTATCCAACTTGATTTCCGAGGTGAATTCATTATACCATTGTTTATATAGAAGTAAGATAGTTAGCCAACCTTATGAGATTTATATTGGATTCAAATGGATGCGATATGTAGATGGCGACAGTGATCTCGCATCCAAGTCATGTCGTAACTTGATTGAAACAATGGGACAGCATTAAAATCAAGGTTTTTTGAAGAAACCTGCATTAAAATGACGTCAAATATTCATGTTTGTAACTAATCACGCTAGATGACACTCGCGTTTGGGTCCAATGCCTTTTCCACAGGCATTGACTATCTTACTTCTATTATTGTTTATATAGAAGCATTGTTTATATAGAACATAGTTAGTCAACCTTATGGGATTATAATTGGATCAAAATGGATGCGACATGTAGATGGCGATAGTGAGCTCGCATCCAAGTCATGTCGTAACTTCAGTGATCTGGCCTCCAAGTCATGTCGTAACTTGATTGAAACAATGGGACAGCATTAAAATCAGGGTTTTTTGAAGGAACCTGCATCAAAATTACGTGAACTATTCATGTTTGTAACTAATCACGCTCGATGACACTCGCGTTTGCGTCCAACACCAATTACACAGGCATTGACTATCTTACTTCTATATAAACAATGATAGAAGTAAGATAGTTAGTCAATGCCTGTGTAATTGGTGTTGGACGCAAACGCGAGTGTCATCTAGCGTGATTAGTTACAAACATGAATAGTTCACGTCATTTTGATGCAGGTTCCTTCAAAAAACCCTGATTTTAATGCTGTCCCATTGTTTCAATCAAGTTACGACATGACTTGGAGGCCAGATCACTGAAGTTACGACATGACTTGGATGCGAGCTCACTATCGCCATCTACATGTCGCATCCATTTTGATCCAATTATGATCCCATAAGGTTGACTAACTATCTTCTATATAAACAATGCTTCTATTTAAACAATGATTATACTAATTGAAATTTTATTGGCTAATATGGTGGGTTTCTGGAAAAGACAAAGGATCCCGCGCATTTTCAGTCACATTTATAGGATATAGGGTGACAAAAATTCGATTTTTGCTGTTTAGGGTATTATGCATCGATTTTGTGCTCTAATTCGAGAATAATTTTTCATAGAAATAAACTCATCACGTCTTAGTTGTAGCTGATGAATCTCTCCTTTGGACAAAAAAAACTCAATCTCACCAAGGGTGTTATGACAAGACAATATTCATAGAAATACACAAATATCAGTAACGTTATTTTCACTCAATCCCTTAACACTTTGAGGCCGAAATTAATTCGAAAATTTTAAAAGTGAAAAATAATTAGAATTCACGATAGAAACGTTCATTAACATAAGCTTCAGTGGAAATAAGACTTAAATAAATAAAAAATAAACAAATTATCCTGTAGGATGTGGTTACTACTGCTAACCACTAGCAACTAAATCGTGCATAATTGCAAATTTGCAACTTAACAAATCCCTCAAAATTATTATTTTTTGTTTACAATGAACTGAAACTTAATTATTCTTTCATTTTGAATGAAACAACGCAAAACAGTACCTGTATTTATTTAGGAAGAACCCAACTTGGCACGTTAAACATTTCCAAATTTTGGGCTCGAAACGCCATCAATTCAAAATGATATAAATGTCACTAAAGACTACCAAAACTCGTTACAATCGACAAGAAGAGTAAAAATGATGCGTAGGCAACACAATAAACACAGTGGCTACGATGTAAAACCGGTACGAAAATAAAAGTATGGCTATTAGCATTGTTTATATAGAAGATAGTTAGTCAACCTTATGGGATTATAATTGGATCAAAATGGATGCGACATGTAGATGGCGATAGTGAGCTCGCATCCAAGTCATGTCGTAACTTCAGTGATCTGGTCTCAAAGTCATGTCGTAACTTGATAGAAACAATGGGACAGCATTAAAATTAGAGTTTTTTTTAAGGAACCTTCATTAAAATGACGTCAAATATTCATGTTTGTAACTAATCACGCTAGATGACACTCGCGTTTGCGTCCAACACCAATTACACAGGCATTGACTATCTTACTTCTATATAAACAATGCTATTAGTAATGTGGTTTTCACTGATAACCAGTAGTCCTCAAAGGGTTAAAACTGGAAAACACACTGCTAGAATTTGTCAATTCATTGAAAAAGTATTTGTCCTCATCAACAACATAACAATTCATCTGATGTCCTGTCAAAAATTTATAGTTTTACCATACAGCGTGGCAATTTTAATGATTCTAACTGCTGTATCTCACGAACAAAATGATATATCTTTAACGAAGTGTCCATAATTGTTTCTAAGATATGGAAGGAATGCTAAAATAACTCACTTCCATCAACCACCCTGATTTCGAGCCACCCCCACTCTAATAAACCCACAAATCCGCCACATATAACATTGTTATTATATCCTTATACGCAACTGGAATTATACGAACTGCTGCTGAAAATACCAGCATTTTGCTAAAGGAAGGTTGCTTTTTATGTCTCTTTTGACCTAACTTGTCAATCTTTCGTTTTCGATTGGCAATTTTCCGGATTAGCTAAAGTTTGACAGGGTGGCTCCAATTCTGAAAAAGGTGATAAATAATTATCGTCCCATATCAATTCCTCCATATTTTCAAAAATATTTGAATATCTCTATTTAGAGAGACTGAACTGTTACCTGAAACAGAATCACACAATATAGTCTAGTCAACATGTACCATTTTTTTTTAAATTTTGTATAGTCACCGAAAATTATGATCATGGTGTCATTAGATTTGTAATGTCTTGTAGAAAATTTAAGAAAAGTTCCCAAAAGGGGCCGAAAAAAAATTGCAAAAGTTATTTTTGAATATCTCGAAAGATATTGAAGATTTTTGAAACGTTAAAAAAGATCTGAAAGATCAGAAAATTTGCTGAAAAAAAGTTACGACTCCCGAAACTGTACCTACAATATTTATAAATTTTACAGAGCCCTAAAAATAGTGCCAAAAACGGGTAGTCTGAAATCCGCGCGCGTTGCGTCACTCTGACACAACAACAAAAAAAATTTAACATATTAAATATGAATATTGAGAAATAAAACAATTCTTGTACAATTGGGATTGATGTATCCCAATAACATCAATTAAGAATAATGTACGCTTAAAAAAATGTTATCCCAATTTCTCCATAAATTATGAATTTTTTAATTAACAAATTTTTCTAAACTGAATGTTAACATAAAAATCCCGATAATTATTCAACTAAAATCTTAGGATTTTTTCACTTTGTAAAGTATTAGGCTTACCATTGCAAAAATTGTAAAAATTTGATTTTCCATTTTATTATTAACAATTCAAAATAAAAAACTAAAAAATAAAATAAATTTAGGGGGATCGTTTTTTCTTCAAAAATCATAATTTTCATCAATAAATATTTTACAAAAAAAATTTAGATAGCTCATAAACAATGTATTTTTATGACAATTTTTTAAACAATGGTGGTAAAAAATTTAAATCAATCAATCAAAATATACTTTATTATCGGAAGATTTGAATCTCATTGATAAAGTCACAATAAAATATATAGTAGTAGTATTTAGTAGTAGTAGTATTTATTAATCACCAAATTACATACATTTATAAAGTATACAATAAAAAAATATAAAAATTGGCGATTAATACAGGCAGAAGAAAGAGTTTCTCAAAACATATTTTGTATATTAATTGATTTTCATAGGCGGTAACATAGGTATTGATGATTCACTTAAGTTTTTAGAAAACTTGTCTATGGAACATCAATATCAAGAATCCTTCTTCTGAAGATGGCCATGATATGATAATAATAAATAAGTCCTTATATGATATAAATAAATAACAGATATATAAAAAAGACACAAAATATATAAAATGTAAAACTACGAAAACTATAAAAGAGTAGATAATGTAAATGTAAAATTGTAAATAATGTAAAATTGTAAATAATGTAAAGTTGTAAATAATTAAAGTTGTAAATAATGTAAAATTGTGGAATGTAAAAAGTAAAAGATATATTTGTAAACATGTAAAGAGATATTGTAACCTTGAAATATAAAATACATATATGTGTTTGAAATATTTGAGATACTAGAATATTGGAAAGAATGTTAAACTATATGTCAGTATCAGGAATTATTTCTGCAGAAGTTATTCAAAGTATTGTTATATTTTCGTTTTTGAGCCATTTGATCAGTAAACTTTTGAAAATTCTAAATACTCGTTCCGTTTTTATCTCATCTGGAGCAAGATTGAACAATTTTGGTCCAATATATGTGATTGATCTTTGTCCAATAGTTTTGTTCATTTTTGGTATATCTAAGTTATTCGCTTTCAGGCGGGTTCCATGTCCATGTTGATGCTTTTTGAATTTATTTCTGTTTTGGAATATAAATATTAAAGCTTGTTTGAAATAAAGATATTTCAAACTCATCAACTCACAATATTGAAATATTTGTGCCGATGGGAAACGAAAATCTAAGTTATATATAATTTTCAAAAATCGTTTCTGGGGTACCATAAGCGGTTTTGCAGTTGTATTAAAGACGCCACCCCATCCTAGATTTCCGTACATCAAGGCAGACTGGACTAAAGAAAAATATATACTACGCAAATCATTTATATATATATATATATATATATATATGTATATAAAATTGAATAAAAGGTATAAAATATATAAAAATAAATGGTATGGAGCAGGTACTATAACATTGCCACAATAATAAAAAATACGTACTTACTAAAACAGAACAACAATAACAAAAGAGAACAAACATACTATTTTTATGTAGCTTAAACCATCAGTGACTACTTGAAGTTCCGAATATCTTGACATCAGTGTAGGTGTTCCTCAAGGGTCAGTAGTGGGCCCCCAACATTGTTCCTTATTATGAGTACAGATTATGTTTTTTCTACAGGTGATAACGTTGATTGTTGGATGGAAATTCAACACGGCAAAGGACCGTGGGCGCCACCCGTCAGTGGTATAGTTCCACTTGGTTCTACATTGACTCTGGTCGTCGCTATAAATGACTACAGAGGTGAGTTGACGTATCCTTCATAAACTGATCATCATTAAGTATATCAACCAACCGAACGTTATTAAAGGAATATTTGAAAAGTTAAGACTCATTTGGCAAACACTTTCAGTTTTTATTTGGCAAACACTTTGAGGTTTAGGGGTTATTTCATAGTCCGGGAGGCGAGGGAATAAATTTTTTCCATAGCAGCTGCCGGCTTTTTCATCCATGCAAAGGTTCTTGTTCTCGCTCGTTTTGATCTATAATGTTAATCGATCGACGTTTACGATTTTTTTCCTATCGATTGGCTACACCTGTCAAATTTGACATTTAAAAAAAATTACTTACTTAATGTTGTTATTTCTCAATTTGTCAAAGAGAAGTGCATGAAAAAGTTGTTTATTTTTCGGTTTACTATTTACCTACCAAATCTGAACAGCATAAATTTTTTTTGCGTTTTTCTAACCTCACAATTTTTCGGTTAATTCTAATTTGGTAAAAAGACCAGTTGAGAAGTAATAAACTCATCTGCTGTAGGGGTTTTTTATGTTCAAAAATAATTCTAATTGATTATAATAATAAAAATCCCTCATTATTGTCCATTACAGTTTTTTTTAAATAATATTGTACTAAATAATAATAATAATAATAATAATAATAATAATAATAATAATAATAATAATAATAATAATAATAATAATAATAATAATAATAATAATAATAATAATAATAATAATAATAATAATAATAATAATAATAATAATAATAATAATAATAATAATAATAATAATAATAAAGGCTTTTATGGACAAGACATAAATATTTTTTTACATGATCTTTATAGATTTAATAATTGTGTCTCAACAAATGGCAGAGTTCAAACTACTTGTTGACACGAGTGTTTACTCTTCCACTCAAACATGAAAAATAATGGGATGGCAGGCGGATCTCAGCTTACAAATAAAAATATTGATGATATTAAATCATAGTGAGTTGTTCATATTAGCTACTCTTCCACTCAACCTCAAAACAAACCATTCTATAATATTATAGAACAGATTTTTTCCTACTAGACACATTTGTTCATACGAAAGGGGGCTAATTTCACATATTCTGCTTATTAACAGGAATTGTTATATATTGTTTTTTGAAACAACTCATTTTCGTTTTTTTAGAAGGCTTGGTGAATTATTGTAAATTACTAAACGATCGTTTGAACTGTTTGGTACGATGTGTAGGGGGTGTCAATGAACCCTTGAATTGAAAATTCAATGTATACACATCTGTTCGAAATTTCAATTTTTTGTAAAGATAAATGACGTTTTTTTATTGCCGCATGTGAGTAACTACGATTTTTCAAGTTTACCCAATCAACATCCTCAAATTTATAACTGATACTCTCTCGACTTCGAATGCCAAACATCAATCTCAAGCAAGAATTTTGCATTTTTGTAATTTATTGTTACAAATATAATTGAGACTTGGGCCTTAAAAATAATCAGCAAAAAAATGGATGAAACTAATCTTTCGCAAAGCATTTCATTGATTTTTCTTGGCAGAAATTTTCTGGTGACTAAAGATTTAATTGTATGCCCTCTGAGTTAGTTTATTAACATGTTTTTCAAAGTGCAGGTCACTGTCCTTGATGACAGTGTTCTCAAGTTTGTTTTGTCCAATACTGATATTGATTTCATCTGCAATTTCATTTCTATTTTGTTTTGGACCGAATAACACGGCACTAGATTTGATCGGATACAGAAGGAGGCAATGCTGAGCAGAAAGCTAGACCAATTTTTTCGAGCACATGCATCTTTCGATGCATGGAATGAATGGTAAATCTGGGTGTCATCAGCATGCAAGTTAAATTTGCACTATTTGATATATCTGACAAATTGACTAGTGTAGAGAGTGAACGTGACTGGTCCCAAAATGGAACCATGGGGTACCTACACCTGATGTGAGCGTTAGATATGTAGAGTTCGCCTGTTCCACGCTTACTGTTTGTTGACCATTGTTTGAATAGCTATTCAACAGAGTTATCGCGAAACTCATATAATCATTACCGAAATGTTTTACATTTCAGATTGGTATAGCAGGTAAAATAATTTTTTTTGTTCCAGGAGAGTTTGACATGAGAGTAAAATCATGTTTGGCCTCGGATGGAGCAGGTCACGTAATTCAACTGTCGGATGAGTTTGGCTGCGTTCTTCGACCGAAAATGATAAGTCGTTTTCTGAAAGCAAGAGGCGCGGATGAAAGGGCCTCTGTTATCACTTACGCGTTTTTCCACGCGTTCAAATTTCCCGATGCCTTGAGCGTCCATATAAAATGTAAAGTGGAAATTTGTAGACAGGGGTGTTTGGATCACTGCCAATTACAGTCAGACGAAGCCAGCGACATTAATCCAGATTTATCGCACTACGTTAACGCTCTGGATAGGAAAGACAATAAGGTGGCGTCAGTTCATGGCAGGTTGGTGATTTCTTCTTCATCAAAATCATACTCTCATATAATCATATTCAGAAGTCCACGCAAAGAGTATAGCCAGTTTTCAATAGAGTACTATATTATCGTATCAAATCAATTTGCACTATTTACTTTTTTTTCAAATAGATTATTCATGAATATATTAATCTACAACTGTCAAAAGTGTACTATGTTTGTTAGTTAGAGAGGTGGCGAGCAAAATTTCGATATAATCGGCACACGTGGCAGACGTTATTAATAGTGATAATTATACCTTGAGAAACATCAAGGACCGCGTCTGTCACCATGGTGGTGCTGTGTTGTCAATTGACAGCGTTTCAAAAATATTAAAAAAAGGTGTGCTATATTATGCGCACATGTCTGCCTCTGGAGCTGATGATCACAATCATCCTGTTAACATAGAAAATCGAAGAGGCAGACATCCGGGGCTGTGACTGTTGTAGTATTTATTTTTTAAAGTAATTTTTATGATTCAAAACACTGTGCAAACTTGGCATACCTGTAATGTTCGATTAAAAACAATGAGAAGGACCATGGATAAATAGTCTGCAAGGATGTTGCCTCTGCGTTGTCTATTGACAGCGCTTCAAAAATGTGAAAAAGGTGTGCTATATTATACGCACATGTCTGCCTCTTGAACTGATGTTTAGATTTCTTATAAAAACCAAGAAAATCCACGAGACAGGCCATTTGAATTTTTTTTCCAACCCAGTGCTCGCGCCAAGTTACGAGTACAAAATTTTACCTCTACTGAATATTATTGAAAATTCCACACCTAACATTTTCGACCAATTGAAGGCCTGTATTTTTTATCATTACCACAGCAACTAATAAAATTTCCGGATAATTTCGTCTCCTCCTTGGGGTAAGGAGCATGAAATTACACTGAAATTTTGTTGACGTTTATAGTTAAAATTACATTTAAAGAGTGAGTTCGGATCCCACAATCTTTTGGGTATCAATTCTTTGTAAAAATTTAAAATATGTATGTTCATATATTCTGTTTTCAGCAATAGGAAACAGTCATCTCTGGAATTTCATTCAACTGATACCATTCTCAATCAACAAACTAGACAATCAAAATAAACCCATCACACATAAAATACAGATAAACATCAGAAAAAAATCGATTTTGTCATGGAATTATGATATTCAATAATATTTCTCATAATTTGAAAAAATCATAGAAAATAATCGTTTCAAATTACATTTAAATAATGATGCTTTTTTAAACAATCATTTTCAACTTGAAATTTTGTTGTTCATTGTATTAGTTATAGATTTAGGCCCCTCTTATAAACATTTATATTTCTTGGGTTCAATAAAGATAGTTATTCTTACATATTTCAGTTTGATTGAATTAAAATTACACACAATAAATTATTGAATACTCGTGCCCTGGCTGATCCTCAGCGGGCCTTTTTTCAATTTTTTGCTTTGATACAAATATCTTGTTTAGATGAACATCACTTAACTTTTTTTTCTTATGACAACATTATTACCTTTTCTTTATAATTGATGTTTTGTGATATTTGTCATATGTTATATGTCAACAATAGTGCTAATTGTACTAATTTGTACTATAGCAATGATGAATAAATTATTATTATTATTATACGTGAAAGTAGCATTTTGTTTTGCTGCTCATGAATTCCTAATAAATTGATTTGTTTTGATTTGATACCCATTTTGTCATTTCTATGGTAATAATTGCTTTCACACTCTTCTTATAAGTTCTTTAATGATTCGACATATTGAATCTGAGCCCTAGTGGAGGAAATGTAAATGAAGTACTTTAATAACAATCAATAATTTAAAAATCCAATCAAATTTATATTACATTTTTGAACAGATTTCCTGATTCAGCGCAAGGGAAAATGGGAGATGCGAGCTTATATGAAGATATACTTCAAGAAAATGGAGACGTGTCTTTGGAAACTGAATTTCCCTCAGTGAAAATGTCATTCGATGAGAAACTCAATAACGTGAACAAACAACAACTGAAGAAACCGCCGGTTGAACAGGATACGGCAACTTTAGATGTAATGTCTTCACAACATGAGGTACGATTTTAGTCTATGTAAATGTGAATAGTCAGGATAAGACATCCTATAGAAAATTCCCTTTTGATTCCGAAAATGTACTTATTCTGCGAATTAGAAAGTCAGTTCATTCAGAAAATGATGTTTTTTGGGTGGGCGCGCTTTTTTGTAAAAAAATTGCCCTTTTCAGTTACCCCTCTGTCGAATTAAAATTTTGTGGTGATATTCGGAATCAGCTCGTCGAGATATGTTGGAAAAAAGTTTGCAATTAAAAAAAAATGGAAAATGAAAAATTTCGCAAAATTCTATTTCCTTCCATATCGAATATTGCATTTTTCGTCTTTGATCGCCTGGGAATATTTCAAAACTACGGAAACCCCGCGAATATTACTTCATCACATAGAAGATTTCCTTCTGAATCCGAAAGTGTACTTATTTTTCATCCAGAAAATGTTGGTTTTGTGGATGGTTGCAGTTTTTTGTCAAAAAATTGACCTATTCAGTTACCCCTTTGTCGAATTAAATTTTTGAGATGATATTCGGAATCAGCTTGTCGAGATACGCTTGAAAAAAGTTTGCGATTGAAAAAAAAATGGAAAATACAGATTTTCGCAAAACTCTATTTCCTTCTTTATTGAATATTGCATTTCCCGACTTTGATCGCATGGGAATATTTCAAAAATGCGGAATACCCGCGAATATCACTTCATCCTATAGAAAATTTCCTTCTGAATCCGAAATTATTCTTCAAATTAGAAGGCTAATACACAAAAAATGTCGGTTTTGTGGATGGATGATTTTTTTTTGTAAAAAAATTGCCCTTTTCAGGTACCATTCTATCGAATTAAAATTTTGAGATGTTATTCGGAACCAGCTCGTCGAGATACGTTTTTTTTTTAACTTTTTAACTTTCTGCGTTGCGACCCTACATCTAGCTAATCAGAGGGCTTTTAAAAACGATGTGTTCCAAGTGAAGACGAATTATGTAGATAGTAGAAATTGATAAGATTCGGAAATGAAAAATTTGGTTTTTCAATTTTTCAAATCAGCCGACTTTCAGATCTGCTGTCCGCCGAACCCTAGCCTCAGAGCCATAAGAAGCCTCGCTCGTTTTATCACTAACATTTTTTTGTTTGTATCCTATTGTTTTTTGTTCGTATCCTATATTGTTTTTTGTTCGTGTCCTCTATTTGAACAAATACTAAAGTGTAATTCTTCCAGGGAATTCACCCTCTTCCCCTTCACGACAAATTTCCACATGGGCCTAGAATATTCGAAGAATCTATGCACAACCCAAGAAGCATGGACACTAACGGTTCCTATGAAGAAATCCCAAATTTTGAACCGACTAGAAACGTCAATAAAAATGAAAACAAGTCATCACCAAATGATGCAGCGGCGGAGAGATTCGCAGGCAGGAGGAAAAGATCGGTGGTGGTTTGGGACAGAAAAGCGAGAAGCACAGACGTGGGAGTGAGTAGCCTGTACGAAGTTATCTCCGAAGCGGATCTCGCGTTCAGCCCAGACAGTCGAGCGGAAGCTGTGACAATTTTCCGAGGAAGGATCAGGGAGGAAGTCGTCTACGGAATTTGCATGCCGGTTCCGGGATTCAGTCTGCTGTTTGTGCTAGTGGCTGCGTCAGCTGTTGTGTCTGCTTTGGTTGCTGGATCGCTTCTCTACAGGTTTGTAGTGTGTAACTAAGTATACTTCCAAGTTTCTCACAATCATATATCACTACACTACATCAGTAAAACGCCAACAAAAAATAAAATTTGTGTTACGACTACAAAATAATGTACATGCGAATGGTTCAACGATTTATTTTTACAATTCACATAGCAGATTACTAATACTTTAGTCACTCACTTATCTGGTTACGCAAGTGAGCCAGATACCGGTACCTGCTCGTACCTAACCCTAAATGAAATGGATATGTACAGGGTGCTTCCCCACTGCACAGGAGTTGGATACAATGATGATTACGACAATAATACCGGTACATCCGGAAATGGTCGTCATATTAGTGAACTTTTATCGATAACCATTTCTCTCTAGAATTGTCGATAATCATTTGAATCCATTATGATATTTGAAAGATGGACATATTCCAGTGTCTAGGTTAATATTAATGAGCTGATTTCTACTTAACTTCAATAAAACAACGAAAAAAAAAATGATTGTACTCTTAGACAATTCCATTTTAGTCACCAAACGACACGGAGTTTGGTACTTTGGTACTTTACGGCCTTTACACTATGTTGAAGTAGTACTTTATTATTATCCCAAGAAACAAGTTTGTTTATAATAGGGATATAAAAAAATAATTACAAAATAATTATCCAAAGTTATTTGACAGTAATACATAAAATTAATTCATAAAAAATAAAAATATAAATAACCTTTAGATTTTTCATCCAGAATAGTTAGATTCAATGAAGGATATTGAGAGCTAAGAGACATTAATGAATGAAAAAAGGTAATGTTGAAATTGATATAATGAAATTTGATGATTTTGAGGATCAATTAATTCAATTAAGATTAAACAAAGTAAATGTTTTTTGGTTGTACTCTTGAAAATCGTCACTTATTTAATATTTTTTATTTCAGTTCATGTTGTTGTTGCGAAAAACTGCGTCTTAAGCCTGTGTGCCAAGCGGATACACGATCCATTGCACCACTGATCCTTATTTTAAAATTTTTGTTTGAAAGTACATATACTTATCTAGCAGAATTTGAAATAGAATTTTTAAAAATTATCTAATTCTTTTTATCTACAAAAAAACCCACTAATTACAAAAAGCTATGTTAATTCGAGGAAAAAAACGAAAGAAATTCTAAAAATAGTTCTTTCTAAATAAACGTACCTTTATGAGTAGTTATTGCTTGTCTGGAGCTTCATTTAAAAATCTCTGCGCTTGGTCAGCTGTCAATATGTTTGGTTTTTCAGTACGTGGATACATCAATGTTATTTTTTCTACAAACGTCAAAAAATGACAAGGTTCGCGCATTGACAACAGTATGCGAAGTGGCACTTTTTTTCATTTTCATTCGTTACCATGACACCGTGCGCGAAGTAATGTGCGAAATATATTTCGCACACTGCATGTAAACTATATGGGATTTTCATATTCTAACCTATATGGTCCTCAACTCCTCAATCAAGCATAAAACAAGAAATCGTTTATTTATTAATGTAGAACAATAATTAAGGCTTTCAAATTGTGAGAGATATTTTTCTGGCTTTATTTGCTTCACATCACTCTTTAAATTGCTGATATGCATTTTCATACTGCCGCCTCGATTTCTCCGGTAAAAGGTTGGAAATTACGGAATTGGCCGCATCTATCAAGTTAGGTGGGGTACTGCTTAGTTCATCGTCGCTCGAAATTTCCATTCTTTTACAATAATAAATATCACGCACGAAATTGACGCGAATAAAAAGTCAATCCAAAATAATTATCAAGAACTGTCACTTTGAAATAATTGTCAACAAATGCCATTTTATTTCCATAGTTACAGTAATTACTTGATTTGGAAAAATTATTCAAGCCAGTTCAATACTATTTTTCATAGTTATTACTTATTTTAGAACAATATTTTTGACGTTTGTAGAAAAAATTTTGTTTGCATCTCATGCGCGAAATACTTTGGTAACCTCGACTATTTTTTTTAACTCGGCTGCGCCTCGTTAAAAAAAATCAGTTCTCGATCACCAAAGTAGCATTTCGCGCACTAGATACAAAAATAACTATTTTATACTGATAGTACCTACTTAGCAACATTAAATATTGTGACCAAAGCGTAGACGCCTCGACGTCTCTTCAAAGTATATCAAAAGTACACTTTCCGAAAAAGATTTTATTTTTGTATTTCTTCTCCATTCCATAAATTTTTCGTATGACATCTCATACTTTTTTCTTGAAACAAATCTAACGTTACTTTTGCAGCTTTTTCCAATATCTCTGGGGAAGTATTATTAAAATCGTAACTATCGTCAGTATCCATATGAATTGGTGTCTTATTAAAATAATATTTAATGGAAATTGTGATTTTTTTTCGAAGCACGAATGAAAACTACCTTATACGAATATAAAATAGTATATTATAGTATAAGTGGATAAGAGGGTCTTTTAAACACGCGCGATTTTTTGAGCACGATAGCACAGCCGGAGTACTAGAAGTAGTGCAAGTATTTGAAAGACCTGTTCTATCGTGGTGGCATTTAATATGTGTAAATTCATCATGAATGATAAATAAAGAGGAAATAAAATCTTCCAATTTACACAAAAAATATATACTTGTAACGTGCTTACAATTGTAATATATATTTTTTGTGTAAATTGGAAGATTTTATTTCCTCTTTATTTATCATTTGAAAGACCAGTTATCCACGAATACTTTACGTTACTTTTTTTATTGGTGCGGAAATCATTAATACTGGTACACGAAAACGCATGTTTTCGTTACATATTTTATGTAATTCGGCGTTCGAAATTTTTCCCTTCAACTGCGCATGTTGTGCTCGTACAGTACAAACGTTGTCTCCCTACTTAAGAGATCACACCAGGTTTCTATACATCTTGGATGAATTCAAGATGCATATAACTCCTGGTGGAATTACTTATAGCTGTGAAATTGTCATCCAAAACTGTTGATGTACGGCCTGCTTGATTCATGACATTTTTATTGCGTCAAGAGAGTTTACTCAATTTTAACATAGATGGCAGGCAAATCATTACCGATCATGATGACTTGACATGTCGTTTTGACAAACGCATGCTGCGTCATGGACATAACCTCAAATTGAACCATGTCATTGTCATGTCGAAGTCGAGACTCACAAAAAAATGCTATACACCACCCTAACTTTTACGAATGACAGAAAAACACAAGAACAAATAAATAACAATAACCCAACAACTAAAAACGTCGCAAAACTACCGAACCGAGCGAAAAGTATTAAAAGAACAGAAAAATCACACGATAAATACCAATTAGGCTATCCAGAACACGTGACCACGGCTCTTTAAAAATGGCCGGCTGTAGGCACACATGAATGGTGTTTGTGTTTGGCACTAGCTTCTACTGCTAATAGTTTTGGTTAGTTGTGATTTGAAATGTTATTATGGCTGTTTTAACTAAAAGTGATTTATTTATTATCATTAGAACGAGTAAACAAAGACACTGCATCGATCTATAGAGACAAAAGGAGAGTGATAAAGTGCATGGATCCTTTTACTTTCACTCCTTGTGAAATGGACATATCTCTAGATCTTTTCACAACAGTAACGGCATTCGACATTATTACATATCTGCTGTTGACTCATAAACAAGAAAGCCAATGAAGGCCTACAAAAGTTTAACAGGCTATAAATATCTTGAAGCTGGATTTGCCCATGATTGTGAAGCAAGAAAAATGGATGAACATACTGTTGTTGTTGCCAAGGTAGGTACTGATTTTTCGTAATTTATGAACTGTTTATTAATGTTTCCAATTAATTTTCAGATGAGGCATTCACAGCGAATGGATATTCCTTTGTTGAAAGTATAGATTATTTAATAAATTGATGGTTCTCCTGATGAGACGATGTCTTGTGGCTGCTATGGAAGTGAAGTGTCCATATTCATTAAGGAATATTGATATGGGGCAGTATTCAAATTTAAAAACCTCAACTATTATAAGCGGTGGAATTGCAATTACCCTAAAACGTGACCATGCTTATTATTACCAAACTCATTTACAAATGAAACTAACTGAATGAAAATATTGCGATTTTGTGATTTGGTCACCCTAAGGATATATGTTCATGAGTAAATTTTCCCAGATGAATAATTCTGGATAGTTGATTTCCCAAAAGCGTACAATTTTCGTAAAGTAGTTGTGCTACCTAAGTTTCATAAAAGGAAGACATTTTTTAGAGTAAAGATGGTGTCTTTGTGAAAAGGTGAGGATGGCCGAGTTGTGCTGCAGTGTGAAAATGATATCTGTGAAATTCTATTGGACCCTATAGGACTGTCCGATGTACCAAAAAACCCCTGGATTGGTTCTCAGTGCATGAAGTTATGACTGTTTCCTCAACACTATTATTTGTAATATATGATTTCCTACACATTTATCTATTTTTATTTTCAAATCTTCATTGGATTGGTCGTTTTTTTTTACACACCGAGTGTCAGATATCGCAAAGTAATTTATTTTCACTTGTTACATATTTTTACCTACTAATTTGTTATTTTGTAACATGGAACTATGTATATTAGGGTATCCTACTTAATAAACATCTATCTATCTAGTCTTTGATTTAATATACCACATTATCAAAATGTAGCTAGCTAGGAATTTTTAAAAACTTCACTAAGTCGCGATCTCCACGGCTTCCACAATTTACAACATAACACTTTGTAGGCATGTTTTTTATTCGGCAAAGTTTCATACAAAAATTTCACTCCAATAGATGAACATGAACAATAATCAGTCTCGTTCAATCAATAACAAATACAATGTGTGCCTTCAGGCGGCCATCTTGATTTTAGTTTGACAGCATCTTGGATAGCCTAATATGTTATACATCTTATGGTGGATTTATGCAGCAATCATAAGTCATAAGGAAGAATATTCGTCAATGATTGGTTGGAATATACGGACCAACCAATCATTGACAATTATTCTTCCTTATGACTTATGACTGCTGCATAAATCCACCATTACTAATATGCAATGTAATTGACATATAAGTATATAACCTCAAAATAATGTTATCGTTCAAAAACTCAAAAAATGTATCTAGTAGGCACTTTGGATTGTTGGAAACTCCACTATATTCGACTTAAGCGTCATCCATTGACGAATGGAACAAACTCTATTGACGCAATTACAGGATCAAGAACTTTAGTTGAAACAAAAGCGAATCAGTAAACGCACCAGGAGTTATATGCATCTTGGATGAATTCATGATGTGACATCAGCATTGTCTAATAGGCAATTACATCAGTATACCTTTCGTTGTCATGGAAATAAGAAAAGCAGAAATACATTCTCATTTTGTCATCATCGATTAATTGTTGTCACTGTAGTGCCTAAAAATGAATTCTAATATCCATTCTTTGAATGGTAAAGCAGAATCGCGGTTAATATGGCAAACATCTAATGATGTGCAAGAAAAAGAAATTCATGAAATGGATGGAAAAGCAAATGATAACAGATATAAATATACGAGTTGTTTTTTGACGTTAGAAGTTACTGCTGACAGATCAATAATCAAAAGGTGTCACTTAGACTTCTCGTTTCTCGAGTTGTTGATGTTACCATGGTAACTTTAAAAAAACGCGCGTTTTTGAGAATTCAACTTAAAGGTGTGCTTTAAATAAGTAAAATAAGGTACCAATGAAAAAAATATTTCTTACAGTATGAGCAATATATGGCTTTGAAATTAAGTAAGATTTGAGAAATACTCTACTTTTAATATCAGTTGTAGAAAAGTATAATTATCAGCAAAGTTAACTGAAATGAATCTAACTGAATCCTTTCTTCATTGAATAAAGCAATAAATAAAATTTTATTCGACACTAATTCCATTGAATTTCAGATATCAACTTCAGAACGATCACTTCGAAGACCAGCTACCCAATCGGAAAGGATCCATCGCGATGAATGTCATTTTGAGTTGTTTGAGGTTTCGATGGCTCGTAGCGAAAAAAGACGATACAGTAACGAGAAGCACAAGACAGAACGGGAATATCGACCATCCGGTGGCACTGAATTCCGGAAACGTAACCAACACCGTGGCCTATTCTTGAAGATACCAAATATAATAGAAACGTATTCAAAAATCTATTCTTCTATATTTTAGAAATGTACTTGATCAACGAATACTGTGTAAAAATTCTTGTTTCTTTAAGCGAATAATCCGATAATTGTTATTTATGACGAGTTTTTATAATTAGAAGTTTTAAGGTGGGCATAACATTGTACATTTATCTTCATTTCTGCAAATCCAATGAATTATTTGTAGATGAATTGCCAGCAGTATTAGGTTTCGAAACCGAAAAAAATATAAGAGAGTGGCGGAGAATTGGAGATAGATGGGATTGGCAAAAAATGTTAAATATTTGGACCGAGGAGGAAAAATAAATGTTTACAGATCCTCTGTCTTCCTATTACTGTTATTGTTTGAAACAGACCACTAGACATGAAACTTTACAGAAATATTACAATTCTACTCTATTGTGGATTTTTTGAAACGTAACCCAGACTTTTCTTCCAGGTTTTTCCAATTATTTGTTGCAAATACGTTTGATCGATATAAAATTGAACGTTTTAAAAAACGCATCCATATTGTAAAAATTCATGGCTCAACTTTGGTTTAGCTGAAATCAGTTACTTACAGAAAAATTGTTTCTACGTAAACCGTTGCTACGGTAACGAGAATACCGAAACCCAATTCCCATGGTGCGGAAACGCGTGGTTGCCTAGTTGTCTGCTTTTGTTTAGCTGAAATCGGTTATGGAAAAAGGGTTACGATGATAACCGTTGTAAGGGAGTAAACAAAAATGCTATTCCCGTTTTGCGGAAATGCATATTCTCTTTTGGAGAATCGATAAATAAGTAAAAACTCATAATCTCATAATCAAAATACTACCAGATACATTTCAGGCAACTTGGATATTTTTGAAAAATAAAAAGTTTTGAAAATTTTGTCTTTTGATATTTTCCATTTAAACTCACAGATTATACTAATTCGACCATTCTGAATCGATTGGCGTTCGCAGAATTGCTCTATCTCTACCCTTTATAGAATTGAAAATTTCAAATCGAGTTGAAAGATACTTTTTCAGAGGAATTTATAATAATTTAGAGACATATCAGATCACTAAAAATCAAAGAGTGTTATTTTTCGTCAGTAGTTCTCTTTCTGTTGAACTATTTTTCGGAGTTTCTTATCTGCAATAAAAAAAAAACAATATTTTCATTCTGGACCAATTTTATTGGTTATTATTCTGTAATACAAATCAAACTGAGTCGAAGTTATGGACTTTTTGGACAGGTAGTTCACAGAATTTTGTTAAAAAAATGATCGAAATTTATGAAAATTGTATAAATTAATATTCTCTTTGACTTTAAAATTGCACCTGCATTCACAATATTTGATCTTTCCTACAGATAAGCAAGTAATCAATTTTCTGATAGGTGTTTTGCATTTTTTTTAGTTGTTAAACAAATCACAGTAGTTTTCGTAGTGGTGTCTTGACTTTGTAGATTACAAATTTCAGGAAACATTAATATCTTCTTGCAAGTTTGGTGGAGTATTCGTAAATTCTTCAACTGTCTAAATGGACCTTTCCAAGAGATATGAGGTAACACTGAAATTAGAAAGTAAATACGCTAATATCACTCGGGATTTTTTTTCTGACCGCTAGTTTATCTATAATCTGAAGAAAAGTGGTTTCGTGACGTCACGTTCATCAAAACTAAACTTGGCAACGTTGTTAAAATTGTGCACCAAATTCTCATTCAAATATAATGTGTCGTATGACAGTTGTCATTTGATACCAGATGGGTTCTTTCGTCTGTTTCACGGTGCTATCAATAAGAATAGTTTGTCTCTGTCTAACTCATTTGCCTACTCATTTGATACAAGTGAAGCAGTTCCATCAGATCTAAACTTCAACGAACAGTACCTTGATTTATTTTTTGAGGTTAATGCGGTTTTTTAAGTTTTGAGAGCTTTTGTTGTTTGTGTTCTAAAATTTGTTATTAATTTCTGTATCTCCAGTTCCTGTATCCCTGCAATAACTGAACATGTCGAAAAGGTGCTTTGTACCTCGGTAAATTATCCGAACTTCCATTCACGAAGCCTTGTTCCATATTTTTAATACACAATTACACAAATAAATTCACACCAAATCGTTTATGATAACACCTCACTACACTATTATCGAATTTATCAGTTGAATGTTGATTGTTGAATGTAAATAAAATAAACATTAACCTCACATCTCCATATAACTTTTGACAGTTGAGAACTGTCATTACGATTTGCTGTGTTGTCAATGCTCGTTCTTCATCAATAGGATGGTCTGTTCAGAAAATTTGAAAGTTACAAATACAATAAAAAATAGCTAAATGTGGATTTTTATCTATGAGTTAATCAAGTGACAATGTTTTGATTATTTCTCAACGGCTTATATCATGCTAGAAGTTATATTTTTAAGGAGAACGGTATTGCCTGTTTCGGAACGTGGATTATGGTGGGAGATATTTCCGATGAACGTGACGTCAGCGGCACACTTTCAAATGTGATATTTTCTTTAAATGAAAGAATAATAATGGAACTTTTTGTTAAATGGACTTTTCAGCCTAACAACTATCGATTTAAACGAGTTTTGTCATTTATTTTCCGTAAATGTAAAGGTCCATTAATTTTCATTAATTTACATAATCACAATTATTCAGAATCACAACGTAGAAAAACCGACCAAATCGCAAAAATTGCAGCAAATAGCGAAGTACCTCCATACAGGAACAAATAATTGTCCAGTACGATTTCAAAACAGTCGTGAGAAAAATCTTGATCAAAAGTTGGCAACAACAATGGAATGCCAGCGGGTCAAAGTTGAGCGAAATAAAGATATCAGTCAGTCCATGGAAATACACACCAATGCCCAGAAGACATCAGGTCCTTCTCGCAACACCCATGGATACATCATAGGCAAAACTGAAGAACCACACTGTGATATTTGCCAAACAAAAATCACTGTGGAACACATTATTCAAGAATACCCATTATACTACCTACCAACAAAGACAGGACAATAAGATGGCAGAGAGCATTACCCATACCTTAGAAGAATGTAGTGTAACTGAAAACGAGATAAATTTTTCAAGACACATTAACTTTATGGACAAAATTTAGTAACGTTATAATATCAATGTCAACTGAATGTCTTTCATAACTGAAAGGGTTGATGAGACAATAAATAAAGCTAAAAAACAACGTAGAAAAGTATGACAGTATACATGACACTCTGAAAAATTGATAATTGAAGATTTTGCTTGCTCGAAATCAATTATTTATTCATTTAACGGATTCACCATTTACAAGTAATTGAAATAATACTTAGTATTATTGTTTCTATATCTCTCTTGTAGCATAGTTCATGCGACACTAACAGCCGTATGCATAGTCAATTCCAGCGACTCGCCAGAGTTTCGCCGCTCGCTACACAAGGATTATAATGCACAGTCGAACTCCAAAAAAGTGGTACATCGCCAGCGTTTCGCCAAAATGTGACTTATCGCGTAGTTGTCACTTTTTTGGAGCTCGACTGTGCATTATAATCCTTGTGTAGCGAACGGCGAAACTCTGGCGAGTCGCTGGCGATTGACTATGCATGCGGCTGTAATTGTTATTAAAAATATCCAACGCTTGTTTTATTTGGGCAGCAGCACTCTTTAAACACGATTGAAAATTGAAAAAATGTAAATATTTGCAAGATTGCGATTTTCATGGATAAGATTTGTGAAAGAATCATTGAAAGTCATCCACTGGTAATAATAACCTTAAAAATTTGATAAGCTGAAGTTTGGTAATTTAAACTAATTTCCTGAGAAACTGTCTCATGTTTATTCGGAATAGTTTCATTATCATCGGTACTATAAAGACTCGTCACTGAAAAGCCAGAATATTCAATATTGAGGCATTTTTGAGTTCCGAGACCCGTTGTTGTGAAAAACGAGACTTCCAATGCCTGTCTGTCTAGATCACCAGTTTCATTCAGGAATTACTATTTCCACCTACCTCGTATTAACATGTCTGTTTAATGTTCTTTAATGCAACTGAAATCGTCCGTTAATGACCGCTATTGATGGCCGATTTGTCATTTACGGTCGATTTCTCTATAAATGCAGATGCTATGGACGCCTAAAATCGGTCTACTCGACTAGATCTACGGAATAAAGATCAACTACTATAATGATAATAATTTGTCTTTATTCATATTGTCAAATATTTAGCAATACATCGAATTAGGGCATATTAACCCAGATATGCCTATAGGATTATTTGAAAATTTCAAGAAGTAATTTCACTGAAATTGAAGCTCATGAGTGACAAAAAAGAGATTAAATTTTTTTCAAAATTTTAATTTTATAAAAAATACAAAATCAAGACATAGTACATTAGGTAGATGTACTACTACGAAAAAAAAAAAAATATTTTGTATGAAATATAACGAAGCATTTCACATGTACTCCAATGTCACATTTTGAACATCTTGTTGTTGTTCTCTCATGACAGTATCCACATCGGGTCTGTTTTGACTGCGCAATCACAAGATGGTCTAACCGGTCGTAACGCAAATCAATACCTTGTGTTTTACTCGAATGTCCTTTTTGGAATGTAGCTTGCTTTTTATTTTGAATCAGTAATATTGTGGCAATTCGTCTTCTGAAACTTAGCTGATCTAGGACTCCTCCATTTTTTTTATGTAATTGCCAAGCGTTCTGAACGCACATGTCAATGCTGTGGGTAAGCAAAGGAATATACCATTTTTTTCCTCTCAGAGATGTGCGATATAAGCTGATATTCTGGTCAGAGCGATCGACTCCTCCCATATTAGAGTTATACATGTTTATGACATGTGGCTGCTCCACCTAAAAATAAACTATACATTATACATAACTGCTTATAAAAGCTGATTATACTTACTTGAATATTCTTCTTCTCCTTTTGCGAGTAGCGTTTGACCACATGAAGAGGTTCGACTCTTGAAAAATTCGAGCAAAGAGTTACAATGCTGTTGTCGTGCCACTTTACTGCTATTATATTCTGATTTGAAATTTTCTTATAATCATAGCTTCCTCGCTTTTTTTTCTTCAGAACTTTGGAGTCTATGAGGGTATTTCCTGCCAATCGGTTCTCTCTTGCTGTACCAGTTGCGAAAAAATTTTCTGTCATCAGCTCTTCAATCAGAGGAATAGACGTAAAGAAGTTGTCGAAAAAGAGATGAAATTTTATGTCCGTCCATGTCTTGCGCAGGGCTTGTGCATATTCCAATACCACTCCTGCGCCAACTCCGAACTCTGCATATCGTTCACTTATATTTGTTGCAGCACCTTGGTATGGTTCAAACCAATTCAAGTAACCAAGTCTTGTACTTCCAACCCATAATTTGAAGCCGTATCTTATTGGCTTTCCGTGAATGAACTGTTTGCAGCCATGGCGTCCATAATAAGGTACCATGGCTTCATCAATTGAGTGCATTTCTTCGACAATCGAGTTTTCCATGAACTTTTTATTCAGAAGAATGAAAAGGGGCCTCACTTTTGCAAATTTGTCATGGTGGTCTAATTGTTGATTATCTGACACATGTAAATTGGAAAAAATTTATTCAAATCTGTCCCTTGAAATTGCTTCGGCAACCAACTCGTTATGTCCATCTTTTTCACGCTCCCAATACATTCTTCTCCTTGGCACCTGTACGTATCCACTAAGCAAGCAAACTCCAATGAAAGCTTTGAATTCAGAATGTTTTATATTAGGTGTTCGGTTTTTTTGTTGGGCATAATTATTACTGCTACTCACGAAAAGTTCGATTATTTCTTCATCGAGGAATTTCGAGAAAAGCTCCATTGGATTCTCCGAATTATTTATATCATGCGTATACTCGAAGTTTGCATCTGATATAGGCAAATCTTCTTGGACCCACTCGTACTTTTTTTTCAAAGATTTTTTTTTGTTTTTTCTATCCGATAATCGCAATCGTTTCTGTAATTCGGACAAGGGCACATCGTCCTCTGATGAATAATCAATACTATCATATTTCGTTTGGAATCTAATCTCCGCTGGTGCTTGTAACTGAGATGCAGGTAGATTATCAATTGTAAAAATATCTTCTGTCCCAGAATCTTCATCTGTTACTTCAGCCGTGGCATTTTCGGGGGGAAAAATGAAAATTTCATCTACTGTTTCAGCTATTTCAGCATCATCTTCCAACATAGCTAGAGCTTCGTTGAGTAAAAAACCTCTGGAATGAAATAACATTGATAGACATGTATTTTCCTAATGTACTATATTTAGTACATCCCCAAAATGCCACCCTAAACAAATAGCAGTTTTCTGAAAAATGAATATATCTGAAGGATTTATGATATTATTATCATTTTTCTTCTAATTACCAGCAATTGGTAAAATATATTCTAATTTCTTATAATTGAAATGTACATACCTTGCAAAGTTGACACCGTACTCAGCCATTTCTATTTATATCTGTATTTCAAAAATATTAAATTCTCACTTCTACACAACAAAACTGAATGTAGTCCGTCCAGGCACAATGTTACAAGTATACTGAAGCATTTACCACACTGATAGCTCTCGCGCACGTAAAAACCGCTGCACGTCGAGACTTGTTACGACCGTACTAAATATAGTACAATAGGCAAATCTGGGTTAAGTTAACAATATGAAGGGGCGGAATTCAGTCGCCCTTATCCGGAGGTAATGGTGACTGCTCTTCCATCCAACCCAACATCACAACGTATGTTCACAGTTTTCAAAACAGAAATGTGTAAAGATATAACCCATTCTAGTGATTCTCACTGAGTAGATAATTTAAAAACCTTCAAAATGGTTTTTTATATGACCAGATCGGTGCATTTTTCACTGAGAAAATCCGGAAAAACCTCGAAAATTGACCATTTTTCAAACATTAATAATTTTTATAAATCTGAAACTGGAAACACCATATTGATAAAACTGATAAATAATAATATGTGGTTCAACTGTGCCTACGATTGTTTCTACAAGTTTCTTATTTTGGATTTTCATCTTAGAGGTGGGAAAAGTGTTGAAAATGTCACTGAAAGTTATTCTAAATGCTTCAAAGTGCACCCAAAGTCGCCCGAACTCAACTCGAGTTAACTTCCGTGCGACTTCGGACGCACTTTGAAGCGTTTTTATCAACTTTCAGTGACATTTTCAATAATTTTCCCACCTCTCAGGTGAAAATCCAAAATATGCAAATTGTAGATATTGATCTCTACTTCCAGGTGCGTTTACAGAATTTGAATACGACGATTTCCTTTAAATCGGAACATCTTGCAAGATGTGCCCTGAATTGTTTATAACGCGATTGTGCAAAAACTACACATAGAAAAGATCTTGCGCATAGTTGAACCACAAATTATTATCAATCAGATTCCGCATATATTGTTTGTCCAACTTCAGATTAATAAAAATTATAAATTTTTGAGAAAGGTCTCTTTTTCGAGGATTTCCCGGATTTTCTCAGTGGAAAATGCACCGATCCGCTCGTATGAAAATCAATTTTGTAGGTTTTATAAATCTCTACAAAAGTTCCCTTGAATGTAAAACGTTTCCTAAAATAATCTTTGAGATATTTTCAAAAAACCAAAAAAATTCTAATTTTTTTCACTGTCGCTTGTTTAAAAAATTCTAATAAAAGATATTGAAAACTGGGGTTTTTATTAACGAACTATCTTATAAAAATTAGTCCATGCCATTTGCGTCTTTTCTTTTGTGGGAGAAAAAACCTCTGTAGCTTGGTCTAATAAGCAAATGAAGTTACTCACAGATTTTGCATTGTTTGTTTCCCACTTTGTGTTCTGGCTGTGTTTGACGTTTCTTGTCAAATCAGTCTCTTCGACTATTAGTTTAAATAAAATGAAGAAATAACACGACTATACAAATTAGCGTGCACAAGCCTGCTACCTATTTCGAGTTGACACCAAGGAGTGGGAAACTGGACAAATCAGTATTCAAGAAAAATATCACTTATTTTGTCCAAAAGTTGTAACTTCTTTGGAATGACTTCGGTTTTCCCAAATTTTAAATACTGTATATTTGAGGAATAAATTGTGTTGTATTCAATAAAATAATAATAATTGAAACACAGTTTGTTTCTCTTCTCACTGACGAACGAATGAAATTTGATTTTCAACTGTCGGATTTGTATAGAAGTACATACCAACACTATGGCCATCTTGTTGATATGACCATGGTTGTGCACTTTTTTGAAGTTGATTGACATTCATTTAAAATTTTATCTGTCTAATATTTTTATATACAACATTCTTTTTTTGGAGCGGATTTCTATTTTTACTCAAGTTATTTGTCCTGAGGAAGGAAATAAACATTTCCGAAAGCTTGGCAAGATGACAAAGAGTTTTCTTTAAATCCAATATCAGACTGCAACCTCAAGATATTTTCAATCTATATATATATATATATATATATATATATATATATATATATATATATATATTCATGACATTCATGACATATATATATATATACAAATCTATACAAAGGTATAGTGAGTTCCTAAAGGATTGTTTTCGACTGTTTTACAGTCACTGGAACATTTATTGCTCCTTGAAACAAGTATTCAGCATATACCATTTCGCATCCGAAATGTCCTTCTGGAGCGCTCTCTAATCTGTTGCCGTGGTGGATCCTGTAAGCGATTGCAGTGTTCATCCCGGCGAACGATGACGGGCACCGGGCCCCCGCGTGTATGCAACCGTGATAACCTGGACTGCACTGATGAGGGACTTCATCCCGAAACCGGTCTGCAGTTGGTTCCTTGTTTGGATCAGGCGGTGTCCTGCTGTCTGTCTCTGAGAGCTCTTGCAAAGGTGTTCCTTCAAAGTAAGGATCTTTGCACATATGTCTGACAGATATAATTCAATATCTGTCGAGGTATTAGCCAGAGAAGTAGTTGTTTTCTGTCGGACACATGCCATATAATCTATACAAAGGTATAGTGAGTTCCTAAAGGATTGTTTTCGACTGTTTTACAGTCACTGGAACATTTATTGCTCCTTGAAACAAGTATTCAGCATATATCAAAGAGTTTTCTTTGAAATAGCCCGCAACCCTGACTGCAACCCCACAAATACTACAAACTAATATACAGCCAGTCACGAATTTTCACCTCTATATATATATATATATATATATATATATATATATTTTCTGTAAAGAAGCCCCTGTAGATTACCAAATCATTTTCAAGGCTACTAAAGATTCATAAATACAGTACGACTTTTCAACATACTGTAAAAAATATCTCAATCCTTTTGTAAGCAAGTGGAGACCATGTTCAGTGAAAAATGGAGATAAATATAGTAAATAAGTAGAGCTTTTACCATTAGGCAAAAACGTTGTGGTTAGATTAAGAGGGATCGAATCACTATATGTTCCATTAATAAGATTACAAAGGTACTGATCGACAAGCGTAAGGATGCCTCCGAGAATTGGTTGCGCAGTAAACAAAACCCTGGAGTGGGACAGGAGCTCAATCGCTCTACCTTATTAAACAGTAGTCGATCTTTGTCGCACATCTACTCACGCTTTCTATCGTTTGCGCATCTCAGAGGCATCCTTACGCTTGTCGATCTGTACTATCTTATACCTGCAATTTTATAAAAGTAGCATATAATTTTTGGTACCTTCTCAGAATATTACTTCCTGCATTTGGTCTTACTTCACACGCAAATGTCCGCATATTCGATATCTGTTATTACTAAAAAAGGAATAAGGAGTATGGCAATAAAAATCAAAAGCATTCACGAAAAAACTCAGTTTTACTTTATACAGATGATTTCAATAGATAACAAAAAAAGCACCATTTTTGTCGGTGCCTGAGTTTGAAGACCGTTCGTTGGTCGCCCTTTTACCAAATTATCTATAATCTATGGTTGACTACCCTCTCGCCATAACAAATAATTTAGAGAAAAAAATTATTAGGGTAATAAGGAAAAAGACGTTGATTGATGATAGAAGAAGGTGAGTAAAAACGAGAACCTAGCAAAGAGGTATGTAAAAGGACTAATTGAATAAAGACAAACAAAAATATTGAATACAAAAAAAAAGAAGAAAAATTACGAAATGAAACATACAGAAGGAAATAAATTCAAAGGATGATTTTGACAACATCTGTTGTTCTCTAACTCTAAATTCATTGATAGTTTTATGCAGGTACACATGTTATTGATAATGAAAGAAGTGAAAGACTCACTAATAAATCTAAGATAAATAAAATAAATAACTATAAAATAAGCCATAACCATAACCAATCTATGAGTCAGAGATTCAGTGTGATTTTTTTTCAAATATGTACATTTTTCCAAACACCGCTGAATTCTCTGAGACACTTTTTCAGGTAACCTATCACAATTTAACCTGTCTCCAAAAATACTGAAACATGATTGATCACGCTGAAGAATACCCAGATCAGGTCATACCGATTGATAATAAATCAGTAAACTCCCGTTATATGCGATTTTATCAATCTCTATACATACAGGGTGTTTCAAGTAAGTATTAAGATTTTAGGGGCGATTTTCCAGATCAAAATAAGACATGTCCGCAACTGATTTTTTTTCTGAAAAAAAAAAATTGAGATCAAACGAAGGTTACGTGGAATGGAAGTGTTGCAACCGGAACAATCTTTGCTCATGAATCCACTACATAATTTGAACGAAATTTATATTCACTCATGGGTTTGAACACTTACATATATTTTTTAAATGTATGGACTTTTTGGAAATATTGGAAATATTCTGTTTTTAATCATTTGTTATATGAAGAACGTTTTTGTATATGTATGAGTGTATCTAGTTTAGATATTCATATATTTTTGTACACATTGGCATATATTAATTATTAAAATGAAATTTTACAACTTTTCCGAAAATGATTAGGTGATTTGACGGACAGAACTCAATTCGTTAATTTTTAGGACGTCAGCTCTCAATCGTTCAACATCAAATATAAGGTACCGCAAGGTTCTATTTCTTATTTATGTCAACGACCTGCCTAATAGTGCTCCTTCAGCAAAGTTTACTCTTTCTGCTGGCGATACCTCATTTGCCCATTCAAATAGAGATTTTAATATGCTGCTGAGGCTAATAACAGTCTGTCCTTGACACATTCTTGGCTAAATAACAATAAGTTAGTCCTATACCAAGAAAAGTATGAGACATTGATTTTTAGCCTAAAACAGAACACAGACCTGAATAACTCTCATTTAGTTAGGTTTTTGGGTGTTCTCTTGGACGGTAAACTCACTTGGGAAGATCATACGACTTTTGTCTGCAAGAATATGTCACGGAAAATCTTTCTGATACGTAGTCTTCTCCATGCAAAGGCGGTCAGAATCATTGGTGGTTTGCCTTTTAGAGATGATTGTAGGGGAGCATTCAAACATTTTAAGATACTAACCCCTTCCATGTGCTTACATACTGCAATGTCTCATGTATATAAAAGCAAACTTGAAAAACTATAGGACAAAAGAAAGTTCACATTCATACACATCGCGAAACAAAGATATGATACATCAACACTATTTGAGACTTTCAAAAACGAGAAATGGGACTAGCTATTATGCAATCAAGTTCTTCAATGTTCTACCACACGATGTCCAAGTTCTCGAGTGTGTTCAATTCAAATCTGTTATCAAGCGGTTCCTGGCTGATAATGCGTTTTATGAATTTGATGAGTTCATATCGAACGATTTTTCACAACTTATACATTAAGTAATGTATCGTAACTCATTGCTGATTGTTAAATTTTATTGTGCAAGTGTTTTTAACGGCAAAGATTATTTATCTTTTGTTATTTTATTATTAAATTTTTTAGTTTTATTTTATTACTGACTTGACAAAGCACTATTGTGTAATATGACCAATAAAGATCTATCTATCTATCATTTGAAGAATACTCTACAAATTGTGACGTACCTGAACGAAAATGATGTGTGCCTATTGTGGCACATTTTTCCGTAAATATTTTTGGAAGATGAATGAATATTTTATCTTATAGAGTCCTACCTTTTGTTGAAATTTTTATTTATAACGATAAAGTCGCAGATGAGTATAAATTACAAGAGATAAAAGTTTATAAACAAAATAGAAAAATCATTCCGTATTTCAGAATCCACTAGTGACGTACCACAAAAAGTTTATGGGTCGAAAAAGAGCTTGACCCTTGAAAAAATATCCCTATAATTTCTTACAGTCACTCATGCTGAATGATGTAAGCCCTGAAATGTAAGATACCATTCAAATCTGATCTTAATAACTCAAAAGCTGAAAGATCTACGAAGAAAAAAGTCAAAAATCTTGAAACTTTCACGCTCTGTAGTTAGGCGAAAAAGCCTTTGCGAACACATACTCAAAAAAAAGAAATCCTACTTTGACCAGAAAAACACCCCCCTAAAATCATAATACTGATTTTTGGAACACCCTGTATAAACAAGTCGAATGATAATGCTTATGCCATTCAGGAGTAAAAACAACTTTGTGAAAAAAACGATTTCCTCTTCTTTGAATTCGTCTCTATCGCGCTTACGAAGTTATTTTTACTGAGAGGTCTCAGTTTTGTACAAAGAAAAGCCGATACCAAACAAGATAATATGAGAATGACCAGGAGCACAACTAAAGTAGCTGCAAACCCAGAATTGGTCATGCATATCGATCCACTAGTGTTGGTTTCAGCCCTAGCCGGAAACACAATGGTTGGTGGAGTGGCACTGTTAGCATTTTCATCCAACGAGAACGTAAGGTCACCTGTAGAAACAACCCTAATCACCCTGTTCACCCCAACTTCTTTTTCCGGATCTGACTGTAAGGCTCTTTTACTTCGGCGATCATCCCTTGGTCTATTGGGATGAATATACGATTCGATTGATATATGATGTGGAGATTGTGGGGGAATCCCGTAACTGGATTCTTTAGGACCATGTGACAACTCGATGTAGCCGTTATTACCGAGATGTTCCGAAGAATCAGAACACTGATCTGGGCACTGGTATCGACATATTTGAATGGTACATTGGAAATGAACCTCCATTGAGTCAGGGAATTTGAAGGCCTGGAAATGGGCGTAAGACAGAACAGAAGCACTAGCTCCGAAGTTCTTGATTTTGGTAAACCTCGACATCAACTTTGGTCTTGTTAGACAACCCTGCTGGTCGACTAGTTGTATTGGAGCGCGTTTGCCATCATGGGCCATGCAGTTTCTAACTAGCATGTCAAATTTGGAATCGTCGTCTTTGATTGCTAGTACCATAGTCATGGTCTGGCCAATCTTCACAAGGCCAGAAACCTCTGAAGCCCATGGTCCTTTGCCAACTTGAATTTGCATCCAACAACCTACGTTATCACCAGCAAAATCTGTCCTGACAACATCCAGCATATCTACAGGGAACGGCCTGAATGTGACTGACTTTTCGTACTGGTCATGCCAAGTACAGCGGAGTTTTCTAGCTTGATCCCACACCTCTTGCACTTGTGGGTCGTACTGTATAACAATGATGTTTTCAAAGTATGTTCCAGAACCAGATTCAGCCCCGTAGCCATAAAGTCCGTTTTCTGTATTCCCAGATGTTCCACAGGCATGGATACCGATTTCAAAATGCGCCGAAGTTCTACCAAGACCAACTGGAAGATGTACACAATGTACATTGCTATAGTGACCTTTACTAAATACTATTCCATAAAACGGTTTGTCAAAACCAATGTACACTTTCATCAAATTCTTTTCGCACTTGACGTCGAGCGATATGATTTTGGGCATGTCTGGTGTGGGAGCTGGCCAAATATCCCCTTCACTCGTGTCGTACTTGTCCATTGCTTGATTGAACGGTGGTGGGGGAGGTGGACCGTTGTACGAGTTTTTGTTGTCGAATCTTTTGTTGTTTTTCTGAATTCCGAATGGTTTGTGACTGTAATGATCACCGTTCATTCGTGGTGGTGAGTTCGACATTTTCGAGAGCCCTGTGTTGTAAGCGTGTTTTTTAAGGGGTTTTCCCAGGTCCATGAGTGATTCCAGTGACAGATGACCTAAACTTGGTTCGTTTCGGGAAATGTTGTGCTCCTTCATTTCTTCTGAGCCAGGAATTGCTTCTATGACTTCCACTTCTTCTGTTGGTGATGTCAGCTGAAACAAAAAACAATATCAGTCTGGAAATATTCATATATTAAAAACTGTTTATTGTCCAACAGACACAAGGCCCAACTACAGGACTGCTAATAACAATATAAACATGTGAATGTGAACAAGAACTGAAGACTATATAAAGTGTAACTAGTAAGCAGATTGTCTTGCCAAAGAAGGCACAAACACACAAATTTCCCTTCTGTGGGTTCTCCAAAGTCCACTTGAAAAACGGTGGGTAACGAATGAAAATAAATCTCACTGGAATATAGTGCTAGGAATAATAGTCAGATCAACAAGTTGAAAAACGTAAAAAATAATGATAAAGCTCATAAATATATATAATAAGATGAAAAAGAAAGATATATAATTTTTTGTTAATAACTCAAAAAGTATTACTATTTATGAAATTTTGTAATAAATTCCGTAAAAAGGAAGGAATTTCAAAAGACAGCAAATCACAGCAAATAATTTTTCTATAGCATTAAATGTTAATTTGAAATTTTGTGTAAAAATTATGGTATCATGTGGACAGTTGACAGAATGAATCCCCATTGAAAAAAAAAATTAAATCCATTATCCAAAAAGTTATATTATTGTTAATTAACAATTTTTTTTCCTGTCTTCGTTTTCGTAACAACGACGTAAAGGTTTAAATAATTGACCTATATATTGTTGGCTTCCTGGAGCCCTTCTAAAATACCAACTTAACAAGATCACACGATAAAAGTTTATTTATAAAAGTTCACTATTTTGTTTACTATAATTTTTTTTAACTAAAGAAGAATTAAAAATCCAAAAGATGTTAAATATTTTTTTAAGAATGTTTTATATTGCTATTTATAAATTAGTTATAATAAACAAATATAATATTTAAGAATATTTTTTATTTTCATAATGCTGCCCTGGAAAACCGATGATTTAAGGTTCCGTCAAACCAAAGCGGGAACGCGGGAGCGGGAACGGAACATGAAAATCGTGGGAATTGCCAGAAAAACGGTTTACGTAGCAAACCATATACAGTGCCCGTCTAAATTCCGTCCCCCCCTACTAATTTTTGAACCACCTGGTATATCGCAACGAAATTTGGAGGGTTTCAATGGGAGATAAAAACCTACTCTTTCATGAAAAAATTAGAGCCAAAAGTTTTAAAATGGCGGCTGAGCACCATCTTCAATATATTTTTTAAATAGAACACCCCATATATTTTTCCATTATCGAAAGAACTTATGGAAAATGGGTACCGGTGAAATTCGATGAATTTTTGATATGATGTAGTTCAAGTGAAGCTGATCAAAAGTGTCCATGGGCCCAACTCAATCCTATGGCTAGTTTTCGAGATATAGGGCGTGAAAGTTGGTAAGTGGCCATTTCTTTAAAATAGTATTGCTTTCAGGAAAACATCTGAAATAAAAATGTATTTCACGGCAGATATTGCTTACCCATACAGCAATACTTCTAGACTGGTTTTTGATAAAAAATATTGTTGGATACAGGGTGAGTCCAGCATTATTCAAAATGAAATTCTCAATCAACCCTACGAAGTGAAGATGTGACCAAACCAAGTATCACACTGATATGCTCATCATTTGAATATGTCAAAATTGATTAATTCAACATTTTGTATAGGGTGAGTCAAGATGTGATAGTTTTTATGGTGATATTTTGTATATTTTTATTTTATATTTTGAGCTTTAGGGATACTTGACCACCAACCATTCAACATATTTCTTGAACAAAATTGATATTCGGGGTCACCATGGAGTGGGCGACATCTACATTTTGAAATTTGTATATTAAACTCCGGGAAAACAAACATTCTGCCATAAGATCGCGTGTTAATAAATTAGTGATTATTTCTTTATCATTCTATATTTGGTTCAATTTTTTTGATTTAATGGAAGAAGCATAGCTTTGATGTGACAAGTAAGCCAAGAAAAAAATGTCCAGTGCCACAATGCAAGAATTATTCATCTGCAAATGTCCCAATGCACTCTCTTCCCAGGAACCAGAAATTAGCTAAAACATTGGGAATTAAACTGAAAATCGGGAAACTAATTCATAAACATACGTGTATTTGCATCCGTGAACAGCGTGAACTCTTTATTTTGAATGTTTTCACATCTAGTGAGAGAAATTTGGTTTATAACTGGCGTAAATCAATCCATTTATTTTCAAGACACGGCATTAAAATAATTGATAAAAATTGTCATTTCATCTCAAAAAATTGCAGAAACGAGTTCACTGAGGCAACGAAATAGAGGAATAAATGAAGTAATACAGAATTTTATAATAGTAATTGTGTTTGTTAACTTCAATACTTGTCAAGGACGATCAAGGTTAGACGCTGTTGAAGTTTCAGGATCAAGGGCCATATTCCGTTCAAACACTACTGAAAAATTGCAGCCAAATGAATTTTCACAACAGGCATTTATATAAAGCACTCCAAAGTTGAGGTAGAAGTAAAATTCAACTGTCAAGAAGAGATAATTAAATGACATATGCTTTGTTTTCCCGGAGTTTTGAAGCGCCACCTGGTGTCAATGGTGATCTCGAATACAGTATGAGACAAACACAAGGTGATGACAAAAATTGCGAAAAGGAGATTTCTTTATAACTCATCCTGTAATTGATTTGCTGAATTTTTGATAGGATGAAGTTCAAGTCAAGCTGATCAATAGTGTTCATCTTAAAAAATAAACAGTTTTTTCTCTACAAGGTGTTGAACGTTACCGTTTCAAACACTTTGATCTATATTTGTCGATTCGTTTCATTTATATTAAAATATTTTTACATTTTTCATTTCCAGCTTCTCACAAAAGGAAAATTCCTGTTACGTCCAGGGAACAACTTATTAGAAGTGTCAGTGTAAAGTTTGACGTCAAAAAAGTAAACCAGAGTTACGCAATAAATTAAGAGAAAAAATATGTCCATCGAAATTGTGAAAATCGAAAAATTGGAGTATCGAGTCATCATCAAGTACCTGTATTTAAAAGGGTTAAGAGGTAAGCAGATTTACGAAGATATGCTTAATACCCTTGGTGATCAATGTCCTTCGTATGCGACCGTGAAAAATTGGACTGCAAGCTTCAAAAGAGGTAAATTTTCCATTGAAGATGATGACCGATCGAGAAGGCCAGTTTCTGTGTCAGTCCCCGAAAATATCGATGCAGTTAATAATAATAATAATAATAATAATACAGTACATTTCAGTTAATATATTATATGTATAGTGAGTTGACATGATGCTGTATGAAAGGGCGGAATTCAGTCACCCCTAACCGAGGACATTGGTAACTGCTCTTCCATCCAACCCTTCGATTATTTATATAGTAATGGTATGCCCAGATTACATATATTATAAACTCGATGTAATAATAAAATCAGAGCAAAAACAAAAGAGCAATTATTAATAAATACGTTAATATTCACATTTCTCTGATGAGAAGAAAAAAAGAAAAAGATACAACGTAAAATGCAGATAGTCAATTGCAACCATTTTAGATAAATTAAGTTATTTGTTATAATAAAAAATATTAAAAAAAATATACAAAAATTAGAAAGAAAAAGAAAATGAAAAGAAAATGAAAATGAAAAAGTGGAGGCGACCAGGAAGCCAAAATATTAAGAAACTCATCAGTTACGTGCTTTGTAAACATTCATATCCATCCTTTCATCTGGCGCTAAGACTATCAAGGAATTTTGAAACTACCTTCTAATAACATTTTTCTCAATAAGCTTTTAAATTTATTTTTGTTCATAAGTTTCAGTGTGTCAGGAACAGCATTGTAAATTTTAGGAATCATATACGAGTACGAGCGTTCGAAAATAGACGTGCGGTGTATTGGCGGAGTCAGCCGAAATCTGTATCTGGTATTGATAGAATGCACGTCTTCTCTGAATAATAATTTACGGAATAAATATGCGGGTACTTTCGATTTAATAACGTCGTGACAGAAACAACTCATATTCAGTAGCCACCTTTCCTCCATTGTTAACCAATTCATTTCCTTTAATTTGTGAGATATAGAATTGCGTTTTCTTATTCCATAAATAAACCGTGCACATGCATTCTGTACGTACTGGATACGAATTTTATCATGTTTCTTCAAACAGGGGAAGTATACGATATATGCAAAGTTGAAATGGCTAAGAACCAGCGAGTCGCATAACATTTTCTTCGTCTTGGTATCGAAAATTTTGGAAAAATTGTGAAGGAGTTTCAGGCTACAATAAGCTTTTCTGATGGACATTGTAACGTGCTCACTGAATCTTAACTCATTATCTATGATAACTCCTAAGTTTCGTGCCGAATCGACGATACTTATGGGTTCAGAGTCGATGGCAATGTTAATTTGTTCTCGAACACTTTCCCTGTAGTTTTTATTACCGAATATCAATAGCTTAGATTTCGTAGGATTTATGGTTAAACAGTGATCTTCAAGACATGATTTTAACAGACCGTCGAATTGGGCTAAAACGTATATCTGAAGCACTGAATATTTCATATGAACGCGTTCATCATATAGTTCACGTCAATTTGGACATGAGAAAAATTGCTACAAAATGGATCCCCAAATATTTGAATGTTGACCAAAAGCGTGCAAGGGTAGTAGCATCTAGCATCGCGTTCGATCTGTGCTCGATTTGAAAACGATGTAGGCTTCTTAAACCGAATTGTTACTATGGATGAGGCTTGGGTACATTTCTACGATCCAGAAACAAAGCAACAATCGATGGAATAGTGACACTCCGGTTCTCCAAAACCTAAGAAGTTTCGTGTCCAAAAATCTGATGGAAAAGTTCTTGCTTCAGTTTTTTAGAATTGCCATGGAGTAATCATGATTGATTTTTTGGATAAGGGTAGAACAATATCTGGAGATTACTATTCGATATTACTGACCACTCTACGGGAAAAAATTAAAGAAAAAAGACGCGGAAAGCCATCCAAAATTCGTGATTTAGGGTTTGGATTACTAGAACACCCCCCTTATTCACCAGATTTGGCTCCGTTCGACTATTATCTCTTTCCACAACTGAAAAAAAGTTTAAAAGGACGTAAATTTTCTTCCAAGGAGGAGGTAATAAAAGCTGTGGAGGTCTGGTTTGCAGAGCAAGAGCAAACATTTTTTTTGAAAGGTCTAGAGACGTTGCAGGTTCGCTGTAATAAATGTATCCAATTAAGAGGAGAATATGTTGAGTAATAAAACTATTTTGACATTGAAATTTTGTTTGGTTCTGTAGAAGGCTAAGAATTTTTCAATATATCCTCGTATATACCCCAAGTATTTATACATTGTACTATTTATTTCTGGAAATAAATTATTATTATTAGAGTTCCGGTAGTCGAAACATTTCTCCTTGTGGAACTTTTTTCAAAATTTCTGAAATATCAATAGTTTATGATTTATTAACAGAAAACTAAATACCTTTTTCATCTTATTTTGTTAATAACAATCGCATTTTTTTACGAGCGGTAAAATCCCTAAAATCCATTTTTTTTAGTGGTCATTCCAAATCCACTGAGCTATCGCTCATACTCCTAGGAGCTTTATCTCTATTTTTCACGTTTTTCAACTTGTTTGATCAGACTTATTTGTACCAATTTATACAGTAATGTTTTGTGGTCCACTACATCGAGAGCTTTCTTTACATGAATAAAAACTGTGATAATATACTTTTTTTCATCGAGATTATTCGAGAAGACCACCCGGAATTCCGGCTCAAATTTCCGAACGATTCTACTAGCCTATCAGTAAGTGTGCCAATAAGGTGATAATACAAACAATCCTTGACTCGAAAATGTCACATCCGCCATCCGTGATTCGAGTCAATAGAGTCTGTTTGTTTGGCATTGATCTTAGGTGCGGTCTGAAGTGGACTGAACTCGCAATAAGTGCTTCTGGCCGACTGACCTGTCCGAGCTACCAATCCGTTATATTTAGACGGTTACCTGATTGCTTTACGGAATCACGATATGAAGAATCGCCGGCAAATGCGTATCTTTCGGCTGCTGACATCATAACCTTCCCCAGATATCGAACAATATGCAATGAGCACAAAATGATGCCCATTTGTTGCGAGTTGCATACTATACTTTTTCTACGACAACATTTCGTTCATGTTTATACCGGATGACACAGCAGACATGTAGCAGCCTGTAGTTTTTTTATTTGAAGAGATAAATATTTGTAATTTGCAGAAGTTACGTAATCAATTATAGCGCTTCATTTGAATCTAACGACAACTTTTTTCAACTCCCTGTTTGATCGGCAGTAACTCCAACTTCTTTTTTTTTAATGACACCCTGTATATTTATCTAGCCTATCTTATTTGTCTTGAAATTCACTATTCAACCGTGTATCACAAAGTGGCATTCGTTCCTCAATTCGCAGATGAATTGCATTTTATTGAAAAACATCAAGTTGGCTGTTACCCGAATTCAATCATCTTTCGATGCTTGGTAGGCTTGGAAATCCAAAGAGTATCAGTTAAACGATTTAATTTCAGTTTTTTCCATACCTGATCACTTCCTACAGATTGTCAATAATTTCTTTAATAAAAAGAAAAAACATCTGAAAATAACTAACGATATTGCGAAAACTGAGATAGGAACTATCTGTCTTTCTCTTTGGCCATGTAGCCATATCATGATCTTTCCATTTGGAAACAAAATTAAAATTGTTCCCCTGATCCACCAATTCACAAGTCTATATATTTGCAATAATATTTTGCCTAGTAGACGGTGTACACAAAATGTTTTGTGTTTGATAGGTAAACATCATTTGATTGCAATGATTATCTCCGTCAGTTTTATGCTGATTGAAATTGCATCGTTTAATTAGATTATGTATTCAAAGAACGAAAAGGTCGATATGTTGTTGATATTCGGAGAGTGCAAGAGAAATTGTAGACAGGCTGAAAAATTGTATGTCGAAAGATTTCCAGAAAGACGCCATCCACCTGATAATTATTTCGCTAGAGTAGAAGAGCAGTTCAGAGCAGTTCTTTTCAAAACTCTTCTAGCGGTCTCTCGATTCACGCCGATTTCGTTCTCAATTTGTCTCAGTGATATCGTCGGATCTGCCTGTACTATGGCCAAAACGTTTACTTCCATTTCCTCGTCGACAATGTATTGGAAATTGTTTTGATTTTTCGGTTCTCTTCTGAACTGCTCTTCTACTCTAGCGAAATACTTATTAGGCGGATGGCGTCTTTCCGGAAATCTTTCGACTTACAATTGTTCAGCCTGTCTACAATTTCTCTTGCACTCTCCGAATATCAACAACATATCGACCTTTTTATTCTTTGAATACATATTTAGTATCTAATTAAACGATGCAATTTTAATTAGCATAAAACTGACGGAGATAATCAGTACAATCAAATGATGTTTACCTGTCAAACAGAAAACATTCTGTGTACACCTCCTACTAGGCAAAATATTATTGCAAATATCTAGACTAATAGACTTGTGAATTGGTGGATCAGGGGAACAATTTTAATTTTATGTTTCCAAATGGAAATATCATGATATGGCTTCATGGCCAAAGAGAAAGACAGATAGTTCCTTCACAAGTATCCAAATTGAAAAAAACATGTTCCTATCTCAGTTTTCGCAATATCGTGAGTTATTTTCAGATGTTTTTTCTTTTTATTGAAGAAACTATTGACAATCTGTAGGAAGTGATCAGGTTTGGAAAAAACTGAAATTATATCGTTTAACTGATACTCCAAGCCCACCAAGCATCGAAAGATTATCGAATTCGGGTAACAGCCAACTTGATGTTTTTCAATAAAATGCAATTCATCTGCGAATAGATAATTTCAAGACAAATAAGATAGGCTGGATAAATATACAGGGCGTCATTCAAAAAAAAGAAGTTGGAGTTACTGCCGATCAAACAAATAGTTGAAAAAAGTTGTCGTTAGATTCAAATGAAGCGCTATAATTGATTACGTAACTACTGCAAATTTCAAATCTTCATCTCTTCAAATAAAAAAACTACAGGCCACTATATGTCTGCTGTGTCACCCGGTATAGGCTAGTAAATAGTTATTTTCGTATAAAGTGCGTAAAATGAGTGTTTTTTTAATGGCACATGAGAATGGTAATTTTTGTAATAATGAAAACACGAATTTTATACATGAAATACAAACAACATTTTTGAACAACTGTGAATGTGACTTTACATAGTCTGAAATATATTAAAAATAAATATTTTCAATACATCATGACGTGTTTTTTGGTCCCGATGAGTTATCGCTTTTATACGACTGTTGTTTTGAAAATATTATTCAATTTTTTCAGTAAAATTGTATTCAAAAATTTTTCCGGTCTGAAAAAATGAGTCCAAAATAACTACATAATACTTTTCCATACATGTTATCTGTTATCAACACTTCCAATACAATTTCACAGCAGTGGTCTTTCTGTGTCGTTACTATAGAAACGGTTCGTTGGCACGCCGCATGTTTGACTGTTTGACTGTGTTTGTTCGTAGTTGCTTCAATTTCAAGCTATTTTCAAGAAGATGGATGTTGATTATGATGGTGGTAGTGATACCCTATCAGATATCTGAGAAAGCAAATGCAATAGTCTCTAAAATGTTACCGGCCAAATCTATGTTAATATATGAGAAAACATATGAACCAATTTCGTGAATGGTGCGACAAGAAACATTGAAAAAAGGTTTCTGAAAATGTGCTTATATCCTATAATTAAAAAAAATTAAAAAATTATAAAAGGAATTCAATGTACTTTTTAAGGAAAATATTGATATATGGAAGTTTTCAAAATTGGCACTGCTTATTAGGAACAAAAGCGTCGGATACCAAAGAAAAAAATCTAGAGTTTTATCAAGGGATGATATCAATACATTTATTCAAGATGCTGATGACGAAACAAAGAACCCCGCCACACCGTATGGGAATCTGGCCCTTTGTCGAACTTTGGGAAAACGAAGTTCTCGGCATCCCGAACAAAAGTCCCCACGGGCACAATAAGATCCTATGAGTAGTTTCGGAGGTATAGTACCTACAAGTCCAAGACTTTTAATGATGTTGCACCTGTAAGTAGACTTAGCAGGGAGTCAAAATAAACGTCAACTTGAGCTAAGGCTGTTGAAAAATAGTATTTTTGAATCCTACCGTTTAAAAGTAAGTGATGGAAATGTCGAAGAGTCGGGGAAAACCTGAAAAATCGTGGAAAACTTGCTTAAAATTTACATTTTTCGCTGTCAAAAGTAAAGATATACACGGATGACAGTTATGAAGTTTCGTCTGTCTAACTGACAATTTTATTTACATTACAAGGTGATCTATTCGTATGGACATATTATAGCGTCTATAGAAATATTTTGCGTAGTAGGAAATGCCATTTCTTTTGTATAAGTATGTAACTATTGCTCGCGCGAATTTTTTTCTCATCTTATTGATAGACAAAAAAATTCAAATACAGTTATCAAACGTATTGTCTCGGGTTAGCAACCTGCATCTGAGTCTGTCACAACGTGTTTAGAGGCATTTTCTTCCACTTGAATACATACGTTTTCCAAGCTTTTTTGTATTTTTTTGGATTTTCCGATTCTCCCACGCGAGAGGTTTGAAGTTCTGAAAATATAGTTATTTGTTTTACTAGGCATAAAAGCACAAGATTTAATGCCGCTGCTGGTGTTTCATAGCCGAGCGTAGCGAGGCTATGAAACCAGCCAAGGCATTAAATCTGCTTTTCTGTCGTGTGAAACATATAATTTGTTCTTCAAATTTGTTCCAATTCCACGCAAAATCGACTTTTTCATATTTAAATTGCGTCTCATTATCAATATACAAATAACTAATAGTATATTGTTTTATTAGGAGTAAAAGTATAACTTTTTGTGGCGAGTCTGAATGTTTGATGGCCGAACGTTAGTGAGGCCGACAATTTCAGACGAGCCACAAAAAGTGCTTTTGCTCCGAATGAAACATGCTATTTTTTCCGCAAACGGCATCCAGACTATAGAACTAATTAATATTTAAATAAAAATTCAAAACGATTGCAACGAAGTTGATAAATTCAGAGAATAATAATTATAAAACTGCGCACTACATTTCCGTGGTTACTGGTTTTGTGATTGCCAAGTCAAAAACAAATTTGACAGTTCAATAATATTTTATAATGTCAGAAACATTGTAAGTGATTTAAAGCAACAATTGGACTGTGCATTTTTGGTAAGTACTTGGGCATCAAAATTTCGTTTTTTGTGTATTATCGTTAAAGTTTAAAAGTTCAACTAATAATTATTTTCCCTGTTAAAAATTCTACTTTTTTGTACGGCCGTCAGCGTACAAAAAAGTAATTTTTTGTCCGCTCACGGCCGTACAAAAAAGTGGCGTCTGTGAAATCATACTTCAACATCATGAATTGACGTTAATAATGTCTACTTTTTTTGACGTTTGCGGAAAAATTATTTTATCAAAGGTAACTGGGCCCTGCGTTACTATGTTTACCGCTGATGACGTTTGTTGAATATGTTTTTTTATTGTTTACTTTGTCATTGTCAATTTTGAAAAGTTGTCATGTTAGAAATGGATTTACTGCAAAGTGAGGATGAATTGATGCAATTAACTCCACCTGAGATAAGAGACCAGGCGCGAGATGTGGAATTTAACCTTTTACCGGAAAAATCAAGAACTGTATATGAACTCACATACAGCAGATTCATGGAATATAGACAGAAGAAAAATATAGGATCTTTCTCTGAAAATGTGCTGATTGTCTATTTTTCCCGATCTTTCAAAGAAATTGAACTTTTTCTGCCTAGGCAGTAGAAGTGGACTTTTTCTGCCTAGGCATTAAACGTACAACTTCTAAGCCTGCCAAGTATCATTAAAAGGCCGCTTTTAATGTCATTTGGAGAAAAAAATATTTTGTTGAAAAAATCTAGACTGTTTACATCTCGACAGCGAAAAATGTAGATTTTAAGCGAGTTTTGCACGTTTTTTCAGGTTTTCCCCGATTTTCCGACATTTCCATCACTTTCTTTTAAACGGTAGGATTCAAAAATACTATTTTTCAACAGCCTTAGCTCAAGTTCACGGTTATTTTGACACCCAGCTAAGTCTACTTACAGGTGCAACATCATTAAAAGTCTTGGACTTGTAGGTCCCATTCCTCCGAAACTACTCATAGGATCTTTTTGTGCCCGTGGAGACTTTTGTTCGGGTTGCCGAGAACTTCGTTTTCTCAAAGTTACAGCCAATTCGACAGAGGGCCAGTTTCCATAAGGTTTGTGCGGGGTTCTTTAGGAACAGATGTAATCATAATTTAGTAAGATTAGTAGAATTTCAATATTTTTTATTTGTAGGTTGTCCTAACTTTGAGTATCAGCGGTGCCTGTCGCCGTAAAGAATTATTACATATAATTATTGATGCCATTGAAGATGCTGGATCTATATTGATTGTTGAAATACCTGATACGAAGACCTATTGCACAAGAACGTTAACTGTTCCAAATTCTGATTATATTGAGATATACCGCAAGTATAGAGCACTACGGCAAGTAACAGATTATTTTTGAAATATTCGAGAGGAAAATGTATTAACCAATATGTGGGGACAAATAAAATAGGAGAAATTCCCAGTTTGATTGCAAAATGGATTGGAAAAGACATGTATAAGAGCTACACAGGTCACTGTTTTAGGAGATGCTCTGTAACTCTCCTGACCAATGCGAGGGACAACATTACATCCATAAAATGTCACGGTTGCTGGAAATCTGCATCCGTGGCAGAAGCATATACAGGGTGGGCCAATGGAAACTTTCCACCCTAATTTAAAATAAAAATTTTGGAAAACGCTCGAACACGTCAATATTTGATTTGAGGGGAAACTAATTTTCAGTTTTTTTCACCCCCATAGCTTTAACCCTGTAGCTGGGGGGTGAACAACCCTCAAAATTTGAATAGGGAAAAGGGGTCGTGCCATACCTCTTTTTGAAGGTCTCATTGAGTTCTTCATGACCCTATAAGTTTGCCTTATTACTTTCATCAATAACGAAATGACAGGTTGTCAAAATCTTGGAAATATACTATTGTTTTCGTAATAAAAATACCAGATAATTGAAGTTTCAAGTTTGATAATCAGGTGTACAGGGTGTCCCAAATTCGAGCCTCATCATTGGGATCTCGGAAACCAGAAGAGATACGAGGTCGGTTAAATGGAGGCAAAGTTGCGCAATTTGGTGCTCATTGAAACGCCGCTTTCATATTTGAAAAATTCCGAATACTTCCGAAGATTTTTGGAAAAAACCGATTATTCGAGATTTCATTTTTATTTTTTTGTGACTCTATTTGAATAGATATAACAAAACAAATTTCAGATTCCCATTGCTACTTTTTCTGTTCTACAAGATGGTGTTATCAGATTTTCAAACAGACGTTTCGCTTTTGAGCTGCCATCATCAACTTTGTTTTCTTAAATACGGCCCTGGATTTTTTATTATGGATTTTAAAATCTTCTAATGTCCCAAAACAAATGATGTATCGCACTTATTTGAAAAGTTTATATTAATAGTATTTTCCATAAGAACTCATGTGTTAGAGAGAGACATAAAATAGATTTTTGGTAAGATCTTAGCAGGACATCGTTAAAATAATTTTTTCGAAAAAGAACGATACATCACTGTTTTAAGGACCTCAGAAGCTCCTAAAAATTGATATGAAACAATGTGTGATGTTCAACAATAGACATGATGTTTTAATTATTCCAAAAAATGTCAAACAAAAACTATAAAATTGAATACCCAAGCAAATATTCAAATTGTAATCCACCTGGTTGAATGCATTTTCGTGTCGGTCTGTGAAGTTTATGGATGGCACGCTGAATGGTCCTTGCAGGGATAGCCCTGATCTCCCTTATTAGGTCTTGTCGTAATACTTCAAGATTTTGTGGCGTGTTTCGATAAAGACGGTTTTTGAGAAATCCCCAAAGAAAGTAGTCCAGAGGGTTTAGGTCGGGGCTGCTAGCTGGCCAACGTACGTGACCTTGGTTTTCAATCCATTTATTAGGGAATAATTCATTTAATAAATGTTTAACACATCTCCCATTATGAGGTGGTAATACTCCCAAAGGTTCTTCCATTAAGGAATCCAATATATTGGTCCTTATCAATTCTGCATATCTATCGGAATTTAATTTTCCTTGAATAAAAAACGGGCCGATAATTTTATTGTGCCACATACCGACCCATACGTTAAATGATTGTCGTCCCTGAGGTCTTACTTCTTGATTCTGCCTTGGGTTTTCTATTGACCAATATTGTTCGTTATGTCTGTTAAATAGTCCATCTGTTGAAAAACTGCATTCATCTGTCCATATAGTTTTATTTAGGAAGTCATCATTTTCATTAATTTTATTTTGCAACCAGTTACAAAATTCTAATCGTCTCTCAGCATCGCCAGGTCTTAGTGTTTGACTAATATGGATTTTGTAAGGTTTATATACACGCTTATTTAAAGTTCTCCAAACTCTCATTCGCGGTAATCCTACTTCTTCTGAGAAAACTCTAACTGAAGCTCGAGGATCATAATTGTCCTTAAAAAATAATTTAAAATTATTCATTTTACTTTCTACTTTGTAACAGTTTTCAAACTTACAGTGTTCAAGATAATTTGTTCCTCTTCTGGATCGATTCGTGTTCCATATTCAACCCTTGGCTTAACAAAACTTCCGTACTGAGCTAAATTATTATCAATATTAGCAAAATAACTATAATGCGGCTGCCGTCTTTCTGGATATTCCAACAAATAGCGCTCAGAAGCTGTTTTTGAATTTCGATTCCTAATATAATAAATCCTTATCATGTCTCGTTTTTCTTCGTTAGAAAAAGTCATTTTCGTTTAATAAGCGTTAACGATTAGTGAACGAACAGTGAACTGTCAAAATATTGGATAATTTAAACATTAACAAATGAACTAAGATAGCCAGAATGCACGATGCACAGCCACTTTGATAAAATGCAATTATTTTTGTAAATATAGCCTATGGCCTAGAGTTTGAGGGATGACACTTCAATTATATTATTTATTAACCACCCAATTTTATGTTAGTTTTTGAGTTTTATGCAGTGCGTTATTGCAAAAAAAGTTTGTTTTAACTCTATTAAAAATCTAATTTTTGTCTCTCTCTAACTCATGAGTTCTTATGAAAAATGCTATTAATAAAAACTTTTAGAATAAGTGCGATACATCATTTGTTTTGGGACATTAGAAACTTTTAAAATCTATACTAAAAAATCCAGGACCGTATTTTAAAAAAACAAAGTTGATGATGGCAGCTCAAATACGAAACGTCTGTTTGAAAATCTGATAACACCATCTTGTAGAACAGAAAAAGTAGCAATGAGAATGAGAAATTTGTTTTGTTATTTCTATTCAAATAGAGTCACAAAAAATAAAAATGAAATCGCGAATAATCGGGTTTTTCCAAAAATCTTCGGAAGTATTCGAAATTTTGCCTCCATTTAACCTACCTCGTATCTCTTCTGGTTTCCGAAATCCCAATGATGAGGCTCGAATTTGGGACACCCTGTACACGTTAAATTTATTTTATTACAAATTTGACGTGTCAGAGGAGATCTAATATCGATGCAATCTGCGAAATGTATAAAAATATTATAGAAGCTTTTGAGGAGCGTAAATTGCGCGTTGCCAAACTTTACGACATGTCCAAAGCGTTTGAAACGGTGAACCATTGTGTATCATTACAAAAATTGGAACATTATGGGATCAGAGGAACAGCCTTGAATCTATTTACATCCACCTTGCAGGCCACCAGCAACGTGTTGAATTTAACGGTGATATAACCAAAACCAGTAAAAGTCGATTATGGGGTATCACAGGGTTCAGTCCTTGGTCCTATATTATTTATCAAATACATTAACGACATGCCTTTCAATCCAACGGATGCGTCTCCGATAATGTATGCTGATGATGCCACTTTTATGGTAACTGACACTACGCCTTCCAGTGTACTTTCTAACGCTAATGAATCTGAAAGCTTTCAGGTACGGGTGAGTTATAGGGGCGAGCCGCTTTCCGCGGAAACCTGGTATACATGTACTCTCTGTCGATGTGTTCTATAGCTTTGTATCAATCTGGTCTAAACGCAATTATCTTTTTATAAGTGACGATAAAACCAAGGCATCAAAGTCAATGTCAAGTGACAGCGATTGTGACTCCGAAGAAAATGGTTATTTTTTGAAAAAGTACCCAAGTGACAATCAAAATTTTCGTTTGAAACAGTTTCTAATTTCATCTCAAGATGAAAGAGAAGCAGGGCCATCCAAACTCAAACTCCAAAATTCAGCTAGCAGACAAGAAAATCAAACTGATGTCGAAGGGACCAGTGAAAGTAGATATTGTTTGAGAAGCCAAACAAGAAATAGTAAAAATTCTGGTGTAGAAATAAGCCTTTCAGGCCCATCCAAAGAAGGCAGTAATATAGTTAGAGATATTTCTTCCGACAAAACCGCATCTAAGAAGAACAAATCCAAAAATCTGACTGAATGTAATTTCTGTGGTAAAAAATACAAAAATCTTGCAATTCACATCAGTAAGTCTCATCCATCAGAACACAGAAAAACAGTTATCGAAAAATACGATGTTTGTGATACTACCTTGAATGAAGATCCGAACGTAACATCGCTCCCAAAAGTAGAAAATAAGGAATACGAAGATCTGATAAAAAATGGGAGAGTGTATTTACTCAGAAACAGGATTTCGATGTATTCCAAGAAGATGTGCGCCAATTTTCAGTATTTTTGGAGAATTCTCTTTCTTTCTTACCTGGTCCCAAACATCCAGCAAAAAAATTTTATGAAGCTAGGAAAGCTGGAACTCTAGTATCCCAAAACAGAAAATACAAAGACTCTAGTAATCCCGAACGCCATACTAAAAAGGACAGAGAAAAGAGAAGGGAAAAATATCAATATCAGGTCATACAATATGAGTATTACAACAGGAGAAGAAAAGCAGTGAGAAAGTTATTAAATGATAAACAAAAAGGATGCCAAATTGATCTAGAACTTTTATACAAACATTTTTCCGATAGATTTTCTGTTCCAAATATATGTCGAAAAAACATCTACCCAGTTGTACCCATTTCAAACCAGGTTAAATTAGATGTAGAATATGATGCTGAAATTCATATCGAAGAAATAAAGGAAGCCATCAAATCTATAGCAATCGATACAGCACCAGGTCCTGATCGAGTACTAATGCGATCAATTAAACGTGACAAAATTTATCCAATTCTTTCATCGATCTACAACAGAATAATTATCGAACAGAAAATACCTGAATGCCTTTCCGAAGCAAGGACGGTTCTGATCGATAAAGGAGGAGATTTAACAACTACAAGTAACTGGAGACCCATATCAATCACTTCAGTTTTACGTCGTGTGTTGGAGAAGATTTTGGACAAACGTTTTAGGAGTTATACATCTGTAAATTATAACCAACGAGGTTTCGTCCCTGTGCCTGGAACGCACATCAATACAACAATTCTTAATGGTATCCTTCAATCTGCTAGGACAGATAAGAACTCATGTTGTATATATTTTTTAGATATTGCGAAAGCTTATGATAATGTAAGTTTGGAACATCTCGAACACACTTTGAAATCATTACTCATTCCAACAGCATTGAGGAACGTTCTCATTTCTCTACAGAAAAATAACACCACGCAAATTAAACAATTAAAGGTAAAACTAAAAAGATTGCTCTTCAACGGGGATGTCTACAAGGTGCCCCACTTTCTCCACACATGTATAATGTTTGCATCAACCATATACTTGAAGAGCTCTCCGACCCTTGTATAATACGTGAATTTGGATACCATTTTGATGAATCTTCCGGGGTCAGTATAATGGGTTTTGCCGATGATACTGTCTTAGTGGGAAAAGACAAATTTTCAGTGGAGGTATTGTTCAGAATGCTTCAGATGTTATTCGAAGAGATTGGATTAACAATAAATTTCCAGAAAATATATATCATAAATATTAAGGAAGGATCACTGGTGGAAGAAGAGTTTCAAATTGGAGGGGAAAATATTAAATCAGTTGGTTATCATGAAAAGATTAAATATCTTGGAGTTAACTTCAATTATAAAATTATAATTGATGAACTGGAGGTCCTGAAAAAATTAGAAAGGAATGTAAATATTTTGACGAACACACCATATCTAAAGGAAGAACAAAAAGTAACTGTTCTCAACTCTTGCATCTGGCCTGTATTGATTTACCCTCTCCAAACAACACCTTTGAAAGAAATTTCAAAGACGTTCCTAGGTGATATTGACAAAGTTATTCGGTCCGCAATGAAGGAAGTATTATCACTGCCATCTGATACTCCCAATGGTATGCTCTATTCAGGCAAAAATCAACGTGGGCTAGCCCTTTTTAATGCAAGTTGGGAAACATTTATCAAGCATTTCACAATCTGCAAACGACTAGAAGAAGCGGCAGATCCATTGGTAACTTTATGTAGGGATTTGAGAAGAGAAAAAGAGGAGTGCTTAAAAGTACTAAAATTGAGCAGTGAAGAGAACATAGGCAAAGGAACAGCAAGGTCTCTCAGACAACAGTTACAACAAAGAGCATTTGATGAGTGGTGTTGTCTGCCAACAAGAGGAAGGGGTGTTTATTCATTTGATTTCTATAAACCAGCAAGTCACTGGTTTTCTAATAGAGATGGGATAACCTTCACCGAATACCAGGACCTGCTGAAGATGAACGGAGGAGTAACAGCTGTTCGAGCAACGCCTGGGAGAAGTAGGAAAGGAAACCAGTATAGACGGTGTTCTACAACTGAGAGTTATGTCATTGAAACCCTGCCCCACATCCTGGGTATTTGCCCGTACAGCTCAAACTTGAGAAACAAAAGACATCATACTATACGTTCAGCTTTGCCAGATTCCTTGAGATCTAATGGAATGGAGGTTTATGAAGAAGTTTCTTGTTTGTCTGACGATGGATCCACTAGGAGAGTCGACATTTTTGCATACGATTTAAAAAAAAGAATGCACTTATAGTGGATCCAACTATCAGATTTGAAACTGAGGAAAATCAAGATAAACTCGTCGACGAAGAAAAGAGGCTAATTTATGAATCTATCATTCCATATTTTTTGGAAAACTACAATGTGAACAAAATAGAAGTAAGTGGATTACTCGTAGGTGCTCGAGGAACATTCCCACCTCTATTCCAAAATTTTTGTAAATTACATAAAATTAAAAAAAAAGTTCTGAAAGATATATGGACAATATGTGTTAAATATTCGGATATGATTTTTAGAAACCATTTATACGGGATGAATAATATGAAATGTTCCTAGTTTATATTATATTTTATACATTTTTATTCTTTAACATGCCATTTTATATGAGCTTATCTATATTTTTATTATTTATTATCGATTGAATTGGTATTCTTTGTTTTGCAAGCTATTTTGTATAGTAAGATGTTTAATAAATCTATATATATATATCAAATAAGCTTCTTGGAGTTTATTTGGACTCGTCTCTAAATTTTTTAACGCTTATTCACAAATTCTCAAAGCGCCTATCAAAATATACAGGGTGTCAGGTAAACCTTGTACAATATTGACACTGGTGATTGACCAGGTCATGACTGTTCAGAATATCGGAATTTCACCGCAGTAAAAATATCACCGTTTTCGAGATGATGAGCATTTTAAGAATTTCTGGAAAATCGCTACCTCACCTTGGTTTTTGAGTGCCATGTATACAAATTGAGACAAATTCAAATATCTTTGCTGCTGAAGATTACTGATAAGTGATGTACATACATAATAAGACACTTTAGCAACATAACTACAAAAGATTGTTTAGGAGTAGCTTATTTTGCCATTTTTCACATTTGTTTTAATTTCATAAAATCTCCATGCTGATAAAGAATGTTAAGTTTTCCGAATGATTTTTAAATTAAACTCGATATGTGTTTTCTAAATTTTAATTCGTCATCGATAATCACCCCCAAATTTTTCGTTGCATATGATAGGTAGAGCATTTCCTTCTACATTTATATTCAATGCTCCAACTGTGGATTTTGTATGTGGCCTTCCAAACATCACGAAAGAACACTCAGGGCCAGTTCCGCAGGTTCCAGTTGAGCATCAGATTGATTAACTGACCCAGGTAGCACATATCGGCTGAATCATGGTTCCATATTGGGCCAATATAGATATATTGTAAATGTAAAATCAATATTGGTGCAATATGGATGAATATTCAAAAAACAATATTATATTAATAATATTGGTGGGATATTGGTTGAACTAGTTTTGAATGTAGATTATCACACGAAATATTGGGTCAATATTGGTTGAATAATTTCTACCAATATCGATAATACAATATTGGTTATATATTGTTTTCCACATCTAGAATACATATTGCAATCCAAATATTCCAATCATATCGATTATAGGGTAAAAAAACTATATTCTATTTCCAAGTTTGTTAGAATATTGGTTGAATATCATTTCCACTTTATTTAACAAAATGTAATAACTCATATTGAGTCAATATTGGTTGACTGATATTTACCAATATCGATAAAACAATATTGTCTTCACATCGTTTTTAACATCTAGAATAAATATCGCAATCCCAATATTCCCCTAATATCGATTCTAGGAATAAAAACTATATTGTATCTCCCAGTGTGATTACACATTGGTTGAATATAATTTCGCCAATATTCAACAAATCTTATTAATCAATATTGGGTCAATATTGGTTCAATAATATTGATCGATATCGTTAAAACAATATTGTCTTCATATTGTTTCCTACATCTAGATTGAGATGAAATTTGAATATTGGCCGAATATTCAATAAAACATATTGAAATTATATCATGATCAAACCTAGATAAAAATCCGCTAGGTGGCTCTACATATGGAACGTCTTCTAAAACCTACGAAAGTATATTAAATACTTCTCACAATTTGTTTCAAGACAGCTCACTCAGTGGTTATGGCGATGAAAAAGCAGACTCTGGTGTCACCTTCATCAACTAAAAGACATTTAATAATTTACCAAGGTATATTGACATCCACCAATATATCCAAATGATATTGTACCAATATCGATAAATATTGTACCAATATCGATAAATATTTTAGGGCCATTATAGCTTCAAGAATATTTCACCAAAACTATTTCTAAAATATTCAAACAATATTCGACCAATATCACAATATGTTCACATTTTACTTCTCGACAGTATAACTTTTGAATATTGTGCCAATATTGTCAGAATATTGTATCAGCGATATTGTACCAATATCGCCGAACATTTTGAGGCCAATATCAGTTCAAGGATATTTCGCCAATATTATTCAGGTAATATTGGACCAATATCGCCGAATGTTCACATTTTTTTTTCTCGCCAATATTGCATTTCAAATATTTCGCCAATATGTTCACAATATTGTATCAATATTTTACCAATATAGGTGTGCTACTTGGGGATGGTTGAAATGTGAACCGTTCAATACCATCCACAGTCTAAACTATTAGTTAGTTATCTGGAGTTTAACTGGAACCGGTGAAACTGGCCATAAGGTACTATTATTAATTTTTAGAGCATGTTTTTTTGACAAGTCAACCAGTTGGTTAATTTCTCTGTTTATTGTTTCTATGCTAGCAGTAAAATAATCAAGTTTTAAGAAAAGTACAGCTGCGTATTATCGGCGTACTTATTATATTTAATATAATTCAAGTCAGCTGTCATCTGAGCAGTGTACCTACATAATATATGGTATTGGGCCCAGTATATAACCTTGGGGAACACCAGATGTTATCCGACGAGAAAGAGATCTAGTTATGTTGAGATCTACAATCTGAATTCTGTTAGGGCGATAATAATAATATTTATTTTATAAACGAGGATTCCGTTGAAGATAACAGGTCCGGAACACTATTCTTTATACAGAGTGTCCCACTTTGAGCAGCCACACCATCATATTTCATTGAGATTGAAATAATTTTAAGATAATTTTTTTATCAAATCATAGTACTCAGGAATACCTACCTTTATGTTGATGAAACATTCGTATATCCATTTTCCACGGCTAACTATTACCAACTGAAAAGTGAAAAAGTGGGGAAAACGTACTAGGGATTTTTTTTATCACAAAATTAATATCGAATTCTGTTCCACAGTACCCTTAATCCCCCAGAACTTAATGCTTGAATCAATTGATTATACTCTTTTTCATCACTAATATTGGCTTAATTTTCAACATTTCTTCACTTTTCAAAAAATTCACTTAAATATTAAATCAATTCTGCGAAAAACAACTTAATACTACTTTTCCATGGGAAACTGTGACCACTTGAATAGTGAAAAATTGGGTAAAAATACATTAAGGATCTTTCATTGAAAAATTAACCCCAACCTCTGGATTTGGAATGTCCCAGAACCTCAGAACTCAAAGCTGAATCATTGAAATATACAAGGTGGTATATGTAGCTGGTAATATCACCAACTCTTATTCATTCATAATGCTTGGGATGATTTAAAAAATGTCTTCTGTTGTGACAAAGAGCCCAGAAATATTCCATTAATGCTGCAGAATGTAAACAAGCATCACTTTTCTAAGGCTGATCTGCTAGAAAGTGAAAAATTGGGGAAAATATATCACTGAACCAACATCAGAAATGGGTTCAGAATACTCTAAAACTCTTAGATCCTAATCCCCGAGTCATCTGCAAATACCAATATCATGAATTGATGTAAATTTACAGCTGCGAAAAAGGAATAAATTGATAGGTGCAATAATTTTCAAAATAAGTAAATTTTAGGAGTTGAACTTTTGCCATATACAGATGACACCCTATATATATATATATATATATCTCAGAAATTGAGATCTGGGGGGTTTCAGAGTGTTCTGATTCAGAATCTGATGTCAGTTCAGTGATAAAAGAATTTATAATATATTTTCCCCAATTTTTCAATTTTCAGTTAGTCATAGTTAGCCATGAAAAAGTGATTCTTGGTTACTTTCTACAGATTTTTGAGCACTTTGTGATATAAGAAGACATTTTAAAATCAACCGAGCATTATGGATGAATAAGCATTGAGTTCTGTTGTTCTGGGACATTCCAAAACCGTGAGTTGGGGTTAATTTTTCAATAAAAAATCCTTGATATTTGTTTTCTCAATTTTGCGCTATTCAAGTGGTCACAGTTTGCCATGGAAAAGTGATATTAGGTTATTTTTCGCAGTGATAAGTAAATACTATTGAGAATCTTGTAAAAAGTGAAGAAATTTTGAAAATTAAGCAAATATTACTGATGAAAAAGAGATAATCACATTGTCATTGCTACAAATGACACCCTGTATGATCACTTCATTCAAGCATTGAGATCTAGGGGTTTAAGAGTATGCTGAAACAGAATGTGATGAAAATATCCCTAATATGTTATCCCCACTTTTTCACTTTTCAATTGGTCATAGTTGGCCGTGGAAAATGGATATACGAATGTTTTAGCAACATAGAGTAATATAAAATGAAAAAAAAATCAAATTATTTCATTTTCAATTAAATATGAGGGTGTGGCAGCTCAAAGAGGGACACACTGTATATATAAAAAAAAATTGAAAATACTTCAAGATGTACTCACCCCTTGACATAATAGGCCGACGAAAAGAAAGAAGCAGAAGCGCATTTCCTCTTTCCTACACCAGATACAAGTGTCCTGAAAATTAAATTACTCAATTTTAAAATTAAAACTGGACAAAGTAATTCAGTATAATCAGAAATTCTATAGTACTTTCACTTAACTAAAAATGCTAGTTTAAATAATATATATATATATAAACTTTATCGAATCAAAGTCAGTGGCGCAGAACTGGTGTTACGCATTGAAGTTGAAAAAGTTATGTGAATTATCTTTTTTTTCAGATTCATAGGTACTACATTTTTTTAAATTCTATTTAATATCATGCAAAAAGGTATTTTCAAGTTATGATAGGAATAGTTGACAACAATAGTACCAGAAACACAACAAACAACTAATGGTGGATTTATACAGCAGTCATAAGTACTAAGTTTTAAGTCATAAGGAAGAATATTCGTCAATGATTGGTTGGAATAAGCGGACCAACCAATCATTGACGAATATTCTTCCTTATGACTTAAAACTTATGACTGTTGCATAAATCCACCATAACCCATTAACACCTGAACTAATGGAAGAGTATCGGTATGAATAAATTCATTAAGGCAATCTATCGAATGATAAAGTTTTGTTCATTGAAATTTTCGGCATTATAAGCCACTTGCATGTTTTATCTGATGTTAATCTGATGAAAATATGAAACAACTGTGGCGTGCGATGATTTTTACCATAAATATCACTCTTTGATACTTATAATGTCAAATTCAATATCATGAAACTGCCAACAAACACACCAGGTTTCATCAAAACCAGCAAACTGATTTTTGGGAAATTATTAAATAACCCATTTTTTATCGAAACATTGACACCCCATTACTTGAAAACGAAGCAAGTTAGGACAAACGTTTATATGAACTTTTTTTCATAAAATATAACAAGGAATCAACACCTGAAATTATTGACATCATTTAATATACACCCTGTATATTATATCACAAGATTTATAGATCGGGATCCCACGCCTATTTTCAAAAATGATTATTAACAGGCTGAATCTTCCTGAGTAGCTTCATTTTCCCGAGACGCCCAACTTTTTCGTCTGCGAAAATTCTCGATAGTGGTAGCTAATAAAATGCGCAGGCGTCAATCATGTCGATTTGGTGAGTGTAAAAAATTCATTAATAACAGTTAGTTTTTCAGTTGAACCTCGAGATAATTCGATAAAGTACTCGAAATAACTTTTGTCCTACAAAATGGATGGTAGGACTGAACAGTCTCCCACTCCCAACATGTACCAATGACGTGGTCATAAAAATTCATTGATAACCAGCGGATTTTTTTACCGTTGCTTGGTTAATATTTGTATAATTGAATGGTCATATTGTCCTACAAATTGAATAGTAGGTGTTTCCAGTTCTACGCTCCGAAATTGTCAATTCCATAGTAAAAAATTAATTATTAGTGACTGCAGGACCATGATAACACATGAAAGGTTAGTGTATTCTTCACCTAAATAATACAGTGTCCTACAAAAAAACGTATATGTATCAAAATAACGAATTATTTTGATATTCTGGTTTAGTTAATTTAACATACTTTTATTCGTAAAGTAATGTTACTTTCAATGTATAATTGTTCAATTCAAAAAATATCATAATTTACGTGAAAAGTTTAAGAAAAAAGTGGGAAATTTTGTTCAGCGTTCATAATTTTTGTAAACATATTGAAAATAACAAAGTTAAAACATTGAAATAATCAATCTGCCCTCCGGGGCGGTTTCACAGATGCAGGGAAACCCGAAAAAACCTGCAACACCATATCGTCGTCTGAAGAGCTGAAATTTATAATTGAAAACTTTCAAAGAGGTCAGACGAATTGTGAAAATCTGCTCTATGGTAAAACAGGATGTATGGTGTCTGCAGAGGCCTCAAAAAGTCCAGTTCGAAAGAAGATATTATATTTTACGGGGGTCAAGTGGCCAAATAGTTAAAGTACCGATCTTTTATCCACTCTGGTCGCCGGTCGTAGGTTCAAAGCCTAGCGACTGCAGATATTTCTCTGATGGCCCAAGAAAGTTAGTAAGGGAACGACATCTGGTTAACGGAAAAAATAATTTTAAACAATGAGGAATGGAAGGGGAAGGAGGGGTCACAAGAAGAGATTTCTGAAAAATGTATTTGGATGCAGGTGGCTGTAAATTAGAGAGTGACGGGACAGGAAATGAGGGAAGTTGATTGGAGGATTATTTCATGAGTATAATTGTACTTTATTTCTCATATCCTAGTAACAGATATAGACAATTCGTAATAATTATTTCATTTTGTTCCTGAGATATAGCCTTTGTGAGCATTCAAATTGTCACCATATACATGGAAAACTATATACTGTTGAACTAGCAATCATAGTAATCCTCATGTAATTCATGGAGATCCATTCTTAAAAAAAGAAAAAATGTAAAATAAAAATGATAATGGTATTGATAATCATCTATTTCTATGAACCGTTTCTTGTCATGCTATGTAATGCAACACCCTTTGTGAAATATATTTTATACGAATGGAGGGACTTACGAGCTACAAATTAGATTCAATGCGTTTATTTATAAAAAAACCTCGATTTCGAATCAAAGCAAAAAAATCAAATCGATTCATAATTCGCAAAATAGATATAATTGAATTTTTGACACCCTATATAGCTCTAAAACTGGCCATGGGATCGATCTGTGAACTGAACTACGTAATGAGGATAACAGGATCAAAAAACTATCATATCAAAAATGAGGATAAATATGCCTACTTACAAAATATTTTGATCATTTTTTATTACAGAAGGTATGATCGAAATATCTGTAGGCTAGTTAAGCCCGTGGCTTACGGTCAAATAGATTGATTTTACTGCCTTGAAATGAAGTTAATTCAATAGGTTTGTTTCACCATGAGCCATGACTTTTTGATTTGGGTAAAACTAACAGTTAGCCATACAATTTTTGCGCTCACCAAATCAACATGACTTTCGCCTACGCAGTTCATTAGCTACTAATATCACGAATTTTCGTGGAATTGACAATTTCTGAGCGTAGCACTGGGAACACCTACCATTCAATTTGTAGGACAATATGACCATTCAATTATACAAATATTAACCAAGCAACGGGAAAAAAATCCGCTGGTTATTAATGAATTTTTATGACCACGTCATTGGTACATGTTGGGAGTGGGGGACTCTTCAGTCCTACCATCAATTTTGTAGGACTAAAGTTTTTTCGATTAATTTATCTAATTATCTCGAGGTTCAACGAAAAACTAACTGTTATTAATGCCTTTTTTGCACTCACCAAATCGACATGATTGACGCCTGCGCATTTTATTAGCTACAACAATCGATAATTTTCGTAGGGGAAAAAGTTGTGCATCTCGGCAAAATGAAGCTACTCAGGAAGATTCAGCCTGTTATTGATCATTTTTGAAAATAGGCGTGGGATCCCGGTCTACTATGAATTTATTCGATTAAACTCTCCAAATATTTTAAGCACGATTTTGCTTGAAAATAGTTGATTATACAATAATTTGTGCAAGAAACTATTTGCCAAAAAGCCGGAAGTCCGGAAAATACTGTTTTTTTGGACGAGTAGACCAAATTCTAGGACGACCGTTAGCGAGTCCTGGAAGTCTGCGAGTCCAAAAAAACTGTTTTCGGACATGTTGCGTACACTATTTTTTCGGCAACCATTTACAAATCAATGAGACGCATTTATTCTAAGAGACGAAGAGAGGTCGACTTTCACCCATCTGTTAACCGGATGGAACGATTCCAAATTTGAATATTTCGAACATTTCAGTTCTTATTTGTATTATATACTGAAATTCGAACAGAAGATAGGTACAGTTGCGGCCAAAAAAAAATGGGACAGTTGTTGTTGCCTAGTGTGAATGTGACTTTTTCGTTTCAGAGAGAAATGAGATAGTTTTGTCGCATATTTAACTAATAATAAAACTTAAGTAAGTAATATTGTTAATCATAATTAAATAACAAAGGCTGCTAAGTAATCTTTAATTTTCAATAAAAAAACAACAATTAATATTTGGTAATCCCGCCATTATGTTCTATGACTTCTTTTAATCTACTGGTCATCGATCTATATAATGTGGAACAATATTCTTCAGTTATTGCTTCCCAAGCATTATTTATAACTTCCAACAAACCTTCAACGTTTCTTGGTCTTACATTTGCCTTTCGAATTTCATCGAATAACATCGCCCAAACATTTTCTACTGGGTTCAAGTCTGGGCTTTTACTACACCAGTCAAGAACATTAATATTACGTGCCCGAAACCATTCGGTCACTACACCAGAGTTATGCACTGAGCAGTTATCTTGTTGGAAGATAAAATCATTATTAGGGAAAAGAATCTCAACAGAAGGAAGCATCACATTATCCAAAATTCTGATATATGCTTCACTATTAAATCTTTCGCCAATATGCCATAGAACTCCAGGTCCCTGCGAAGATATCCACGTCCACATATTTACAGAAAAACGACCACTTCTATTTGTGAAATTGACATAATTCTCGTCAAACCGTGTATTAGGTGGGCGATAGACACGAATATTGCCACTATTTGAGGATTGGAAAACCTTTTCATCCGTAAAAATAACACGATTCCAAAATTGTTCGTCATGAGCCATGTGTTCAAAAGCAAACCCCATTCTTGCTTCTTTGTGACTGTTGTTTAATAATGGTTTCCTTGCTGCTGCGTGGCATTTTAATTCAGACTGTGCTACTCTGCGACGGCCCATACGACAGGATGCTGGAAAATGTGTTGCAGGAACAGCATCAACTACTGTTGAAAATGGATTTGCTCTTAAATTGTTAATCAAAGCAGTATCCTGTTCAGAAGTGGACTTTCTCGGACGTCCTGAGCCTGGATTTGTATCAATTCTTCCATCGTTTCGCCATTTTCTTAAAATACTTGAAACTGAGTTCTTGCTCACATTGTAAAATGTTGCAGTTTGCCTCACTGACCACCCATCGTCTATTTTTGCGATTATTCCACCTTTCGTCACTGCATTTATATGCGGCATAATTACTTTCTACTTTGGAATTGTTTGACAGATGTCAAATATTCATAACACAAATTCAAGCAGCTAGAATTAACCAAAAATCTGCTACAAGAGTTGTCCCATTTTTTATTGGCCGCAACTGTACCAACAGAAACATTCTAATTCTTATTTATATTAATATTTGTATTCAAATTCGAGCACTTGCTGGCCTAGTCCGGGAAGTACGTACTTCCCGGACTAGGCTACTTTCCCAAAGAAAAAGTGTCCGGGAAGTGAACACTTCCCGGATGGTTGCCGAAAAAACAATTTTTCCAGGCAGGATCTCGTGAAATAAAAAATAATTTCGTAAAAGAGTAGGAGCGAATTTGTCAGTAATTGAAATAACATTCTGAGTAATACTTTCCGGAACAACCTGAATAAATAATTATCTTTCAATTCCACTAGCACGTGAGATCCGCTAACTGATTAATTCTTAATAGAATAGGTATTTCGAAAATGAAAGTTCGCTCAAAATAAAAATATACTGTATGTACTGGTTTATATCTGATCTTCTAAACAAGATGCATGAGATCGTTAAACGCACGCATATCTCGCTTTTATGTAACCGTTAATGTCTGCATACATCCATAACCGTTTTACTTTTCATTATTCGACTTGATTATGCTTAGTTTATTTATTCAGTCATGTAAGTTCCGTTTGGACATTCTTCCAAAATAGAAAAAGTGTTATTAGGATAATGGTGATAACTGACTCGCGTCATGATTGGCACCCCCGTAAAGCTAGCAGAACCACTTTGGAATTTTCAAAAAATTTTTAGGCCATAATTTTAGGCTAATTTTAGGCTAATTTATTACCCTATTCCCAAATTTTTTGCTCTTCAATTGTGAGAGATATCGCGGGTTCTGCTAGCTTAACGTTAAGCTGGCAGAACCAAACCGCCAAACGAATGATTATGGAAAGTCTAAGCACATCATAATTTTAGGCTCATTTTAGGCTCACGTTTGAACCCATTGCCGATTTTTTTGGAATTCGTTTTTAAAAAAAAATTCCGGGTTCTGCTAGCTTTATCGTTAAGCTAGCAGAACCCAACCTTACAAAAGCAACTCAGAACAAATCCAGTTGGACAATAATTTTAGGCTCTATTCAGGCTAATTTATTACCCAATTAAGAATTGTTTTGCTCTTCAGTTGGAGAAGAAATCATAGGTCGTGTTAGCTCAACACTGAGCTGGCAGTACTAAAAGGCTAACCGAATCGTTATGGAAAATCTGATCGCACCATAATTTTAGGCTCATTTTAGGCTCACGTTTGAACCCGTCGTCGATTTTTTTGGAATTCGTTTTTTTTTTAATTCTTGGTTTTGCTAGCTTTACCGTCAAGCCAGCAGAACCCAACCTTAAAAAAGCAACTCAGAACAAATCCAGTTGGACAATAATTTTAGGCTCTATTCAGGCTAATTTAGTACCCAATTATATTTTTTTTTGCTCTTCAGTCGAAGGAAAAATAATAGGTTGTGTTAGCTCTACACTGAGCTGGCGGTACCAAAAGGCTAACCGAATCGTTATGAAAAATCTGATCGCACCATAATTTTAGGCTCATTTTAGGCTCACGTTTGAACCCATCGCCGATTTTTTTGGAATTCGTTTTAAAAAAAATCCTGGGTTCTGCTAGCTTTATTGTTAAGCTAGCAGAAGCCAACCTTAAAAAAGCAACTCATAACAAATCCAGTTGAACAATAATTTTAGGCTCTATTCAGGCTAATTTATTACCCAATTATGTATTTTTTTGCTCTTCAGTCGAAGGAAAAATAATAGGTGGTGTTAGCTCTACACTGAGCTGGCGGTACCAAAAGGCTAACCGAATCGTTATGGAAAATCTGATCGCACCATAATTTTAGGATCATTTTAGGGTCACGTTTGAACCCATCGCCGATTTTTTTGGAATTCGTTTTAAAAAAAAATCCTGGGTTCTGCTAGCTTTACCGTTAAGCTAGCAGAAGCCAACCTTAAAAAAGCAACTCGTAACAAATCCAGTTGAACAATAATTTTAGGCTCTATTCAGGCTAATTTATTACCTGATTATAAATTTTTCTGCTCTTCAATAGAAGGAGAAATCATAGGTTGTGTTAGGTCAACACTGAGCTGGCAGTACCAAAAGGCTAACCGAATCGTTATGGAAAATCTGATCGCACCATAATTTTAAGCTCATTTTTGGCTCACGTTTGAACCCATCACCGATTTTTTTGGAATTCGTTTAAAAAAAAAATTCCAGGGTTCTGCTGGCTTTACCGTTAAGCCAGCAGAACCCAACCTTTAAAAAGTAACTCAGAACAAATCCAGTTGGACAATAATTTTAGGCTCTATTTAGGCTGATTTATTACCCTATTATTAATTTTTTTGCTCTTCAGTTGGAGGAGATATCATAGGTTGTGTTCTGCTAGCTTTACGGTAAAGCTAGCAGAACCCAGAATTTTTTTTAATAAACGAATTCCAAAAAAATCGGCGATAGGTTCAAACGTGAGCCTAAAATGAGCCTAAAATTATGGTGCGATCAGATTTTCCATAACGATTCGGTTAGCCTTTTGGTACTGCCAGCTCAGTGTTGAGCTCACACAACCTATGATATCTCCACCAAATAGAGAGCAAAAAAATTTATAATGAATAGAGCCTAAAATTATTGTCCAACTGGATTTGTTCTGAGTTGCTTTTTTAAGGTTGGGTTCTGCTAGCTTAACGGTAAAGCTAGCAGAACCAGGATTTTTAAAAAAAAACGTATTCCAAAAAAATCGGCGATGGGTTCAAACGTGAGCCTAAAATGGGCCTAAAATTATGGTGTGCTTAGACTTTTCATAATCATTCGTTTGGCGGTTTGGTTCTGCCAGCTTAACGTTAAGCTAGCAGAACCCGCGATATCTCTCACAATTGAAGAGCAAAAAATTTGGGAATAGGGTAATAAATTAGCCTAAAATTAGCCTAAAATTATGGCCTAAAAAAATTTTGAAAATTCCAAAGTGGTTCTGCTAGCTTTACGGGGGTATGATTGGCTCAAGCCATTCGTCATCACAGACCACTTTCCAGTAATATTGCAAATTGAAATATATTTATGAATAATATTTTTTTTAATCGAAGAAGAAATGCCTATTAGGATTTAAAAGAAAAAATAATTCCTCAACTAATTATTTAAATAATCCAAAAATGAAAACAACGATTATAAACAATAAAAATATTTATTTGAAACAATTTTTTTGTTTTTCAATCATTATTTTGCCAAGACAATAGAGTGATGAGGAATTTTTTTCGGAAAATATTAATCTTGTCTAAGTATTTGTTTATGAAAAATTATGTAAAATTTTTTTTCCAACGTTACTGAATGCCATTGTTAGATACAAAAACAGCAATAGCATATTTTGTGAAAAAAAATTTATTAACATTTCTTGGACTTCTTATTTTTTGTAAAATTTAAAAAATCATTATAAACAAAATAATGAACTTTAATTTATTTTCATCGCGTGATCTTGTGAAGTAGGTATATGTATAAGAAGGGCTCCAGCTCCACGAAGCCAACAATTTTTAAATATATTATTTAAACTTTTATGTGATCATTTAAGATAAAAGAGATTGGGAGAAAAATTGATTAACAATAGTATAACTTTGTGAAAAATTGACTTAAAATTTATTTTTCAACGGGGATTATTTATTCTTTCAAGTGTCTTGATGCTACCATGATTCATTCAGATTTTTTAATCGATATTTGTCACAAAAAAATTATTTTATGGGGTAAACTGTTTTTAGCGGTAATGCGTCTATGTCGTTACGGCTGGGCGGAACCCTATTTTCGGCGTTGAATTAAAATTATAAATAATAGAGATAGAGTTCAAAATTCCTTAAATGTTAATAAATTTTGAAAAATTAACAAAAAACGAAATGCTATCTTTCTTTCATCTTAATTTGTTAATAACAATAAATTGCAATTTTTTATGTGCTAATACATACTTTCGATACATTTTTCTAGACGAGATTCCGAATTGATTTTTGTAGGAGCTTGATCACGAATTAACACATTTTTTAACTTGTTAATCAGACTACAAAGACAAATATCAAATACTTGCGCATAATATAAATTCATCATCGTACTCTAGTTAGAACACATTTAACAATTTTGAAGAGGTAATGTATTGAATTCAGTTTGAAAATCAGTGTTTCACAGTGTGGTTTCCAACTAAGAGTTAGATCAATCTTGATTCCTAAAAAACTGATAGCCCCTACATTGTCTCGAATCATACTGTTGTTGATAGATATACTAAGTGGTTCACATACATAGGTGTCTACGCCTCCCGGTTATATTGGAAGTGGACCACAACTTTGTTTTTTTAAATGAAACACCCTGTTTTTCATTGCATTTTTAGAATCTTCGATGAATTTCAATTTAACTTTATCCGAAGCTTCATGTGTCTAAAGGGCTTCAGTTTTCAGTTATTTCAATTTATTTGAAAATGTTGACAGATGTCTCCACAAAAAAATTATTTTTTTTTGGAAACAGAGAGTAAGGTCAAAAATTGCTAGAATTTGTCTGATTAAGACCTGAAGCTTCATAAATCTTTGGAAACTGTTAAAACTGGAAAAATTATACGGGGTGCTCAGAAATTGAAGCGCAATTCGGCTACTTCTAAAATTGTGCCGCTAATTTTTTTAGAATTGTAACCCCATTTTTATCAACGCCAGTGAATTTTACGCTAAAAAATAGAGAGAGTTTATGCTACCAACCCTATATCTAAATTAAACGGATTTTGTAGAAACTTGGAAAAACTAAAATTTCCGGGTGGTTATTAGAGATGTCTGAATTATCAGTAGGCTTTTTTTGGAAGAATCGACAAGAAACAAATGCTGAAGTGTCAACAAACAATATTTGCTAATGATTTGACGTTAAAGTATAATTATACCGAAAGCATTTATCATGACCCGTTTAGGATTTAGTAACGAAGATTACTTCAATTTGTTAATAATTCACCTTCTGTTCGCCATACCTGGATAGACCAACACCCATTCTCAAATGCAAAATACACGGGCAGTTTGATAAAAAAGCAAGAAAAAAGTAAACCTGTCGTCAATAATGGAGTTACAGTCTTGGCACACTCTAAAGCGTAGGTATCCAGAAAGTTCCTTAGTGTATGCAGAGAAAGATTTGGGAATACCTGTGATGAGTATTCAGAGGATTCTAAAAAAAAGTACTATCAGTTTTCATTCTCATTACTTTAGAATTTAAGAGCAAGTAACGATCAAAGAAGGAATTATTTTTGCGAATTCATATTATTCAAAATTCAGAAAGACGAACATTTTTTACAAAAAATGATTTGGACGGATGAGGCAAAATACTGGAGTGATACTAATCCACACGTTATTTCGAGAAATGCAGTCTCGGTATAGCTGAATTCGGACCCAACTTCTGAGCACCCCGTATAATTTTTTGAAAAGTTTCCAGAGATTTAGGAAGCTTCAGGACTTATTCAGGCAAAGTCTGTCAATTTTTGACTTGGCTCTCTTTGTTTACAAAATTTTTTTTTGTGTAGTGCTGTATCTGTCAAACTTTTCAAAAAAATAAAATTACTGAAAACTGATGCCTTTTATGTATATGATGTTTCGAATAAAGTTATTTCGAAAGTTATAGAGAAATGAGAGAATATATATATCATTATTGAAGGCATTTAAAGAAGAAATAACTATCACAAGAAGTTACTGAAATGAACAATCGCTTCTTTCACTGATTTTTCATAAAATAGAAAATATCTGAAGTATTAGAAGACACCATATGGAACCACGAGCAACATGCGATCAAAATACAATATGATAATGAGCTAATGGATAAGCTAGGTCGGTAATTCATTTATAGCCCGGGGCAATGGGCCAATGTCAAGACTACGAGTGGATTCTCCTGCGGCTGCATGATGACCCACTTGATAAAATGTTCTCACTATCTCAGCTCTTTTCGATGGCGATCATGCCAGCTATCAATATATTTTTGGGTTTGGTTACGTTCATTCCATATGAAACTTGCTCTTGCATTATAGGTAGCTTGATGAAAGTAAAGTTTGATCATTGAGACTAGTTCATACCCTTCTGAATATTCGCAATTTTTTTGAGATTCACAAATCGCAAAGAAATCGCAGTATGGGCGTTCATACCGACGAAAAAGTTGCGACTTATGATAAATCATATCGTGTAATTTTTCAGTATTGGAGATGGATTAGTTTAGTTTGGGGCTTTCGTGCTACGAATCTCTACACCGCGACCTTTTCAGATCTATTGTGTGTGCCCTCGAAATCTTTCAGAGTTCTCTATCTAGCCCTGCCTTTATGTAACTAGCAGAGGCGTAGCCAAAATTTTTCTTCGGGGGGGCTCTAGTATTGAAAGTCTTATATCAAAATAATAAATTTTTTCTACAACTGTCAAAAAAGTGAACTTTTTTGTGTAGTTTTGAGTTCCTAAAGTATATGAATATTTTGATACCAAATTAAGATTTCAGTACTTTTTTTAACGGTTGTCTAGGCAACAACACTGACAAACTGATTCGAATAACAACGGAATCCTGAATGTGTCAATGTGACAGTACTTATTTCAAATTAGTAAATTGCATCTCTCACAATCTTTCGAAATTACGAATCAAGTACCTACGAAAATGGAAAGCGATGATGAGTTAAACACCACACCAGAGGAGATCGTAGATAGTGCGAAAGCAGCAGTAATGAATTTGCTACCAGAAAAATCGAAGGAGACGTATTTGAAAGAATATGAGTCTTTCTTAACATGGCGTCAAAAAAAGGGATTGAAAGCTTTACAGAGAGAATATTGCTCGCCTATTTCGAAGATAAATCCAAGAAAATGAAATGTTCATCTCTATGGTCCAGTTATTCGAAACTGAAGTCCACGATATTAATACATAATAACATTGTTTATATAGAAGATAGTCAACCTTATGGGATTATAATTGGATCAAAATGGATGCGACATGTAGATGGCGATGGTGAACTCGCATCCAAGTCATGTCGTAACTTGATTGAAACAATGGGACAGGATTAAAATCAGGGTTTTTTTAAGGAACCTGCATTAAAATGACGTCAAATATTCATGTTTGTAACTAATCGCGCTAGATGACACTCGCGTTTGCGTCCAATACCAATTACACAGGCATTGACTAACTATCTTACTTCTATATAAACAATGATAATAATATTGACATAAGCAAATTATGCGAAATTTATTGCATATTTGAAAGAATTTCCATTGGCAATAATGCAAACAATTGTGTTTACAACATCAATTTTTCGAAATGAACCCTGGGACGGAAAAATTGATTCTGTCTTTTTGTATTTCTGTGGTTTATTTTTTTTTTGTTGTTAATTTGAAATAAATTGAATGAGGATGAAAAGTAGATAATAAATAGTATAAAAACATTGGTTGGTTTTCTTTTTTTGACAGTTGTAGAAAAAATATTGTATGAAACTCGTGAGTAAAGTGTTTTTATTACTCGTAGAAATTGCCGCACTCCGCCTACGGCGTCGTGCGACAACATTTTCTACTCGTAAAAAAAGTATCACTTTACTCACTTGATACATAAATAACTATTATTTTACAACAAATCGTCGAAACTTTGGAAGATTTCTGGGGGGGGGGGGGAGGAGCCGGGCCCCCCTTGGCTTCGCCACTGGTACCTAGGAGCTCTTGGTTTATCTTTTGCCAGCTTTAGAAACCTCAGCCTTGACAAGCCCATGCAGTGGCATAGTATGTGTACTGACATAACATGCCAAGTATTTTTTCTGACAGACCGATTGTACTTATATCATTGTTTATATAGAAGATAGTTAGTCAACCTTATGGGATTATAATTGGATCAAAATGGATGCGACATGTAGATGGCGATAGTGAGCTCGCATCCAAGTCATGTCGTAACTTCAGTGATCTGGCCTCCAAGTCATGTCGTAACTTGATTAAAACAATGGAAAAGCATTAAAATCAGGGTTTTTTGAAGAAACCTGCATTAAAATGACGTCAAATATTCATGTTTGTAACTAATCACGCTAGATGACACTCGCGTTTGTGTCCAATACCTTTTCCACAGGCATTGACTATCTTCTATTTAAACAATGCTTATATGTATGTATAATGAAAACCACAGTTTTCGCCCCACTAAAATCGCTTTGTGGAATTTTTTAAACAAGCAATATTGAAAAAAACTACAACTTCTTGGGTTTTTTGGAAATATCTCAAAGAGTATTCAAGGAATCGTTTTACAGTAATGGAACTTTTGTAGAGATTAATAAAACCTATGAAATGAATTTTCATGGGACTGGATCTGTGCATTTTCACTGAGGAAATCCGCGAAAACCTCGAATGAGAGACCATTTTTCAAAAAATAATAATTTTTATAAATCTGAAACTGGACAAGCATTATTGCAGAAACTGATAGATGATAAATAATATGTGGTTCAACTGTGCGCAAGATGTTTTCTGTCCGATGAGTAGTTTTTGCACAATCGTGTTATAAGGGCACATCTTGCAAGATGAGCCGATTTAAGGGAAATCGTCCTATGCAAATTCTGGAAGAAGAGATTTATATCTACAATTTGTATATTTTGGATTTTCACCTGAGAGGTGGGAAATGTGTTGCAAATGACACTGAAAGCACACATCTTATGGAAAAAATTCTTTCGGTGAAAATGGCTGGATTTTTGATAAGTTTTAGCTGGATCCATCCTGAGGAAAAGTCTCTAATGACCCAACTCGATTGTATGATCAGATTCGGCGCTAGAGGGCACCAAATAATTTATGTTGTGATTTTTGGAGGAATTCAGCTGAATAAAACAGTATCCATATATCATTCATATTCAATATTGTGTGCGACCAGACATTCCTTAAATTCGTGAGAAATACTTTTGCATAATACAGAAAAAAACGCCACTGCTTTTCTACAGGGTATAGTCAACAACATACTCAACTCTGCAGTGAATGAATTCGCCTACAAGGTTATGTTGATTGAGTTTATCATTGAGAATCAATCAGAATGGTGTTGATCGACCAAAATATAATAAAGCTATGAATACCGAGTATTTGAAATAAGGAAGGGCCCATATTATTTACAGGATGACCCATTAGTGTGAGGAAGTACATTACTTCGCCTATCATGAGGAGTATGAAAAAATATTTCAGATAAAAGTAATAAGGTTTATTTTGTTGCTTGTTATAAAGATATTTCTAACAATACAGTGTGTTTCTTTAAAGCAGGGCAACACAAATAATCAATATTTTAAATGAACCACCCTGCAAATTTTCTCAACATTGAACTGAGCAAAACATTTTACGTACGGAGGTATTTCCTTTTATAGAAAATTTTGCGGCGTTGTCAAGTTATTGCCGAAAGAAGGAAAATCTTCGGAAAAACAGACCATCACAAATCCCATCATAAATACTTTATGAATAGAATATTAGGCAAAAATATTTGTGTCATGCACATGAAGGCATAGTTCAATAACTCCATGACTATGATTAATTCTCCTTGAATTCAGATGGGCGAGCTCAGTTCATTCAGTTCAAATCTAGGGGGAAACATCTCCATTAAATCTCGTACAACTAGAAATTTTGAGTCATTTAAGTCAACTTTCAGTCAATATTCTTCGCTTCAGTCATCGGCTTGAGTCTTTCAGTAATCGGTTTGAGTCTTTCAGTCATCGGTTCGAGTCTTTCAGTATTTTGAATATTTTAAGTCTCGTCGACGGAAATATACTCAAATATATCCTCAGAACATAACAGATATAGTTTTTTTGAGTAACTCTCAAAATATATTCATATTTTATAGCTTGCTAAATCCTACAAAAACACAAAATGATTTATTTGGCGCCCTCTATCGCAGAACCTTCCTTTTGTGAAACACTATGTATTTTCATTTGCAATTTGTTTTGAGAGATCAACTTCCATTCTGATCGATCATCAATAATAATTAACTTAATCAATTCAGTTTCGAAGGCGAATTCTTTCACCAAAAAATTGATTATATTGGAAACTACTCTGTAGAAAAACTTTTATTTGTTTCATTGAAGAATCATTCATGATCTTCAGCTAAGTTGAATAACAGTTAACTATCGATTACCAATATGTAAATGTTTTTCATCTATCTAAATTCACTCAAAAATAATAAAATTCGCAATTTGGAGTAATAACACGTATAGGTATGTGATATGGACTCTGTATTCACAGCTTCATTAAATTTTGGTCGATCGACAAACTATTCTGATTGATCTTCAATGATAAACTCAATCAACTTTTAACCTCGTAGGCGAATTCATTCACTGAAGAATTGATTATATTGTTGACAACCCTCTGAAAGACTATTTCCCATAAGATGCGTGCGTGGTCCTTTCATATCTCATCAGATAGATTGATTGGCACTGGATACATTGTATTCCTGGGGCTAGACAGATATTTTTAATTTTTGGAAATAACATTCTACAGATCAAAAGAAGCAACTTTCTTTATTAAACTTTTTTTCTGGCTCTGAAGGGTGCGCTAAAAAATTGGGGTGAATGTCTAATGTCAATTTGTGGAATATACAGTGTGTCCAAGATAAGAATGAACAGCATGGGGATATCGGAAACGGTAAGAGATACGAGGTCGATTGAATTAGAGAAAAGTAGCACATTTATGTGCCCAACAATATGCCATTTAGAAAGTTTTGATATTTCGAGTAGTTACGGAGATATCCGAGAAAAACCGAAACTTGAGAATTTCGTTTTTATTTTCTCCTAGGTTTATTTTCAAAGGAAATGTGAAACAAATAGCACTTTGCCATGGCCACATTTTAAGGACTACACGATAACGTGAGCTGAATTTTTCTGCGACGTTTCGTCTTTTAGAAAACATCATTAAGTTTTTATTTTTATATGGGCCGAAACTAAAGTATACCCTGTATAAGACTCCATTTTTTATAGTGAATACAGCAACGTATCACACAGTATGATTTCAGAACCATTCCTCGCGCAAAATGAAATTTAGAGATTACTTAACCTGTTTTTCTTCAATGTTAGATAGTAGGCGCTGGAAAAAATGACACATAATGTTCTGTTGTTATAATAATACTGTAGTTTTGTAGAATTTTTGACATATTACCGTTCCTACTTTTACATCTCGTTACTTACCTAATTTGTGTTAAAAATGGAAAACGGCAGCTTTTCGAATACTGAAAAATTTGATATGTTGTCATGTTACATTTTGTGCCAAAGAAATTGTGTTGATGCTGAACGTGCGTACTCTAATAAGTATCCAGAGAGGCGACAACCAGGTAAATCAATATTTAGACGGTAAGTTTTTAATTTAAAAGGATACGGATCATTTAAAAAACCTGTGGTTTCCCGACAAAAGCTATCTAATGAGGAAAGTCAGCGTGATGTGTTACAGGCCGTTGTCGAAAATCCTGAGATATCCACTCGCACCATTGAAGATAATACCGGAGTAGCCAAATCCACCGCTTCGTTCATTTTAAGAAAAAATAAATATCATCCATATAAATTTAGGATTTGTCACGGACCTTTTGTGAATGGTACACTAAAAAATGCCAAGACGATAAAAATTTCCCTTTCAAAATAATTTGGTCTGATGAAAGAATGATTCCCAACAATGGTATTTTCAATAGGCGGAACAAAATCCGCGTGTACACAAAGTGTCCAGACATCAACATCGTTTCGGTTTTAACATGTGGGTTGGAATTCTCGGTACGAATGTAATACACGAAAAATTGTCTTGATATTTTTCTGTATTTTGAAAGTCTCTAAGTAACAATTTTAATTGTTGAAATGTCTACTTTGAAATAGTCTATATGACTAGGTGGCTTAACATTCAGAGAAAATTCTGTGAATCATGATTTTCTCAATATTTTCGACTTTATTCATTATCTTTATAACAAAAATTACTATATATTAAATTCTTCACAATGAAATATATAAATAGATAATTAAACTACAAAATTAATTTATAAATATCGTTTTTATTCTTTTTTCTACATTCATGCAAAAAGCAAAACTTTATTGAACTATATTCAGTGGAAAAAGAAGTTCTTTATTGCACTAGTGCAATAAAGTTTTTATTGCACTCATCTGTCATTCTACTTCAACGTGCTGTCATCATGACAAACATAAACGTTTAAACCTACTACATATTTAGCAGAAATTCTGTGAGATTGGCAATAGGTACTTCACTACGAAATATTCATTTTGAAAATTGCACCAATTGTTCATTCACTTTCAACATAGAGGGTAAAAATAAAGTTTGAGTTAAATTGTTCGTAACGTATTAGTTCCTGTTTCAATGCAAATCGATATTAATAATAAAGTATTCAAGTTGCGCTTTTCATTTTCCTACACCTAGTGCCGCACCTCAATAAATCATTTTCTGCTTTTTGCATGAACGTAGAAAAAATGTTGTATGCAACTCGTGCAAAAATTGTTTATTGCACTCGACGTGTTGTCCAACTCGGCCTAACGGCCTCGTCGGACAATTTCACGTCGAGTGCAATAAACATTCACTTTTTGCACTTGTTGCATAAATAACTATTTTATTGAAAATCATTTTTATTGATTTTATTGAAAATCATCGAAATTATTGAGAAAATTATGATTCAGAGAGACTTGTCGTATTTTAGACCTCTTAAATACAAAAAAAAAACACCAGAACAATTGTTCGTGGGGGATAAGAGGGTAATTTTTTCGAAAAATGTACATAACTCGTAAACTAGTCTTTTGAATTGCAAAAAAATCCTACTCATTTGAAACCAAAAAAGACATATGCTCAAAAATTTTCATGTAATTGAAATCATGTATACGCGAGAAAAAAATTAAATAATGAATAATTGTTTTTTCGCCATTTTGACGGCTAATTTGAGGTTAAGTCGAAAAGTGTTGGATATAAAAGTTTTCGATTTTTTATTATCTACAATTTTGCCGCTAAACATTTTTCGCAAATCGTAAAAAACCGTTTTCAACCCCTAAACTGCATCCCCATTTCACCATTTCGAGTGTTTTCGTGTTTAAATATTTTTTTCCTTAAGTTGGAACCTTAACAACATTCTCCACCTGGTCCTTGCCTGTTACTTTTTTCGTATTTTAGACGTTTAAAATTCGTACAAAAGTTGTACAATAGTCACAGTATAGGCTGTGACATTTTGCTATTACTGATCCTAGACTATTCCCATACATTTTCATAAGTCTTGTTGGAAAATGAATATTATTATTATTGTACCTATTTTTTTCAGTTAATTTTATCAGTTCTGCTCGAAATTTTATCGCACGCACTTGAGCATCTAATATTGATTGCAATATAAAGCACGTGGTTACCAGAAAGTTGGCGCGAAAAGAACGCTTTATACTGAAAGAAAAACGAACATACCCAAAGTCGATAGTTTTGAGTTGATATGGTAATCCTGCTCAGGCCGAGCTTCACTTGGAGAATTTTTACAAACACAACACAAACCACCTAAAGAGAAGCTTCATTCAGAAATGGAATCCACCTGTCTTGAAAATTTTACCAGTACGGGTGCACACCATGCGGATTAGTCTCACAGGAGGCCCCACCAAAGAAAAGAAGAAGAGCGACCGCCTTCTGACCCAGACACGAGACTGAACAGTTATAACATCTTGCGCATCATACTGCATTGGGAAAAATTAGCCTATTAAACTATTTAACTAACATGAAAAAGTGGCTAGTCAGCTCTCGAATTCATATGCGTCTAGCCTTCCTTCGAGTGGAATTAATTGTTCCAGTATATCTCCGGCAGTATCCGGTGCTAGTTGAAGGGTATATTCCATTACTTGTACGGAATACACGGAGTTCTGGTACTTGACCGAGTTCTTTCAAATTTGATTTCATTCGTCACCAGACTCCCTTTCGATGGCCATTCGTGTCAGAGTGCAACGCTAATATAGAACACGAAAGATATCGAATGTTTTTTATTATTTGAACCGTACAAATATTTATTTAGGCAACGAGTGCAATAAACAATTTTTGCACACCATATTTTTCTGCGTTAGTCTTTGTTCAAATCTAGTTGCTAACGCCCATATGCACCGTTTTCGCGATTAATCCAGATCAACTAAACCGGATTAAGTGGTCTTGGGTTGAGTTATATTCTCCGACATATGAAAAGTGCGGATTACTTAATCCAAACAACAGTTTGGCATCATTGCAAAAATCTGTACAACTTGACGTTTTTAATATCATCTTATCAAACTTTGACATTTCAAGAGAATCGCGCAAACTCAAAATAATTTCGAAAGATAAGAATCTGATAACAAAATTGAGTGAACGATATGAAGGTATAGAAAGAGTTCGAAATTTATCAATATTGGGAAAACAGTGTTTGGTTAATTTAGAAATTGGGAATATGCGACGGTTTTAAAAGATGAGAAAACGAATCGAATATCGCCGGATGATGAGAAAAATGCATGGAAAAATATCGAAAACGAATACAATGCAAGTGGTCCTGGTCTCTATCGTACTACAGAGTCGCTCAAAATATTCAAAAATAAGGAAAAATAGTTGAGAAAAAAATTGCAGGTGGTATTAAAGGTAAGTTTATCAGGCTTTTTCCCGAAATAAAAAAAAGGAATGTTCTCACCAAGTTTTATCTCCTGAACACGATTCCGAGAAAATTTCGTCTTCGTCTTTCGTCTTCAATACTTTTCGAGTTATGACCTTTTGAATCTTGAAAATCGACCATTATCAAACACGATTTTTTCAGTAAAAAATCTCACGAAATTCCTCCTTCTTTTAATCGACACTTTTTTGAGATCCTAATCAACACGTATTTCACAATTACAAGCACCCAAATCCAACATGTCACAAAAAAAATCAACCTTCTTCTACCCATACATAACCCTACCAACTCATTTCAAGAATGAACCTCTATGAGAAGTGAGGTTGAGTATAGTAATATAAGAAGGTTAATTTTATTTGTAAAACGTTTGGTGAAGTATCTACAAAAGGAAGATGGCATTTTATGTTATTTTTTACAGAAAAAATCGTGTTGGAATATGGTTGATTTTCAAGATTCAAAAAGTCATAACTCGTAAACTATTGAGACCCTTACGAAATTCTTTCGGTTTTGTGATCAGGAGATAAAACAACCACTTTTCTTTCTCACCAGAAGACGACTGCGAATAGAAGCAGTAGTTGAAACGTTGAGATTTATACAAATCATAAGATGAGGGAAGTCCGAAATGAATATACTCACTTTTCTTTTTGTTTCGAAAAAAAGCCCGATAAACTTACTTTTACCATGAAAGGTAGCAGAGACTTTTGACTGGATGAGGAACGATGCCAAAAATTAGGGAAGGTGAGATTGAAGACAACTTGAACAAACCAAAAAAACATGTTTTGAAGAAACTTCTAGCTATCCAAATCAGATACAACTGAAAAATTAGGCAAAATTTCTGAAGTTAGAAGTTTTTCTTTGTTTTCTTCATTACATTAAGAAAATGTAGATGATTTGATGTTCTGATTGTAGAGTGGAATACAGTTATTTCTTCATGGAGTATTCATTAAACACTATTTCATTTCCTAAAAAGTTCAAATATGTGACTTTCAGATTCGTAGATAGTATGAAGAAAAACAATTTTCCACATTTTTGTCACAAGTAGAAGATTTTGTGTAACTACAAAACCTTTCACGAGTACAAAATCTTTCTACGAGTAGGTATTCATAAAAAGTGTACAGCAGAATTTGGCCAAATATATAATCGAACCATGAAATATTTACAAACTAGTAAAATAATTATTGATTGAATTCTCTCTACGATTTTAAAGAATCCTTTGGCCTTCCATACGATTCCTCATATCATACATATTGGGTATATTCCCCAATTATTCAACCATGTGTTCCGATTCGTGCTCTCCTAGATTTTCAGGGGGGGGGGCAGAAATCCCTCCATTCATATCCGAGGCGATGTTATGTAACACTGCAGTTCCTTCTGAATTTGCTGAAGAACCAGAAGAGTTGTCTCCTTTCGAAGTTTGAACTTCCACAAAAAAAAACATATTGTCCATGGTATATGGAAGTATTCCGCCCGATTATATTATCTTCTAGGAAATCCAAAATTAATAACATCAGTAATGTCTCTGTCATCCTCTAAAAATATTTCGTATCAACTTCCATTTTTCCTTTTTTATCGAAGAATACAAAGATACATTAATAACCAACCCAACAGTCACACGTGCGTTTGCTAAGCTTAAACCTCGAAAATCATTGGATTACAGTTAATCGCGATTAAGGCGTATTTCGATACGGTGCATACAAAAAATTAGAGTTAATCGAGCTCAATTTTTAATCTCGTTTAAACTACTTCGGTGCATACGGCTGTAAAAGTAATATAATAATATTCAAAGAAACAAATTTCATTTTCTAGTAATGTAATCCCAGTATATAATAAATATGATTGACATAATATAAAATATGCAACTGTTTTTAAAACGTAATACAATCTCAAAATCATCCACCAAAACAATAATAGCATTTCCATATATCTAAAATTCAACATACGTACTCAAAAAAAGTTGAATTTTATGAAAACGAAGCCTTTTTTTTCATTAATGATTTAACAGAGTTAAGTACTACCTGTTTTCAAGTCTAGATTGATTTCTTAAATCGAAAACGTTGAAAAGTAGAACAATTTTATGGACGCCAATAATTTCCGAATGATCAAATTAGTCTATTTTGGAATTTTCAAAGACAAAAAATGTCTGCCAAAAAATTGTCCAAGACCCCTAAAAGTTGTCAAAAATGCGAAAATCCCAGATCGATTTAAGATTTACATGGTAAATGCAAAATTTTACGCCGATTTCGAAAAATTATTTATTATAAGGTTCAGGTGAAAAATGCAATAAACTATTAAAAAGGCCGAGCTGTAAATCATCTACCAAAACAATTATAGCCTTTCTATAGATCTAAAATTCAACATGCATTCTCATAAAAAGTTGAATTTTATGAAGACGAAGATTTTTTTATCATAAATAATTTATCTGAGTTAATAATTACCCCCTTTCATGTACAAATTAATTCCTTATATATGGGCGCCAATCATTTCAAAATGTTCAAATTAGTCTATTCTGAAATTTTCAAAGAAAAAAAATTTCGGCCGAAAAATTGTCCAAGGGGTAGGCCCCTAAAAATTGGCAAAAAAGCGAATGTCCCAGATTGGCTTAAAATTAACATGGTAAATGCAAAATTTTTCGCTAATTTCGAATATGTATTATTTGTCTAGTTCCAAATGAAAGGTCTAGCCAGAAAATGCAATAAACCCATAATAATGCAGAGGTGTAAATCATCTACCAAAACAATAGTAACCTCTAAAATAGATCTCAAATTCAACATACGTTCTAAAAAAAAATTAATTTAATGAAAACGAATACTTTTATTTCATAAAAAATTTATCTGAGTTTGTACCACCTTTCAAGTTCAGAAAACTCGAAAACTAGAAAACGGTGAAAAGTAGAGCAATTTTATGGTCGCCAATCATTTTAAAATGATCAAATTAGTCGATTCCAAAATTTTCTAAGACAAAAAAATTTGTACGAAAAATTATCTAAAGAAAAAATTGGCAAAAAAGCAAAAGTCCCAGATCGATTCAAGATTCACATGGTAAATGTAAAATTTCACGCTGATTTCGAATATGTATTATTTGTCTAGGTCCAAATAAAAGGTTCAGCTAAACAATGCAATAAACCATTAAACAGAACAGTTTATGAGCTGATTTTTATATCAGCATCTTATAAACTGAACTTCGCCTTTTCCCTTGTGTTAATTTCACATTATGTGAATTCTTATCAATTTATATATGAAAGCAATAAAGATGTTCATTATTATTATTAAAAAGGCAGAGTTGTGAATCATCTGCCAAAACAATAATAGCCTTCCGATAGATTTAAAATTCAACAAACGTACTCAAAAAAATTGAATTTTATGAAAACGAAGAATTTTTCTTTCTCGTAAAATTTATCTGAGTTCGGTGAAAAGTATCGGTAAGTATCGGAAAAGTATCGAAATCGGTGAAAAGTAGAAAAATTTAATGGGCGCCAATTATTTTACAATGATCTAATTAGTTTATTATGAAATTTTTAAGGATAAAAAATTTCTGCCGAAATATTGTCCAAGGGGTGTACCCCTAAAAATTGGTAAAAATGCGAAAGTCCCAGATCGATTTTAAAATTCACATGGTAAATGCAAAATTTCACGCTGATTCAGAGTATGTATTATTTGTCTAGGTCCAAATGAAAGGTTCAGCTAAAAAATGCAATAAACTATTGAAAAGGCAGAGGTGTAAATCATTAAATTAACCAAAACAATAATAAGTAAAGGTGGCCTAACGTCACATAGCTGTACATTAGTTCTGTTACAACTGGGTTACATCAGTGTTTTTACTCCTCTTCATTTTTAAAATTGTTATAAATGGAGATAATTATTCTTACGTGTCAATTAATAATAACAAAACACCGATATGGAATGAATCAGTTTCAGTCCTAACCAGTACAGAATGTAACAGATATACGCGATGGAAAAAATCAAGTATTTAAGTGGGCCACTGTAGAGTGATCCCTTCAAAGCGTTCTGATTTGACTTTGAGCGACTTCTTACGTTTCGACTGCTGCAGCTATAACATTAATATTACTATTGATAGCAGAGTGTCATTTGATAAAAAAAGTTGAAAACGGAAGGGGTAAATTCTCACATGTATCGCCAAAATAGGCGTTTTTAAGTACTAGGTATAGTATACGATGAACAACAACGATATCATTGACGTGATGCTCCCACTTATTTTCCCTGGAATGTTAACACTCCCAGCACCCTCGACTTGGTAGTAAACAAAAATGTTCACGACATGTCAGAGCTCCGAACTATCTCTGAGCTCATCTCAGATCATGATCCTGTACGCTTCACAGGCAGTGGAGGGCAAAACCTGCGAGGGAAAAGGGTATTGTTTGATTACTCATCCACTGACTGGAAAGAGTATAGGAGACGATTAAATGCGATGACTGTGATAACTCTGGATATTTCAGAGGAGAATACCAACACAGACCCAGAGATGGTTGAATAACAAACCAGCAGCCAGAGACGCCAATACCAGGAAGTGGACAGGACAGGGACCCTTTCCAGGTTACATTCTTGAAACTATAAAACAGAACACATACGAAAGGAAGAAGTGGCAACAATCCCGTAATCTGATCGACAAGGAAAATATGCTGAATCTGGGGCGGGAATTCAACGAATCAATGAAGAGCCACAAGAATGAAACCTGGAAGAAGAAACTGGAGAGACTAAATGCTGGGGACAATTCCCTCTGGCGGATGTATAGAGGTCTCCGTAGGAGACACAAGGATATCCCCGCCGTGGTGAGTGGCCAACAGCATGCGGTTAACGATCCAAAAAGGGTAAAAATGTTTGGGGAATACTTCCAGAGTGCTTTTCAGGCAGGTGTCGATTCCAAACAAGAACACGAAGAGATCACAAGGGGAGCCAGGGAGTTTAGACCAACCCCATGCACGATGAGTGACAGGGCTTTCTCGAAGCTGATGACCAACTTCGAGGAGGTCCAGGAAACCATTAAGCGGCTCCCCAGGAATAAGGCACCTGGCATTAACAAGATCGATGCAATTCTGCTCAAGAACCTCCCAAGGAAGTCTCTCGTGCAATGAATATACATCATCAATAGCAAAATTAAATGACAGCACTACCCTCAATGCCTTGAGCGAGCAGAGATTATCCCGATCCTAAAACCGGGGAAATCCTATGAGAGGGTCGAAAGCTACTGCCCTTACTGCTTAGTGCAGTGGCCAAGGTGGTGGACCGAATCCTTCTCAAAAGATTCAGAGATATTGAAGAAGAGCGCGAACTCATCCCGGCGGAGCAATTCGGCTTCCGAAGCTAGTGGGCACTCAACAGTCTCCTAGGTCGCAAGTATTGTCCACGAGGTGAGAGAGGCCTTCATTCAGGATCTCAGCATAGTCATGATACTGCTGGATATCCAGAAAGCTTTCGTCACAGTCTGGACAGAAGGTCTCGTCATGAAAATTTTACGAGCAGGCATGCCTGGTCACTAGGTAAAGATAATGGACTCGTACCTAGTCGGCAGGACCTTCAAGGTTCGAGTGAACGAGACAAGCTCCGAAATGAAGAAGGCCGAAACAGGAGTGCCGCAGGGATCCAGCCTGTCGCCACTTTTATACTCGCTGTATACGCACGACTTTCCGATGTTTAGTAATACGAGCACGGCCTTATATGCAGATGACACTGCAATATATGCTCAAGCACATTCCTTCGAAGCAGCCGCGGCTCGGTTAAAAGTGCATCTGCGAAGGAAGATTGTGCCGTACATAGCGAGTAATAAAATAGTGGTTGATCCGGCCAAGGCAGAGCTCTGGAGGATTTATGCCTCTGGTAAACCGGATTGACAGGTCAGAATATGTGCGGTACCTGGAAGTGCAACTGGACAAAGGATTAACACTTGGGAAATATGTCAGCGAGCTGCGGGAGCAATAAGAAGGACATATCCATTGATCAACGATGACATATGCTTGTCCAGTATTCTGCAGCATCGCCAAGACTCACTTGCTGGGATTGGAGAGGATGCAGAATGAAGTGCTCCGTATCGTCACGGTTAGTGATAGATACATTCGGCTAGAGGCATTGAGGGAGCTATCCGATATTCCATCCATCATAGAAATTATCAAACAACAATCTGATACATTCTACAGACACTTTATCCTTGGAAGTACGCTGAGTCGAAATATGTAACAACAGTCAGAGCCCACCATAACAAGCCAGAAAAGCATGGGGGGAATTGGATATTTTCCAGGAAAACCCAGAAGAGGAATGAACCAACACTCATAAACCAATCAAATCCGGTTTTTTTGTTGTTTTTCCGGGCGTTGATGGAAAACTCAATGATGAAAGTTACTGTCCTGATAGCCTGATGCCTTACATATAAGCTCGTAAGAACCCCTACATTACTTGGAGGAGGTAAGGAGATTCAAACACCCGTATATTTGAACTTGCAGCATCTAAGGCCCACAACATCGTAGGGTCCGCTCTAGGGCGGATGTGTGCTGGTTTTGCCCGCCCTCTGGCTTCCCAGAAGGGCAGGACGAAAAACCTATCATCGCATGAAATGCAATAGCATTCCCTCCCAACCCTCCTGTGGCTTAGTGATAGTTTTATTGTTATTTTATATATTTAGTTGTTGTTTCATATTATTTTATTGTAAATTTAATGAATAAATATTTTTGGATTTTGGATCAAAACCATATAAAAATTGGGAGGCGTACCTTATCTCATGGTCACCCGGTATTTAGATGTGACTATGTGAACGTTTCACGAAACTAATCACAAATATAATATAATATAATATAATATAATATAATATAATATAATATAATATAATATAATATAATATAATATAATATAATATAATATAATATAATATAATATAATATAATATAATATAATATAATATAATATAATATAATATAATATAATATAATATAATATAATATAATATAATATAATATAATATAATATAATATAATATAATATAATATAATATAATATAATATAATATAATATAATATAATATAACATAGATATTAGGTAAGTGATAATATTTAATTTTATTCCGAATGAAAATGAATTTCCACATAATGAACAAGTAGTCATCACACACGTCAGTTGATTCTGCATTTACTGCCCTATCAGTTACCTACCGCTTATTTTAGATCATCTACAAACAACGCAACATTTCCTGGCAGTTTATGGCATAATAATAATAAGGTGGACCGACGAAATCAACGGCAACGAGTCAAGGTCAGTTAACATTCTTTCTCGGCTGCGAACGCCAACCATCTCACTGACCCACAATTTTCACTTCCTGCAGCGTGAAGACCCCAAGATAAGACCATAAGACGGTCAGCCACCCATGGTGATTTTTTTCAACGAATCTATCGAGTTCAGATTCGGATGCCTATTACCGGGCCGGACGACGGATGGGGCAGAATAAGTTTCGTGTACTGGGTGATCCAAAGTTACTGACTTACTGAGTGATCTGAAGAAATAAATAAATTAACTTAAAAAAAAAAACTTTTTAGCAAAAAACTTTCATTTAAATGCACTAAAAAGAAGAAAACAAATTTTAAAGTGATTTATACCCATCATTTTGTTATATTCTAAAATTTCATATGATATAAAAGTTTGTCGTGAGAAGTATCTATGTATTTCTTTTGGTAAATAAAATTTAAAATGACCTTAAGATTTATTCTCGCGACAAGCTTTTATATCATTTCCAAAATCATAGAAATCATATTAAAAAAACAGATTTTGAAATATTTCGAAACAAACAAACCAATATGGATTTCGCAAATATAAATCAACCTCACAATCTGTAATGCACGTGGTGAGGGATGCAGTAGAGGGCCTTGAGGAAGGAAAGCACACTATTGTCACCCTGTGTGACCTATCCAAGGCCTTCGACTGTGTCTCCCATAACATACTTCTCGAAAAACTATCACACTACGGTGTGAGGGGGACAATACTCTCTTACCTGGAACATCGTTTTCAGCGTGTTAACATCAATAACGCAAGCTCCAACTACTTACCACTCGCACATGGTGTGCCTCAAGGATACGTCTTAGGGCCACTCCTCTTCATTATTTACATCAATGATATATTTGAAGTTCTGCTATCAACGACATGTGTTTTGTTTGCAGATGATACAACTATTATTTGCACTGGAAGAAACCTCGATGAACTCATCAGAGAAGCAGATATCTCTAAAGGAGGAGCAGAAAGGTGGTTCCAAAGAAATAACTTGACAATAAACTCGCAGAAAACTCAAAATCTGGTAATATCAACCCACACCTTTCTTGTCATAATGGTGACAGTGCAAGGTTACTGGATGAGAGATTGAGTTGGCACCATCAAATTGACAATATACGGAACAAACTTTCAAGCACAAACTTCCTACTCAGACAACTACGAAATCTTTTGTCAGTTGGGGAACCCTGAAGACTATTTTTTCTCCTTGTTCCACTGTCACCTAAACTATGGAATAGTTTTATGGGGAAATTCTACACATTCTACTAAAATATTTTGCCAACAGAAGAAAGCAGTAAGAATATTAGCCAATGGATCCCACAGTGAATACTGCAAACCAATATTCATGGCATACGGCATAATGCCCCTGCCAACTTTATATATTTTCAATGTTTTGCTAGAAATTCACAAGCTATCGAACACGCTCATTGGGCTACAACACCAGAGGTGCCACGCAATTAAGGAATCCTAGATTCAGACTTTGTGTCTCTCAGAAAAACTCATTAAACTTCAATTTATACAACACACCTCCCCCAAGAATAAAAAACCTCAGCTTTCTTGAATTCAAAAAAACAATTCAACGAGGAGAAACATCGATGTCAGGGATAGCGGATCATGTCTGGACGACCCAACACAGTATAAAATGGACAGAAGCCGAAGTCACCCATGGAGAAGAGGGCTGGTATAGAAGGAAGTTTAAAGAGAGTGCACATATTCTGGACAACAAAGTCTTCAGTCAAGCTACATGGATCAATTGAACTTGCGATAAGAATTAACAATGCTGTACTGGAGGTGCCCGGCACTGTAATTAACAAGCTTACCTGAACACCGGCAAATTACCCCTAGGCTAATGACACAAAATTAGCCATAGCATATATAAGAAGTATCCTTGAGATTGTCGCATTATACACTTGATAACGACTGTAGATTTAAACAGTTGAAACGTCGTGAATAAAAATTGCAGAGAATTTTTCTTTGTTACTTTTTGAAGAATGAAAGTCCAGAATAACATTACTCAAATAAAGAACTATCTATCTATATACAGTGTGTTTCACTTCTCATGGAAACACCCTCGTATCTTCTGTAATTTTTGACGTAGAACCATGAAATTTTCAGGATCGATGGATACACTGAAAATAAACTAAGTGCACGAAAGGGGTCATCCTACACGAAAGTTATATTAGGAGGCAAAATTGGCACAAAATTCCTTCGAATTTGTATTCAGTATCCCCAAACTACTACGAATACACCTGTCCCCTGGCAACTTCCGGTCAAGAAAAATTCTAATTTGTTTCACTTCCCGTGGAAAAGCCCCCGTATCTGCCGTTATTTTCGACGTTGGACATTTTCAGGATCGATAAATAAACCATTGGGGGATCCTGATCCTAAAGAAACTCAAAAAACCTATGTGAAGACCCCAAGATAAGACCATAAGACGGTCAGCCACCCATAGTGATTTTTTTCAACGAATCTATCGAGTTCAGATTCGGATGCCTATTACCGGGCCGGACGACGGATGGAGCAGAATAAGTTTTATGTACTGGGTGATCCAAAGGTACTGAGTCGTCTGAACAAATGAATAATAAGTTTTTCAGAAATTTTACACCTACCTGCGTCAAATTACAGATGATTTCTACTATTTCGTGGTCTGTCACTTCATTGAAGTAGACACTTTGGCATATGTCACGATTTTATCTTGTGTATTCATTTTCCTCATATCTGGTACGTTGTCCTTTTTTTTCGAAATAAGATGCGAACTTTAGATGATTGAATTATTTTGTGAACGATGTGACACTTGACCCCCTCGTGCTATATATAAAAAATAAGTTGCGGCTTTGTGAACCAAAAATTTTGTGAACATCAAAATTTTATTACAAACTTTGACATAGGAATCCTTGGTTTGAACATGAAACGTATGAAGGACCCCGCACTTTTCTTATGGAAAATGGCTTTCGGTTAAATTCTCTGAATTTCTGGTATGTTGTAGATTTTGACTATCTTGGCAAAAGTGTCCGTGGGCACAAAAAATCAGCATTCTGGTTTTCGAGAAAGATGAAAAGTGAAGTTTTCTGCTTAGAATTTTTAACATTTCTGAGAATTTACAAAACGCCTATATATGCTGGGAATACCATGCCTGAATGATGGTACCTTGATCTCGTTTTCTTTATACTTTTTCGTTCTATGCTCTACAACAGGGTGAACAAAGAAAAAACCAATTCGATTAATTTTTAACCAACCAGTGTGAGTTCTCTGATGAGAATTAAAGATTCAATTTAGCCCAAATAAACCCCCTCAATCTCGGTCGAATTTGACTAACATTATTTTTTTTATACAGGTTAGTTCGAAAATAGGGGTACGTCAACCCCTCGTTTTTTAGTTCGGATAGGGGAGAGCATGTCATTTATATACCAAACATTCTTCAATGTTGAGAACGTAGCACAGTTATTTCATGTATACAGGGTGAGTGAAAAAAACGGTCCATGTTTCTTGGAAAAATGCTGTTTTTTCAATAAATACCCTGTATTTCAATATAATTATGGTTTGAGAAGTCCGTGATATTGTCATCAATATCAGCATATATAGGTCTCCGGACTCGTTTGTCGGCTATACACTTTTGAATATACGGAATTTATTGAAACCCCATACAGTGACCGCCAAAAAGTATGTACCATATGGGAAAAATTTTTATTATTGGAGTATTGAAAAAAATATTTTGGGGAAAAGTTTGTGCATGTCCGATAACCTAAAAATCGATTTTGACACATGTCACGTGATCGCTAGAATGGCGGCAAAATGAAAAAATTGCAATGCAAAGGCAAAAAAGGGGTAAGATGGCAAGATATCAAAAAAAAATTATTTGAAAAAGTCACTTAGAATTCAATTTTATACACATAAACGAAGTTTCAAGAGATAATTCGGAAAAATTGAAAATAGCAATTTTTTAAAAATATTTTCCCATCTATTTGAAAATATTATTTTTTTTTTCTTATGAATAGCTTGACTATACTGAAACATTTGCATTTTGATGATAATGACAAAACTTTCTCATTTTCTCCACACCAGAGGGCACTAAATTAAAAAAATTGGTTTTTGCCAGAACCCTCGCTGTTACATTGGTTCTTATCTAACAGTTATATCAGAATTCCAAGACTATTGTGTTGATATGGCAATCTAGAAACACCATGTTTCCTGATTTTAATCAAGTTTCAATAATAATGCTGTATGAGCGTTTCACTTTGCACATAAACTTTAAGAATCTTTAATTTGACGCACTATTTTCAAGTTTATGTGCGAAGTGAAACGCTCATGCACGATTATCATCGGAACTTGATTATAATCTGGAAATGACCATGTTTTTGGAGTGTCATGTCATCACAATGGTCGTGGAATTCGGATATAACTGTTAGGTACGAACCGATGTAACAGCAAGGGTTCTGACAAATTTACATTTTTTCAATTTAGTGCCCTCTGGTGTGGAGAAAATGAGAAAGTTTCGTCATTATCATTAAAATGCAAATGTTTCAGTATAGTCAAGCTATTCATAAGAAAAAAAAAATAATATTTTTAATTAAATGGGAAAATATTTTTAAAAAATTGCTATTTTCAATTTTTTTGAATTATCTCTTGAAACTTCGTTTATGTGTATAAAATTGAATTCTAAGTGACTTTTTCAAATAACTTTTTTTGATATCTTGCCATCTTCCCCTTTTTTTGCCTTTGCATTGCAATTTTTTTCATTTTGCCGCCATTCTAGCGATCACGTGACATGTGTCAAAATCGATTTTTAGGTTATCGGACATGCACAAACTTTTCCCCATAATATTTTTTCCAATACTCCAATAATAAAAATTTTTCCCATATGGTACATACTTTTTGGCGGTCACTGTATACTCCATCGGATACCGAAATGGGCTATTTTCAAGCAATTATTCCTGTTGGAGAATATTCGGTGTAGATGAGTGCGGTACCTATTCCAGTCATGCCAAATCTTAAATACAAGGTAAATGGAATATTTTTCATTTGAAAGCCCGAAGAAACTAGAGAAAATTGAAATATATCAGAAGCATTAAGCCTCTCAAGGTTGGGACTAATTCTCCATTATTTAGAAGCTCACTCAATTTAAATGGAGAAATATTATATACGATTTCTGTAAGATTTGGGATTTTTACGAAATAGGGGATAATTTCCAATCCGAAGAAAACCTAGGAATGGAATTTCTGGAATACAATCAACAAATGAAAGGTGAAGGTATTATACAGGTCAATTCAAATTCGACACCCACCATTGGGATCTCCTAAACTACAGGAGATACGTCGAAGCCTAAATTGGGGCAAAGTTGCGTATTCTGGTGCTTAACAAAATACTGTTTTGATACTTGGAAAATTCCGAGTATTTCCGGAAATATCGGGAAAAATCTGAAAATCGGAATTTTCGTTTTTATTTTCTTCTATCGTTATTTGACAACATAGCTCAAAACCAAAAGTACATTTTCATTGATACTTTTTTTCAGCTACACGTTTTCATGTTCAGATTTACTATCCGACGTTTCGTCTTCAACTTTTTTTCTGTTATGGGCGCCATATTGTTTTTTTATACAGAAAAATAGTGATTCTCATTCTGATTTCATTGATTTATAATTTGTTATGATTTGTACTTCTGAAACCACAGTTATTAAATAAAACAACTTCATCTGAGATGGTCACGACTCCATCGAAAAATTTTGTTTAATAAACACTACTAGTTGTCAGAACTCATTAAACATCATAAGTTTGCACAAATACTTCAGTCGAAATGTCCTCATTCTCAAATGAAGAAAAACGAGATATGTTGAAAATTTATTATAAATTTGATAGGAATAGTACGAAAACAACACAAATTTATTTTGAATTATATCCGGAAAGACAACAGCTGGATAGAACATTATTCGGAATTTTGGGCAAACACCTGGCTGAGTACGGTGCGTTTCAAAAAACAAGAATGAAATCATGAGATTGTAAAAAATGCACAAAAAGTATTACAACAAGTGTTCGAAATAATGGCCTTCCTCTTGAATACATAACCGAGCTTCTGATAGACCTGAATTGCGTGATGATATTGTCTCTAAGTTCATCTACTGTGTCATAATGTTCTTGCTCTCCATATATTCTGTTCTTTAAAGTGCCCCACAAGAAAGTATCCAAAACTGTAAGGTCAGGTGACCTTGCCGGTCACCTCACTGGTCCAGAATTTCCTAACCACCTATTAGGAAATCTTTGGTGTAAATATTCGCAAACTGCTCTTTTATTGTGTGGAGCAGCCCCGTCATGCTGAAACCAGCAGCTGTTATAATTAACAAAGGGAAACGTATCCATATATTCTTCGAATTCGTTTCTTAAGAACCGAAGATAGGTTTCCCCGTTCAAAGTATTAGAGAAGAAATGAGGTCCAAGTATTCGGTCGTCATAAATTCCAGCCCACACATTCAAACGAAACCGAACTTGTGGTCTGAATTCTCTGAAGTGTCGTGGATTATTTTCACTCCAAATGTGCTCATTATTTCTATTAAAAAAAACACAGTTCGAAAAAGTACTTTCGTCGGTCCAAATAATGTTTTTCAAGAAGTTTGTAGGGTCTACCCTATTCGAGAGCCAGCTATAAAATTCCATCCTTCTCTCAGGATCACCTGGATGTAATTTTTGTAAAATATGTATCTTATAACATTTCAAACCACTTTTTTTGAATTCCATCCAAACGCTCGTCTGTGGCACATCCATTTCTGCCGAGACTTGATGTGTTGATTTGGAAGGATCTGCATTTATCTTAAAAAGTACCAAAAATAATTATACTTCTTCGAATATGGAATGAACAATTATTTTACCTCGGCTAATAAGTTACGTCTAATATTTCGTTCTATTCTGCTTCCATATTTCATTATTGGTTTTTGAAACGCACCGTACTCAGCAAAGTGTTGTCCAAAATTCCGAATAATGTTCTATCCGGCTGTTGTCTTTCCGGATATAATTCAAAATAAATTTGTGCTGTTTTCGTACTATTCCTATAAAATTTATAATAAAGTTTCAACATATCTCGTTTTTCTTCATTTGAGAATGAGGACATTTCGACTGAAGTATTTGTGCAAACTTATGATGTTTAATGAGTTCTGACAACTAGTGTTTATTAAACAAAAGTTTTCGATGGAGTCATGACCATCTCAGATGAAGTTGTTTTTTTTATTATCTGTGGTTTCAGAAGTGCAAATCATAACGAATTATACATCAATGAAATCAGAATGAGAATCGCTATTTTTCTATATAAAAAACAATATGGCGCCCATAACAGAAAAAAAAGTTGATGATGAACGCCAGAAGACGAAACGTCGGATAGTAAATCTGAACATGAAAACGTGTAGCTGAATAAAAGTATCAATGAAAATGTACTTTTGGTTTTGAGCTATGTTGTCAAATAACAATAGAAAAAAATAAAAACGAAAATTCTGATTTTCAGGTTTTTCCCGATATTTCCGGAAATACTCGGAATTTTCCAAGTTTCAAAACAGTATTTTGTTAAGCACCAGAATACGCAACTTTACCCCAATTTAAGCTTCGACGTATCTCCTGTAGTTTAGGAGATCCCAGTGGTGGGGGTCGAATTTGAATTGCCTGTATACTTCCCAAAATTCTATATATCTAATCTACGTTTTGTGGTCATTTCTTTAAAGAACTAATTTTGAAATGTATTTGAATAATTATGACAAAAAAAAATTTGAATAAATATAAATAAAAAAATTGTTTTGAAGACAAGCTTTCATTGGTTTGCACTGGAAAGGAAAAATTAAATTTCCATAGGGGTGCACAGATTAAAAAACTTGGAAAATGCGATATAAGGAGGTGATTTGAACTAATGTATGAGAAATTAATGAATTTCATATAATTTTTTGGATTTCATTTTCTTGGTATGAAAAAAAGTTGAGTTTCGGTCGTATTTCGTTAATAATTTGTTTTTTATGAAACTCCCTGGTTTTCGGAGAAAACCCCTTAATAGCAGAGAGTCATTTATTTTGGAGAAAATATCATTTTCATTCCCAGAATATCGTATCGTTTTCAGAGGAAACCAGATGGAATGTCTTGAAAAATAACTGTAATTTTTCTAAACGTTGAAAATTATTGCAATGAATATTTTCATTGTTCTATGATTCGAATACCAATATCATCTGGAGCTCTTTTATGAGCAGCATCGGTTATGAATCCAAAAAGACACGCCGAAGGAAAATGAATGTACGCTGGTATCTTCCATATCTCAACCACAAACCACTTGCAACATGTGCACAAGTTCCTAATGTTCATGAACCAGGTACAGTAGTAACCCATAATGGGAGGATCGTGGTCATTCAATTCTGTACTGTAGGCAATCCATAACATATATTTTGTTGCATTTTGAAACCTAGAAAATGTCTGGAATCTATATGGCTTTCCTGTTCCAACATCCAATTCCAATATATTTTCTTCTTGCCTCGGGAGTTTATTCTGAATATAACTTGGAGATAACTGTATCTGATACACCCCAATAGTCAGATCCTTCAAATTTTCCATAGTCAGGCGTGGAAAATTTCATTCATTATGTTTATGCATGATTGGAATAGGTAACGCACTCTTCTACTCCGAATAATCTTCAATAAGAAGAAATGGTCGAAAATAGCCCATTTCGGTCTCCGACGGAGTATTTGGGGTTTCAATAAAATCCGTACATTCGAAAGTATATTGCCGACAAACGAGTCCAGAGACCTATGCTGATATTGATGACAATACCTTGGACTCCTCAAACCGTACATTATATCAAAAATTCAAGAAAATTACCTGATTCATTTTCGAAATACAGGGTATTTATTGAAAAATGCAGCATTTTTATAAGAAACTTGGACCTTTTTTTTACTCACCCTGTATACATGAAATTACTGTGCGACATTCTCAAAATTGAAGAACGTTTGGTATATATGTGACATACTCTCCCCTATCCGAACTAAAAAACGTTTTCAACTCCAATAATTTTTAGCTCTCGAACCATAAGCTTCAGACCATATGTTTTATAATTTGTTGAAATCTGCTCATCATGGAGCATCTGATAATGCGAAACAATATTTAAATAAATTGGTGACATGCTCTCGGGGTGCGATAGGGAAAATTAGATCAAATGTGGATATGTCAAAATGTTTCCTCCTGTATACTATTATTGACGTGTTTTTTATTTTTCCTGAAAATCATTGTTCCAAAAATTATTCAGGGTGGCTCGTTTTAAATGGAATGCACTGTATAAACATTTATATATAGTCCAATGTCTTGGTCAAATCGAAGAAAAGTGCAGCTAAATCACACTAGGAATGATGACTGGTTATAGTTACTAATCGAAAGGAAATAATTTTTCTTGAATATTGGAATTATTTTTTCTATTTTGAGTAGATCTGGAAAGCTTTTCCCTCTACAGATTTATTGGTTATTGAATTTAGCAGATTTTGATCATTAATAATAATAATAAATAATTTATTCACAAGATGAATGTATTGTTAACAAATGAAGTTCCTTCAATATCCTACATTCAGCTTTGAGTTTCTCTGTTATCCATTTATTCCTGGTAAATCGTGTATACTTATTTAAATTGATCAAGGGACATGTGAATTTTAGATCATATAGTAACAAATTGGTGAATTCATCATTTATTCCCAATTCACTTCCATAAACAGATTGGTGGTTCTCATTGATTACAAATTTTCTGAGATTCATCAAATTCTCCTGGCGTTTCTATACATTTTTTATGTGGGGAGTATTTTATTGATAACCAACAATATTTAGTTGAAACATCAAACCACAGTGATAGTCGAGATCAAATTCTTCAACTGTTTCATTGAATAGTGTCTATATTTGAAGCGAAATAGTCGATTTGAGAACATGAAGTATCGCCGTTTTATTTGTAAAATTCTCCTGTCACTTACCTACGGTTCTTTCTCTTATCTCGCTTTTTTTTCCCGTTTCCGTTTTCCTTGTAATATACAGGATGTTTCAAAATTTGGTACCAAGATTTTAAAGGCGTATTATTCAGGTCAAAATAAGACTTTTTCATAAACATCCAGCATGTTAAGTGATTGTGAAAATCTACAGGGAGATATTTTTCAAGGATATTTTTCGACTCTTACACTTTTTTGTAGTGCAACGCTGGTGGATTATGATATATAAAATGAATTCCTTGTTCAGTATATACATTTTTTTGACATAATGTTTAAAAAAATTCTTATTTTGACCTGAAAAACACGCCTCTAAAATCTTGATACTGAATTTTGAAACACCTTTTATGTTGACGCTCCTCCACAAATTATGAATTATTACCTACACGCATTTACCGTATCTCCCATTTTTTCAGAAATTGATAGGACGAAACAACAAAATTCGAATACTTTTTCTGAAAATGAATCGTTAGAACTTTTATGTCAATAGCATTCATTTATTTAATTTTGATAACATGCTCCCGCCATTATTCTACATCATGGAGTACCTTCGTCAAAGCTATTATTTATTCAGAAATGCTAGTGGATCAGCAAATTCTACCGGAATCTAGGTCAAGTTCAAATCCACTGTAATATAAATATCGAGTGGCTTGATTGTTCCACTAAACTTTCAAATAAAATAAAAATTGGCCCATTAGAAAGAAAAGATCCACACACCAGACCACGCCAGCCTCATTGGGATTTGTCCACGACTAACTAGGAAAATTTCAATCGTTTACTCTACTGGAAATATATTGAACAACGAGGTTTGAAAACGACTCTTTGCACACGAGCGAGACAAATTGGTGACAATTGGAGACATGTCAAGCGGAGTGTGTAAAGAGGTTTTGAAACGATTATTTTACGAAACTTTTTGTAAGTGTGTAATGAGGACTGATAAGACGCATTTCCAAAAATGAATATGAATTGAAATTTGAAAGAATCTTATTATTAGTAATCATCAAGAATTATTCTGTATTTCCTAGAAATTATTCTACATGTTTTTAACTAGGGTTTCCTTTAAATCGGCGCATCTTGCAAGATGTACCCTCAAATAGTTTATAACGCGATTGTGCAAAAACTACACATCGGACAGAAAACATCTTGCACATATTATTATCTATCAGTTTCCGTAATATTGTTTGTCCTGCTAAATATTTATGAGAATTATGAATTTTTTAAAAATGGTCTCTTTTTCGAGGTTTTCCCGGATTTTCTCAGTGGAAAATGCACCGATCAGGTCGTATGAAAATCTGTCATGTAGGTTTTATAAATCTCTACAAAAATTCCATAAACAGTAAAACAATTCCTTGAATAAACAATTGTAATTTTTTTCGATATTGCTTCAAAAATTCCACCAAGCGATTCAGCTGGGGCGAAAGTTACGACGGAGTACTAGTGCCACTGCAGAAATGAAAATTTAATCTGTCATTTGACACATTTAATCTGTCATTTGACACATTTAATCTGTCATTTGACACATTTAATTTGTCAATTGACACATTTATTCTGTCAATCGACACATCTATAATCTGTCAAATGACACATTTATTTTGTCAAGTGCCAGATTTTTCAATCTCCTATTCATGGTCATACGCTGTTGCTCAAGACCAAACGTGTGACTAAACCAGCTGCAAGTATTTCGAATGCATCCATGAAACTGATGCCCTGATTTACACATTTCAATGTTTACAAACGTTAGAAGCGTTTCAGTATCTCAATAATTTTTCCACCAGAACAAATTTAAGAATGTCAATAATCGTTTCAGTGTTCTACGAATCAAAACACCACGTAATTCCAAAAATAATTAAATTTCGTTATTACTCAACACAATCGAAAAGTACCTATGGATGAGTTGGTTCATGGTTAGTCACTGGTCATGTTCAAACTACCCACTCCGTGGTGGTCGTGCTGTTGGATCATTCGTCTTTTAGGCAATGGGTCTTGGGATCGATTCCCAGCATGGTCATCGGTCTCGTGTGCACGGCATCACATGTTAAAAGGTGAGGGTTGCGTCTTCCCTAGCTTGCACAAGTCTCTCGAAGACTTAAGGTGGTTTGGCGTAGGGGTGCAACAGGTTGACGGAAATAACAATTTTAACAATTTTCATCTTGGAAATGCTCTAATCACCTCATATTAAATGGATCGATTGACAAATCAAATGTGTCAATTGACAGAATAAATGTGTCAATTGAGACATATTTTAAATGTGTCAATTGAGACACATTTTAAATGTGTTAATTGACATATTATAAATGTGTCAATTGACAGATTAAATGTGTCAATTGACAGATTAAATGTGTCAATTGACAGATTAAATGTGTCAATTGACAGATTAAATGTGTCAACTGACAGATTGAATTTATCAATTGACAGATTATAAATGTGTCAATTGACAGATTAAATGTGTCTATTGCCAGATTAAATGTGTCAATTGCCAGATTAAATGTGTCAATTGACAGATTAAATGTATCAATTGACAAATTAAATGTGTCAATTGACAGATTGAATGTGTCAAGTGACAGATTAAATGTATCAATTGACAAATTAAATGTGTCAATTGACAGATTATAAATGTGTCAATTGACAGATTAAATGTGTCAAATGACAGAACAAATGTGTCAATTGGAATAAATGTGTCAACTGACAGATTAAACGTATCAATTGACAGATTGAATGTGTCACTTGACAGAATAAATGTGTCAATTGGAAGATATTTTTATTTTTGTAGTGGCACCAGCACGCCGTCGTAGAACACTGGGGTTTTCATTAACAAACTATCTTATAAAAATTAGTATAGTCCATTTGTTTCTTTTCTTTTGTAGGGGAAAAACCTCTATAGATTTTGGTCTATGATAGTTTGTTGACAAACCACAAACTTGGTCGCAAAATACACTACCGCAGCAACTTGATGTCACAATACCTTCTGGGTGTGTTTGAACCTTGACCTTCTTTTCATTGAATATTTATCTGAGTTTACCAGGTTGAGTACGTACGTGAGACTCCTGCCCAGTATTGTTTCTCTGGTTTCATTCAAAAGCGTTATACCCAATTACTAAACTAGCATTCTTTGTAGAAAGTTTTATGTCGATAGTGAATAAACATATATTATTCATGTATTCGCATTTCTATTTGTATTCAGTAGAGGTATAACAAAAATTTAGTTCATTGCATGCCACTTTTCAGAAATGTATTCGATTTGGTCAACGCTCTCTTGAGAATCTCGGAGTGGATAGCGATTTCTGCAACATTACTGCGGATACAAAGTAATGATGCAAATAAGTGTCCTCAGATGGTTTGGATCATACTTACAATATAGCACTTATACAATGTGGTGTGCCACAAGGCTCAATTCTTGGCCCCATTTTGATTTTGCTGTACATAAATGACCTGGCCCTTATAATATATCAGGAATATTCACTCTCTCCGCTGATGACACTATAATAATAATAATAATAATAATCATAAATATGCTTTTTTGTCAGAAGAAATCCCTTGTTGACAAAGCTACAGGTGTATATAAAACGTAAGACAGTGTAAAACAGATTGAAAACATGAACGAATTCACATGACACTACGAGGACAGTAAGAAAAATTCAATAAACAAATAATGTAGACAAAACTAACATCAAAATAATATACAAATATACAGAGTACACAAAATATAAGACATGGGATATACAGTTAATATAATGAATGGAATAATTCCTGCAAGGAGTAGTAGGGTCTCTCAGAGAGAAACTTTTTGACAGTTTTTCTAAATTTATTTTGATTTATGTTTATTTACCAAGCAGACCGATTCCAATATTAATAATGCTACAACTGTAAGTATTTTATTACTTGCGAATATATCTCTACAGGACTCACGGGGTCTAATTTTATAAATATATCTAATGGCCTTTTTCTGTAAAATGAGCAATTCATTGAGTGTTGTTCTACACATTCCCCAAAAAGGTATTCCATAACGTAGATGGGATTCAATAAGAGCGTAATATGCCATTTTGGCAGTTCCTGGTCCTAATTCATTATAAATTACTCTCACTGCATAACATCCAGAAGAGATCTTACTTTTGAGTTGTTTAAAATGGTCATCAAATTTAAAAATTTTATCTATCAGCACACCCAGAAATTTAGTGCAATCTTTATTTCCTATGACACCTTGACCAAACGAAGGTTCATCAATTGCGCATCTAAAGGATATTAAATGGGTTTTTTCGGCATCGAAAGATAATTTATTTGCATCGCACCACTCTTTCACAGATTTCAAGTCTTCTGTTATTATATCGTGCAACTCCCTGGTGTTCTTGCTTTTCCACAGTATAGTGGTATCATCCGCAAAGAGAGTGAATTTACCAGAAATCTTGGTTTTACTGAGGTCGTTAACCCTTTGTTTCCTAGTGGGCACACAGTGAAGCCTCCAAAATTAAATTGAATATTCAAGTTCCTGGTGTGTTTGCGGCAAATACACCTACAATGACGTAGTCATAAGATACCTCCCCGCCACCAACAGTTTATGCGCCGGTGTTCAAGCGGTTTGGTTGGCTTAGATAGATTATTGTATACGTGTATTGTTGACACATGGTGACGCGTGATTGTTTTCATCAAATACAACAATTTATGTGAAAGATGTCAGGTAAGTTGTAGCATTATTGTGTAGAAAATATGTTTACTTTCTAGAGTTTGATTTTATAAATCATGAAGTCACAGAAGAAATAGGTATTTTTATTGAAAATATGTGGTGGGCTCACTGTGGGGACACTGGGACTCTAAGGGTGTTTTGTTACAGGTAGAAATCAAAATGTGTATGAGCTGATGACTGATATGAACCAAGATGAATTGTTTCAATTTATAGAAGAAATACCAAATGATAATAATAGTGAGCTAGGGGATGTTACCGACGACGATATTGGGGAACATGAAGTAAATAATTTTGATATTTTTGACATAGAATCGATGCCCATTATTCTTGCTCGAGATAGTCCTCTGCCGGATGACAGCAATAATAATAATTTGCTATGGGATAGTGATGATGATACTCCACTCTCTGTAATTCGAGCACAAGAAATAGCGAAAAAGGTAATATGGACTACATCCACATCAAACTGCAAAAAAATATTGAAAATATTTGATGACACATCTGCACCCAAAATTGAAAAACCCAGAAGATGCGCCTTTTGTAGTAGTAAAGCGGAACCCCACAAATCTAGATGGAGTTGTACAAGGTACATGTAATTTATATATATATATATATTTCGCAAAATAATGACAAAGTTTGATTTTTTTCAGATGTGACGTGGCTTTATGCCTAACGGATAAGAAAAACTGTTTTTTAAGTTATCATAAGAAATAGCCTCTTCACCTTGAAATAAACATTTTCTAATTATAAGAGTACTTTTTTGCCTAGTGGTTCCACAGTGTGCACACCCTCTAAAATAAATACCTAATAAAAAATTGTAGAAAAAAATTGATAAATAGCTTTTCAGTATAAGTGTTAATTATGTACTACACGAATTTTTCTTATTTTTTATGAAATGATAATTCCGGCCGCAAAGGGTTAACATATAACAAGCAGAGAGAATAGGTCCCAGCACAGATCCTTGCGGAACTCCTAATGATATTTCCTTTTTATTTGATAGTTCCGTTGTTTTAACCATCTGATATCGCCCAGAAAGATATGACTCGAACCATGTGAGATTCACTACTACTCTATGGCAGAGCAACAATGAAACTGAACAACTACATCAGAATATCAGCAAAATGGCATACAGAAGGTGAAAAAGTAATGTAACTCATATCTTCTCACATACAACAAATCAAAATAGTTTCCTTCAGATGCATAATCACTGGATCACTATAGAACACAAAATAATAGAAGAGCAAACCAATTCAAAATTTTGGAGACTATACATATAGACTGTGATTTAAAAATTCAATGAACATAACCAACCTCAATAAAAAGTTAGCATCTGGTTGCTATGCCGACAGTATGGCATCAAACGAGCTGGGATTTTTAGCTGCGAAAGCAGTTTATTATGATCCTATAGAATTGCAACTGAGGTATGGTATACCCTGGGGAGCATGTATTAGTTCCTCTCTACAAAGTGTCTTTATGGAACGAAAGCGTGCCCTGAGATACTTATGAAAATTAAAGCTTCTTGACTCATGCAGAATACACTGCAAAAATCACAAAATACTGACCGTCATATCGATGTACAGAGTTAGTCAAATGTATGTACCCGCCCATTTTTCTCAGTTAATATGAGGGTTATCGAAAAAAAGTTCCAATGAATGTTGGAGGGTATTTCACTCTGCACTTTTTCATAAATTCAAAAAAAAATTGATGAGCCATTGGTGAAGAAGTGACGTCATCGATTTTTTTATTTAAATAGAACCATATATGTCATGTTTGGTATAGACAGCTTGTTTTTATCTCATTTTAGTAGTACCTACCAATATTTCTAATGCTCTCGATAGGTACAGTGTGTTTCGTATTTCTGTGCCCACCTGTGTAATTCACTTACCTATTGCTTAATTTGTTCAACATTTTTCTCAATCGGTGAATGTAGCCAGTTGGATATTTTGAGCGATATGGCACTTTGATTCAGACAGTGGCGTACGTATGTATAAGTTTCTCAGATGATTATTTTTCGAAGAACATTTCTAGTTATTTTTCTATAGGAAAATGTCAAAAGAAAATTTTATTCCAGAATAATTAAGGTGCCCTAATCCTGAATTTTTTCTGAATAGAAGGTTCGAGAATAAAAAAAAAAACAGAAACAGTCATTTGTTTCAATTGTTCAAAATGTTACTATTTTTTTAATGAAAAGAAGGACCACATATGTAGAGCGGCTATTTCGTTTACTTATTCATTAGTTGTTCTGAAAACTAATTCTTAATTTGAACCCGTGATCTGAGATAAAAAATGTAATGTCTCGAAT